>JBAIZL010000010.1:6392630-6542630 GCA_036971475.1 Prosapia bicincta | reverse complement strand
AACCTCACATTTACGAAATCATGTTGGTGAGTCCTAGGATTTTCCTTTAAGATTAAAGATTCAATGGCATACGAGATTTTATAGTAACATATAGATAAAACTTTATTATTTTTATTCACACACCCTCATAATACTCAAGTGGGAATAAATAATAACGATATTATACAAAAGTCGATGTTACTGGGGTAAAAATAATTCTGTTTCGCTATAAATGCACTCTTCCTATGTAATGACGCCATTCATAGCACACTCTACACATTAACCTTATTTTGTATTCACCCTTTATATAAACTTGTATCAATAATATTACTAATCTAATCCATACAGGGCTTCGCGTTATAAATAAATAAATGCACGAGTCATTGTTTCTACAAACGCTTTGAGCACCCAACGTTAGACCCGTAACATCTTAGATGATTGATCTCAAATGTTGGCGTTAATAACGAAATGTTAGGTGCAGTAAGAAAAGCAAGAATCTGAAGGAAATAGCGTTCCAGTGGAATATACTCCTTGGAAAGACATAGAGTAAACCCTCCTTGGCTAAGTAGCAGCGTCTGCTCAAGTCTACTACAAGGAAGGACATAACGTAATCCTCCCTGGCAAAGTAGCAGCGTCTGCTCGAATCTACTACAAGGAAGGACATACCGTAATCATCCCTGGCAAAGTAGCAGCGTCTGCTCGAATCTACTACAAGGAAGGACATACCGTAATCATCCCTGGCAAAGTAGCAGCGTCTGCTCGAATCTACTACAAGGAAGGACATACCGTAATCATCCCTGGCAAAGTAGCAGCGTCTGCTCGAATCTACGACAAGGAAGGACATACCGTAATCATCCCTGGCAAAGTAGCAGCGTCTGCTCGAATCTACTACAAGGAAGGACATACCGTAATCATCCCTGGCAAAGTAGCAGCGTCTGCTCGAATCTACTACAAGGAAGGACATACCGTAATCATCCCTGGCAAAGTAGCAGCGTCTGCTCGAATCTACTACAAGGAAGGACATACCGTAATCATCCCTGGCAAAGTAGCAGCGTCTGCTCGAATCTACTACAAGGAAGGACATACCGTAATCATCCCTGGCAAAGTAGCAGCGTCTGCTCGAATCTACTACAAGGAAGGACATACCGTAATCATCCCTGGCAAAGTAGCAGCGTCTGCTCGAATCTACTACAAGGAAGGACATACCGTAATCATCCCTGGCAAAGTAGCAGCGTCTGCTCGAATCTACGACAAGGAAGGACATACCGTAGTCATCCCTGGCAAAGTAGCAGCGTCTGCTCGAATCTACTACAAGGAAGGACATACCGTAATCATCCCTGGCAAAGTAGCAGCGTCTGCTCGAATCTACTACAAGGAAGGACATACCGTAATCATCCCTGGCAAAGTAGCAGCGTCTGCTCGAATCTACGACAAGGAAGGACATACCGTAATCATCCCTGGCAAAGTAGCAGCGTCTGCTCGAATCTACTACAAGGAAGGACATACCGTAATCATCCCTGGCAAAGTAGCAGCGTCTGCTCGAATCTACTATAAAGAAGGACATACCGTAATCATCCCTGGCAAAGTAGCAGCGTCTGCTCGAATCTACGACAAGGAAGGACATACCGTAATCATCCCTGGCAAAGTAGCAGCGTCTGCTCGAATCTACTACAAGGAAGGACATACCGTAATCATCCCTGGCAAAGTAGCAGCGTCTGCTCGAATCTACTACAAGGAAGGACATACCGTAATCATCCCTGGCAAAGTAGCAGCGTCTGCTCGAATCTACTACAAGGAAGGACATACCGTAATCATCCCTGGCAAAGTAGCAGCGTCTGCTCGAATCTACTACAAGGAAGGACATACCGTAATCATCCCTGGCAAAGTAGCAGCGTCTGCTCGAATCTACGACAAGGAAGGACATACCGTAATCATCCCTGGCAAAGTAGCAGCGTCTGCTCGAATCTACTACAAGGAAGGACATAGCGTAAACCTCCCTGGCAAAGTAGCAGCGTCTGCTCGAATCTACTACAAGGAAGGATATACCGTAATCATCCCTGGCAAAGTAGCAGCGTCTGCTCGAATCTACTACAAGGAAGGACATACCGTAATCATCCCTGGCAAAGTAGCAGCGTCTGCTCGAATCTACTACAAGGAAGGACATACCGTAAACCTCCCTGGCAAAGTAGCAGCGTCTGCTCGAATCTACTACAAGGAAGGACATACCGTAAACCTCCCTGGCAAAGTAGCAGCGTCTGCTCGAATCTACTATAAAGAAGGACATACCGTAATCATCCCTGGCAAAGTAGCAGCGTCTGCTCGAATCTACTACAAGGAAGGACATACCGTAATCATCCCTGGCAAAGTAGCAGCGTCTGCTCGAATCTACTACAAGGAAGGACATACCGTAATCATCCCTGGCAAAGTAGCAGCGTCTGCTCGAATCTACGACAAGGAAGGACATACCGTAATCATCCCTGGCAAAGTAGCAGCGTCTGCTCGAATCTACTACAAGGAAGGACATACCGTAATCATCCCTGGCAAAGTAGCAGCGTCTGCTCGAATCTACTACAAGGAAGGACATACCGTAATCATCCCTGGCAAAGTAGCAGCGTCTGCTCGAATCTACGACAAGGAAGGACATACCGTAATCATCCCTGGCAAAGTAGCAGCGTCTGCTCGAATCTACGACAAGGAAGGACATACCGTAATCATCCCTGGCAAAGTAGCAGCGTCTGCTCGAATCTACTACAAGGAAGGACATACCGTAATCATCCCTGGCAAAGTAGCAGCGTCTGCTCGAATCTACTACAAGGAAGGACATACCGTAATCATCCCTGGCAAAGTAGCAGCGTCTGCTCGAATCTACGACAAGGAAGGACATACCGTAATCATCCCTGGCAAAGTAGCAGCGTCTGCTCGAATCTACTACAAGGAAGGACATAGCGTAAACCTCCCTGGCAAAGTAGCAGCGTCTGCTCGAATCTACTACAAGGAAGGATATACCGTAATCATCCCTGGCAAAGTAGCAGCGTCTGCTCGAATCTACTACAAGGAAGGACATACCGTAATCATCCCTGGCAAAGTAGCAGCGTCTGCTCGAATCTACTACAAGGAAGGACATACCGTAAACCTCCCTGGCAAAGTAGCAGCGTCTGCTCGAATCTACTACAAGGAAGGACATACCGTAAACCTCCCTGGCAAAGTAGCAGCGTCTGCTCGAATCTACTATAAAGAAGGACATACCGTAATCATCCCTGGCAAAGTAGCAGCGTCTGCTCGAATCTACTACAAGGAAGGACATACCGTAAACCTCCCTGGCAAAGTAGCAGCGTCTGCTCGAATCTACTATGAAGAAGGACATAGCGTAAACCTACCTGGCAAAGTAGCAGCGTCTGCTCCAATCTACTACAAGGAAGGACATAGCGTAAACCTCCCTGGCAAAGTAGCAGCGTCTGCTCGAATCTACTACAAGGAAGGACATACCGTAATCATCCCTGGCAAAGTAGCAGCGTCTGCTCGAATCTACTACAAGGAAGGACATACCGTAATCATCCCTGGCAAAGTAGCAGCGTCTGCTCGAATCTACGACAAGGAAGGACATACCGTAATCATCCCTGGCAAAGTAGCAGCGTCTGCTCGAATCTACTACAAGGAAGGACATACCGTAAACATCCCTGGCAAAGTAGCAGCGTCTGCTCGAATCTACTACAAGGAAGGACATACCGTAATCATCCCTGGCAAAGTAGCAGCGTCTGCTCGAATCTACGACAAGGAAGGACATACCGTAATCATCCCTGGCAAAGTAGCAGCGTCTGCTCGAATCTACGACAAGGAAGGACATACCGTAATCATCCCTGGCAAAGTAGCAGCGTCTGCTCGAATCTACTACAAGGAAGGACATACCGTAATCATCCCTGGCAAAGTAGCAGCGTCTGCTCGAATCTACTACAAGGAAGGACATACCGTAATCATCCCTGGCAAAGTAGCAGCGTCTGCTCGAATCTACGACAAGGAAGGACATACCGTAATCATCCCTGGCAAAGTAGCAGCGTCTGCTCGAATCTACTACAAGGAGGGACATAGCGTAAACCTCCCTGGCAAAGTAGCAGCGTCTGCTCGAATCTACTACAAGGAAGGATATACCGTAATCATCCCTGGCAAAGTAGCAGCGTCTGCTCGAATCTACTACAAGGAAGGACATACCGTAATCATCCCTGGCAAAGTAGCAGCGTCTGCTCGAATCTACTACAAGTAAGGACATACCGTAAACCTCCCTGGCAAAGTAGCAGCGTCTGCTCGAATCTACTACAAGGAAGGACATACCGTAAACCTCCCTGGCAAAGTAGCAGCGTCTGCTCGAATCTACTATAAAGAAGGACATACCGTAATCATCCCTGGCAAAGTAGCAGCGTCTGCTCGAATCTACTACAAGGAAGGACATACCGTAAACCTCCCTGGCAAAGTAGCAGCGTCTGCTCGAATCTACTATGAAGAAGGACATAGCGTAAACCTACCTGGCAAAGTAGCAGCGTCTGCTCCAATCTACTACAAGGAAGGACATAGCGTAAACCTCCCTGGCAAAGTAGCAGCGTCTGCTCGAATCTACTACAAGGAAGGACATACCGTAATCATCCCTGGCAAAGTAGCAGCGTCTGCTCGAATCTACTACAAGGAAGGACATAACGTAATCCTCCCTGGCAAAGTAGCAGCGTCTGCTCGAATCTACTACAAGGAAGGACATACCGTAATCATCCCTGGCAAAGTAGCAGCGTCTGCTCGAATCTACTACAAGGAAGGACATACCGTAAACCTCCCTGGCAAAGTAGCAGCGTCTGCTCGAATCTACTACATGGAAGGACATAACGTAATCCTCCCTGGCAAAGTAGCAGCGTCTGCTCGAATCTACTACAAGGAAGGACATACCGTAATCATCCCTGGCAAAGTAGCAGCGTCTGCTCGAATCTACTACAAGGAAGGACATACCGTAATCATCCCTGGCAAAGTAGCAGCGTCTGCTCGAATCTACGACAAGGAAGGACATACCGTAATCATCCCTGGCAAAGTAGCAGCGTCTGCTCGAATCTACGACAAGGAAGGACATACCGTAATCATCCCTGGCAAAGTAGCAGCGTCTGCTCGAATCTACTACAAGGAAGGACATACCGTAATCATCCCTGGCAAAGTAGCAGCGTCTGCTCGAATCTACTACAAGCAAGGACATACCGTAATCATCCCTGGCAAAGTAGCAGTGTCTGCTCGAATCTACTACAAGGAAGGACATACCGTAATCATCCCTGGCAAAGTAGCAGCGTCTGCTGGAATCTACGACAAGGAAGGACATACCGTAATCATCCCTGGCAAAGTAGCAGCGTCTGCTCGAATCTACTACAAGGAAGGACATACCGTAATCATCCCTGGCAAAGTAGCAGCGTCTGCTCGAATCTACTACAAGGAAGGACATACCGTAATCATCCCTGGCAAAGTAGCAGCGTCTGCTCGAATCTACGACAAGGAAGGACATACCGTAATCATCCCTGGCAAAGTAGCAGCGTCTGCTCGAATCTACTATAAAGAAGGACATACCGTAATCATCCCTGGCAAAGTAGCAGCGTCTGCTCGAATCTACTACAAGGAAGGACATACCGTAATCATCCCTGGCAAAGTAGCAGCGTCTGCTCGAATCTACGACAAGGAAGGACATACCGTAATCATCCCTGGCAAAGTAGCAGCGTCTGCTCGAATCTACTACAAGGAAGGACATACCGTAATCATCCCTGGCAAAGTAGCAGCGTCTGCTCGAATCTACGACAAGGAAGGACATACCGTAATCATCCCTGGCAAAGTAGCAGCGTCTGCTCGAATCTACTACAAGGAAGGTCATACCGTAATCATCCCTGGCAAAGTAGCAGCGTCTGCTCGAATCTACTACAAGGAAGGACATACCGTAATCATCCCTGGCAAAGTAGCAGCGTCTGCTCGAATCTACTATAAGGAAGGACATACCGTAATCATCCCTGGCAAAGTAGCAGCGTCTGCTCGAATCTACTATAAAGAAGGACATAACGTAAACCTCCCTGAGAAAGTAGCAGCGTCTGCTCGAATCTACTACAAGGAAGGACATAACGTAATCCTCCCTGGCAAAGTAGCAGCGTCTGCTCGAATCTACTATAAAGAAGGACATAACGTAAACCTCCCTGAGAAAGTAGCAGCGTCTGCTCGAATCTACTACAAGGAAGGACATACCGAAATCCTCCTTGGCAAAGTAGCAGCGTATGCTCAAATCTACTACAAGGAAGGACATAACGTAATCCTCCCTGGCAAAGTAACAGCGTCTGCTCGAATCTACTACAAGGAAGGACATACCGTAATCCTCCCTGGCAAAGTAGCAGCGTCTGCTCGAATCTACTACAAGGAAGGACATACCGTAATCCTCCCTGGCAAAGTAGCAGCGTCTGCTCGAATCTACTATAAGGAAGGACATAACGTAAACCTCCCTGAGAAAGTAGCATGGTTGTCTCAAATCAACTGAATAGAACGATATAGCGTAATTCTTTCTGGCAAAATAGCAGGGTTGGCTCAAATCCACTGCATGGAAGGACATAACGTAATCCTCGCTAGGAATATAGCAGCGTCTGTTTGAATCCACTGCATGGAATTACATAGCATAATCCTCCCTGGTATATCAGGTTTTTAGCAAATCAAAGGATTTTTTTCCTTGTAATAAATCCCTTTAGATTTAGTTGCTTCAATTTTTAAACTTCTCTAAAGAATCTTGAATCACTCACTCACAATTAAGTACAAACATAACTGCAGGAGTCGAAGCATTAGTAGTTCAAGATAAGAAAGTAATCGTGATAGATAGATTTTAAGGGGTACTATCATTTTGTACGCTTTTCAAAAGCATGAAGAAATGACTTAATTATGAGAGTTATTTTATGCTTGATATCTAACAAAGATTTCAAGCCGTTTTAATATTGTTAGAAGAGGAACCCAGAGGTGTATGAAAGAGTGTTTTGGAGACTAAAACGTCCGTCAAGAAGGAACGTTAACGTTAAGCGATAGAATGGTATTAACATGTCAAAATTTTGTTTGATGCTACAAATTAGTTTTAAACCTCTCCCTACATCCAAGAAGACAATAACCGTTCTCAAGGAAAAGCTTTGAGACTCTACGGTTTCATCCACTCATAAAGTTTATATGACGAAATTTTATAGAGCATTTTTTGTATTTTACTTATCTAATTAAAATTAAACATGTGTTGTATTTAAAATAAAGTACTTCAAGAAATTTTATCCTTGAACATAAAACTCCTGGTTGACAGGTTTATTTGTTCACTTAAATACTGTTTTTATATCTTAACGTATCTGGTAAGAGACAACAGTTGTAGCAAGTGAACTAGTTAGTTTCAAGACTAGAGTCAAGTAGTATTGGAACAAGTTACGGACTTGAAATACTTTCTTAGGGCGAGTAGTGCAAAGCCAAAGGAGGAGAATAATGCATATATAGTGAGAGAGATCCCAAAAGCAGGTGGTAGTATCGAACAGACTTTTAGCAAAACCACCTTGAGCAGGTAGGAAATATTAGGTCGTAAAATGTTTATCACTTACTGGCAAGAAGGACGAAATGATTTCGTTCGATTCTTCTGCAAAGAACGAGATCACAAAAAACCAGCCCCTTTCTTTGGTTAGTAAGAATAAAAGCTTCTTCAGCAATTACCTGAAATGAAAACAAATAGAAAATGTTTAAAAAAGAGAAATGATCAGTAAACCAACAAATTACATACGTCTGCATAATTGTATACCTTAGAACCGTCATGATTTGGTTCTTTTAAGCAAAGCTTTGAAAATAAAGGGTAATAGATTTTCCTAAACCCTGAGTGACTTCGTAGTTAGGCTTTTTTTATATGTTACTAAGGTTCGCGATAATTGTAATTAAATCCACTACAAGTGGTGGAATTAATAACGGGGATGAAATACAAAATAGCAAGTTATGGAGTCTCTGAAATACAGCCATATCATATATGGATACTGTTTCTCTCAAATAAAACAATACCATATAGGGGTATTGTTTCTCTGAAATACAGTCATACCAAATAGGGGTATTGTTTCTCTCAATTAAACCAATACCATATAGGGGTATTGTTTCTCTCAAATATAACAATACCATATAGGGGTATTGTTTCTCTCAAAAAAGCAATACCCTAAAGGGGTATTTTTTTCTCTCAATTACACCAATACTTTATAGGGGATGGTGTCTCTGAGATACAGCCATACTGTATAGGGATATGTTGTCTCTCAAATACAACCAGACCATTAATGGGTATGGTGTTTCTCAAATACTGTTTCTGCTATAAATCTGGTGTGCAAATACAACTCTTGTGGACGTAAGCATCAATTTACAAAGAAACCTCACTGTAGTTCTGCCAGTTTCAAAATAAAACTACCTGACATTAGCTACAGCTCATTTTGACACACGAGTAAGGACTTAGCGATTATCATCTGCGGGATCACTTTTTTACCAATTTAAAACAAATAAAATACACTTTCATTAGTCAAAAGAGAAATACTAGATGAAATAAGCGCCCTTTATGGGTCAATTAACTGGCGTAATGTTTTTATGTGCAATATGTATTTTTTTTCTTCTATAATTTGCGCCTAATTAAACGGCAGTTCTAATTAACCGGAATCTACAATGTTTGTAACATAACACAGTAGCCACGTAAATATATATAGCAACACTAACTTAATGAATGAGTCCTTTCATGCAAGGATTAATAAAAGAGTTATAATATTTATGATCTTTTTTTTGTAGGGGTGGAAAAACTACATTAGATTCAATGAAAACAATGAATATGAGAATAGAATAAATATTTTTTTAGATACAATGAAAACAAAATAAATTTGACTAAACTAACTAAAGGTGTAAATATCTAAAAGATGCAAAGAAACAAAATACATGCATGTTAATAACAATAGTAACCCTGCGACAGGGTAGGGATACGGTGTTGTCAGATCGAACGCTGTGACAGTCAGCCCACCATTGCCAGTGGCTAATACCATCAAGAGTAGCTAGCTGGTAAAATCATTCATTAACTTACAGGTTTTGTTCAAAAAATCGTATTTTTTATTCTGAATTTAATCATCTCTATTAGAACTGCCTTCATTATTAAACGACTGTGTTTTCGTATAATAAGGCGTGAAGTATCTCTCATAAATACGACTTAATTATTAACCGGAATTAATTCGGAAATTGACAAAAAAGTATGTAATTAATAATATATAACAGCAACAATTATTTATTTACTATCTTATATAATAATATGTTCTTCATGCAAATAGGTTAGACGTTTGAAGTGATTGTACAAAGAAAACTTTAGTTTGACAGTAATACGTTTGTTTCACTTTCACAATCGTAAACAAATTAAATTCATGTACACACAAATAATACGAACTAAATATATACACTTTCGCCCTTAAGTATCTACATAAATTTACATAAAATGTGACATTTATTATATAAATACATAATGGTAATATATATAATAGGTTGATATATATGACCAACACACGGATAACTGTGAATCAAAGAGAATGAACTGACTAATAAAACTAAGAGACAAGGACCAAAATGCATGGACGTCCGAACGAGTAGTCTACAAATGTAAACAAATGTCAACTAATAAAGACTATAAATAGAATATGATGTGACATAAGCATTATCTGCGTTTACATTATAGGAATTATATGTCTGCGTTTACATTATAGGCATTATATGTCTACGTTTACATTGTAGGCATTATATGTCTGCGTTTACATTATAGGAATTATATGTCTGTGTTTACATTATAGGCATTATATGCCTGCGTTTACATTATAGGCATTATATGTCTGCGTTTACATTATAGGCATTATATGTCTGCGTTTACATTATAGGCATTATATGTCTGCGTTTACATTATAGGCATTATATGTCTGCGTTTACATTATAGGCATTATATATCTGCGTTTACACTATAGGCATTATATGTCTGCGTTTACATTATAGGCATTATATGTCTGCGTTTACATTATAGGCATTATATGTCTGCGTTTATATCATAGGCATTATATGTCTGCGTTTACATTATAGGCATTATATGTCTGCGTTTACATTATAGGCATTATATGTCTGCGTTTACATTATAGGCATTATATGTCTGCGTTTATATCATAGGCATTATATGTCTGCGTTTACATTATAGGCATTATATGTCTGCGTTTACATTATAGGCATTATATGTCTGCGTTTACACTATAGGCATTATATGTCTGCGTTTATATTATAGGCATTATATGTCTGCGATTACATTATAGGCATTATATGTCTGCGTTTACATTATAGGCATTATATGTCTGCATTTACACTACCGATGTTTCTTTACTTTGTATTATCTTAACCTAACAGATAACGTTTAAATACATATTTAATTTTTAAATCATTTAATTTTCTTGTTGCATTAATTTTCTCTAATACATAATTTTGAAGTATAAAATCCTCGTCTTTTTATATTATTTCTAATATTTTCACATAATAAAATATTTATGTCTTTAATTAAATCAGTTTTCTTCGTGTATTAAGATTGCTGATGATATTTATTGCTGTTATAATAAAATAATTTTTCTTATGAAAGTCCTTCCTTTAAAATATCGACATTTTTCACCAATATTTCATAAGGTTTCTCTATTACATTTAACTGTATCACTTGAGCCTTCACATATTTTCTCACTGAAGGTGAGTTCACTGATTTGCGATATTTTTTTTTATTACAAACTTTCTTTGTAATAAAACGTAATTATATATTTTTATATAGAATTTACCTAATTTGTATTGAATAGCTTTCAATTTTTTATGGTGTAAAAACCCTTTTAAAAATTAAACATTTGATTATCTTTAACATATGTTTGTAAACATACAATCACTAAATTATTTGTACATGAGAAACTAAAACATATAATTAGGTCTATATACTTCCAACCAAATATAGCAAAGTTACTTAAACCCATTTTGGTAAAAGAGGGACAATCACATTTACATAAGACTGTATAACCTATACCATTAAATGTGTAGGTTTTATGTTTCATGTAGAACTATTATGTGATAGTTGTGACGTAGTATATTACTACTGGTTTATATTGTGTGTGATTGCACGTGTTTACATTCTCTTTGTTTGCACTGGATACTGTGATTGTTATTAAATGTGATTCTTAAGGACTGTTATTAACTGGGATTGTTTCATGTTGTAATACATTGTGTTCTTTATATTTTCTTATGTACTGTGGTTTTTTTTATCTCATTCTAATTGTTGTGACTCTTTGTTATTTTTAACCGTCTTCAAAAATGGAAGAGGTTCTGTATTCGATTCGTTTGTTATTTAATGTTGGTAATAATTTGAGAAGTATTGAACCGATCGTATACTGATTTTGCTTGCAAATGAAAGGAGAAACCATCCTAATGGTTCTTACTATAGTTACATTCCAATCAAACCTATCTAGAGACAATAATACGATATTTTGACTCAAAAAAAACATTTATACAAGAAACAGACCTTGATCTGTTTCCGTTTCTCCCGTTCATTAAACTCTTTTCTACTTCAGTGCCTTCATGTTTCCCCTACTTCTTCTGACACTTTGCTGAGCTTTATACTTTATAAATAAAATTAGCTATAAACATTTCTCAATTAATAATAAAGTACGTAAAATTATTTTTATAAATCGTTTATGAAAAAATGTTAAATGTATATTAAACATTCTCACGGTATTTATTATCTCTTTACTCATAATGTTTTCAATTTCATAAAAGTTCATTTTAGAGAAAGGCGCTGATTCACTTTAAATAGCATATCCCAAAGCCAACTTATTATCCTTGCACGTTTTATTGCTAAAGTTAGTTCATTAGAGCTGGCTAATTTTATAAGTTTGCATTTACTTTCTGGGAAACAATACCTCTTCCTTTGTGGCTTTATTCACTTAATGACGTCACCGTCCTTCGACAGGTCTTCCAATACATTGTGAGCATATTCCGCTTTGTTAAAGAGTAGTTTACGTTTTCTATAATAACCGAAATCTTCCAATGAACGACCAGAGATGTTCTTGAGTTTAGTGTGTTAAGGAATAATTACACACATGCAAATTGAGTGCATATAAATGTGTAAGTTTTTTTACCTAAGTAAGAATTTACTTTCATTTTTTTCTGTTCCCCTTATGTTCAAAATAAATATATTTTCATTTGTAAAGTTAAAACAAAGGAAATTTAGGAAAATATTGAACTGATATCGTTAAGCTGTGCTCTTATTAAAGATTGCTTTTACAGTGGCATACGTTGTTCAGAGGTAGAGCATCAAGGTAAATACATAAGACACGAGTAGGCGATGATCCTTCTTAAGGAGAAATTTAGGGTAAATCGAAACTGACGTTAAACAAGTAAAACAGAAACATATTTTTTGGGTAAATAATCAGAAACACCTACAAACCATGATAGTTTTATATTACTCTTACATACATTTCGTTTCAAAACAACCATCCTCAGAAGCAACAGCAAAATCAATAACTACTACTAATTGTCAACCTTATAGCCACTCCTCTTAGCTAACTGCGTGGCCAATCCTCTTTAGAGGTGTGCCCTCACGATATATTTCACATTTAACGGGGGGGGGGGGCAAAGAATATGTGACCCAAAACTTATATTAGAAATATTTTTTTTTCAAATATTTAATAATATAAAGTATTCAATTAAACCTTTTGTGAATAAACAGCAATGTTTTCCTCTAAGAGGAGAAATAATCTGTGCTTGAGGAAAGGTCTCTATATAAACAGTACATATGGGTATCGCATTCACTGATACTCAAACTCTCTAAATCTCAATTTATGATGTTTAAGATATTATGATATTTCAACATGTCTAGCAATAATAGATTTATATATCCTTATGAGGCTATTTATTCTTCATAAGTTCCATCTTCAATATCTTCAATTTTATAAAATACAAATGCGTGAGTTAATTCTAGAGCCTACTTAAATAACCTTTTCGCAAGTCCGACTTGTTTTACTTGTATGTTTCATTTATTAAGGTAGGTCATTTAATATTTCCTTATTTTAAACTAATATCTAAATTTTCGTTATATTTCTTTTAGGTTTGTTTTATTATGTTTTTACGATTGTTTTATATTCTATTTCATCGCTCGTTTCTATTACGTTTTATTTTACATGTTTAATACCCTCTCTTATTCTCTATTTTCTTACGGTTTTTTATTCTCTTCATATTAAAATTCCCAATTAATCTTGTGTTACTTTTGTTTCTTTAAAATACTTTCTTTTTTCAAATTATTTGCTTTCATCTTTAATACCCTTCAGCCTTCTTGCAAATAAATGGTTTCATATATCTCTATTTTTTCGTTTATTTCTATTACATATATCTTTGTTTTCTATAAATCTTATATTATATAGCTTTACCTTACGAGAATACAACACAACTAAATTTTAAAACCATAATACCGCCTATTACAATCTTATTTGATTCGTAATTTCATAAAAGTTAGTGAAACAATAAAAAGTATTCAATCTTTCCGCAAGTCCAACCTGTTATCATGGCACGTTTTATTGCTAAAGTTAGCTTAGCTAGAGTTTGCTAATTTTAAACTTTGCATTGACTCTCGGTAAAACAACCCTTCCTTTGTGGCTTTATTTACTTTGCAGCGTCAGCCAGGTCTTGCGATGCATGCAGAGGATATTTCGTTTTGTGAGAAAAGTAGTTTGCTGCTTCTATAACAATGGAATATTTGCAACGAACGGCCAAGGTTATTCTGAAGTACAAATCACCCGTCTGTATGGTGAGGATAGAACTGTATGCCAATATTTAAATCTGCAATTACCTTCTACTGTTTAAACATAAATATAAACTCGATTCCGCTGATACTAAGGTGTTTGCTGTTTTCAGAAATCGAGGTCATGTTTTTTATGGTGCTGCAAAACATTTCAGGACGCACGTAAATATAAATGTGTTAGTTTTATATTCAAATGATCATTTTATGGAACGTGCTATTAAATGATTCTGAATTGTAGACAATGTGAAAAAAACTTTAAACAGATTTAGAAATAATTCAAACTTATTTAAAATTGAGCATTATTGAGGCAATTCAAAATTGGGCGTGAAGACAAACTGGGAATAGACAGAAAAATATTCAATCTACCCAGAGGGGATCATTGGCAATCCACTAAATTAAAATGATTATGGCAATAATGACTCCTATTTAACCATTACACATAGTTTACGAGAGTCAATGCAGAGATAGCCTACTTAGGTCACGTAGTATTCATGGAAGGTAACGTGGGCAGCGCTACGTCAGTTTTGTATGCAACTACACTCTCTACTTGACCACGCACCACGCAGCCACAGAGAGATACTACCAACACCGTAACCATTAGAAGGAAGATGCATCAACACGAATGGAACATCCGACACTTGTAAAAGTCCAGGCCATATAACCATGCAATGGGCGAGACTGGAGGCGGAGGGCTGCGTGGAGTCAGTTTTGTATGCAACTACTCTCTCTACTTGACCACGCACCACGCAGCCACAGAAAGATACTACCAACACCGTAAGCATTAGAAGGAAGATGCACCAACACGAATGGAACATCCGACAATTGTAAAAGTCCAGGCCATATAACCGTGCAATGGGTGAGACTGGAGGCGGAGGGCTGCGTGGAGTCAGTTTTGTATGCAACTACTCTCTCTACTTGACCACGCACCACGCAGCCACAGAAAGATACTACCAACACCGTAAGCAATAGAAGGAAGATGCATCAACACGAATGGAACATCCGACACTTGTAAAAGTCCAGGCCATATAACCGTGCAATGGGCGAGACTGGAGGTGGAGGGCTGCGTGGAGTCAGTTTTGTATCCAACTACTCTCTCTACTTGACCGCGCACCACGCAGCCACAGAAAGATACTACCAACACTTTAACATTAGAAGGAAGATGCATCAACACGAATGGAACATCCGACACTTGTAAAAGTCCAGACCATATAACCGTGCAATGGGCGAGACTGGAGGCGGAGGGGCCATGGAGACAGTTTTGTATCCAACTACTCTCTCTACTTGACCACGCACCACGCAGCCACAGAAAGATACTACCAACACCGTAACAATAGAAGGAAGATGCATCAACACGAATGGAACATCCGACACTTGTAAAAGTCCAGACCATATAACCGTGCAATGGGCGAGACTGGAGGCGGAGGGGCCATGGAGACAGTTTTGTATCCAACTACTCTCTCTACTTGACCACGCACCACGCAGCCACAGAAAGATACTACCAACACCGTAAGCATTAGAAGGAAGATGCATCAACACGAATGGAACATCCGACACTTGTAAAAGTCCAGACCATATAACCGTGCAATGGGCGAGACTGAAGGCGGAACGCTGCGTGGAGTCAGTTTTGTATCCAACTACTCTCTCTACTTGACCACGCACCACGCAGCCACAGAAAGATACTACCAACACCGTAAGCATTAGAAGGAAGATGCATCAACACGAATGGAACATCCGACAATTGTAAAAGTCCATGCCAAATAACCGTGCAATGGGCGAGACTGGAGGCGGAGGGCTGCGTGGAGACAGATTTGTATCCAACTACTCTCTATACTTGACCACGCACCACGCAGCCACAAAAAGATACTACCAACACCGTAAGCAATAGAAGGAAGATGCATCAACACGAATGGAACATCCGACACTTGTAAAAGTCCAGGCCATATAACCGTGCAGTAGGCGAGACTGGAGGTGGAGGGGGGCGTGGAGTCAGTTTTGTATCCAACTACTCTCTCTACTTGACCACGCACCACGCAGCCACAGAAAGATACTACCAACACCGTAAGCATTAGAAGGAAGATGCATCAACACGAATGGAACATCCGGCACTTGTAAAAGTCCAGACCATATAACCGTGCAATGGGCGAGACTGGAGACGGAGGGCTGCGTGGAGTCAGTTTTGTATCCAACTACTCTCTCTACTTGACCACGCACCACGCACCACGCAGCCACAGAAAGATACTACCAACACCGTAAGCATTAGAAGGAAGATGCATCAACACGAATGGAACATCCGACACTTGTAAAAGTCCAGACCATATAACCGTGCAATTGGCGAGACTGGAGGCGGAGGGCTGCGTGGAGTCAGTTTTGTATGCAACTACTCTCTCTACTTGAACACGCACCACGCAGCCACAGAAAGATACTACCAACACAGTAAGCATTAGAAGGAAGATGCATCAACACGAATGGAACATCCGACATTTGTAAAAGTCCAGACCATATAACCGTGCAATGGGCGAAACTGGAGAAGGAGGGCTGCGTGGAGTCAGTTTTGTATCCAACTACTCTCTCTACTTGACCACGCACCACGCAGCCACAGAAAGATACTACCAACACCGTAAGCATTAGAAAGAAGATGCATCAACACGAATGGAACATCCGACAATTGTAAAAGTCCAGGCCATATAACCGTGCAATGGGCGAGACTGGAGGCGGAGGGGGCGTGGAGTCAGTTTTGTATGCAACTACTCTCTCTACTTGACCACGCACCACGCAGCCACAGAAAGATACTACCAACACCGTAAGCATTAGAAGGAAGATGCATCGACACGAATGGAACATCCGACACTTGTAAAAGTCCAGGCCATATAACCGTGCAATGGGCGAGACTGGAGGAGGAGGGCTGCGTTGAGTCAGTTTTGTATGCAACTACTCTCTCTACTTGACCACGCACCACGCAGCCACAGAAAGATACTACCAACACCGTAACCTTAGAAGGAAGATGCATCAACACGAATGGAACATCCGACACTTGTAAAAGTCCAGGCCATATAACCGTGCAATGGGCGAGACTGGAGACGGATGACTGCGTGGAGTCAGTTTTGTATGCAACTACTCTCTCTACTTGACCACGCACAACGCAGCCACGGAAAGATACTACCAACACCGTAAGCATTAGAAGGAAGATGCATCAACACGAATGGAACATCCGACACTTGTAAAAGTCCAGGCCATATAACCGTGCAATGGGCGAGACTGGAGGCGGAGGGCTGCGTGAAGTCAGTTTTGTATCCAACTACTCTCTCTACTTGACCACGCACCACGCAGCCACAGAAAGATACTACCAACACCGTAAGCATTAGAAGGAAGATGCATCAACACGAATGGAACATCCGACACTTGTAAAAGTCCAGACCATATAACCGTGCAATGGGCGAGACTGAAGGCGGAACGCTGCGTGGAGTCAGTTTTGTATCCAACTACTCTCTCTACTTGACCACGCACCACGCAGCCACAGAAAGATACTACCAACACCGTAAGCATTAGAAGGAAGATGCATCAACACGAATGGAACATCCGACACTTGTAAAAGTCCAGGCCATATAACCGTGCAATGGGCGAGACTGGAGGCGGAGGGCTGCGTGGAGTCAGTTTTGTATGCAACTACTCTCTCTACTTGACCACGCACCACGCAGCCACAGAAAGATACTACCAACACCGTAAGCATTAGAAGGAAGATGCATCAACACGAATGGAACATCCGACACTTGTAAAAGTCCAGGCCATATAACCGTGCAATGGGCGAGACTGGAGGTGGAGGGCTACGTGGAGTCAGTTTTGTATGCAACTACTCTCTCTACTTGACCACGCACCACGCAGCCACAGAAAGATACTACCAACACCGTAAGCATTAGAAGGAAGATGCATCAACACGAATGGAACATCCGACACTTGTAAAAGTCCAGGCCATATAACCGTGCAATGGGCGAGACTGGAGACGGAGGGGGCGTGGAGTCAGTTTTGTATGCAACTACTCTCTCTACTTGACCACGCACCACGCAGCCACAGAAAGATACTACCAACACCGTAAGCATTAGAAGGAAGATGCATCAACACGAATGGGACATCCGACAATTGTAAAAGTCCAGGCCATATAACCGTGCAATGGGCGAGACTGGAGGTGGAGGGCTGCGTGGAGTCAGTTTTGTATGCAACTACTCTCTCTACTTGACCACGCACCACGCAGCCACAGAAAGATACTACCAACACCGTAAGCATTAGAAGGAAGATGCATCAACACGAATGGAACATCCGACAATTGTAAAAGTCCAGGCCATATAACCGTGCAATGGGCGAGACTGGAGACGGAGGGGGCGTGGAGTCAGTTTTTTATCCAACTACTCTCTCTACTTGACCACGCACCACGCAGCCACAGAAAGATACTACCAACACAGTAAGCATTAGAAGGAAGATGCATCAACACGAATGGAACATCCGACACTTGTAAAAGTCCAGGCCATATAACCGTGCAATGGGCGAGACTGGAGGTGGAGGGCTGCGTGGAGTCAGTTTTGTATGCAACTACTCTCTCTACTTGACCACGCACCACGCAGCCACAGAAAGATACTACCAACACCGTAAGCATTAGAAGGAAGATGCATCAACACGAATGGAACATCCGACACTTGTAAAAGTCCAGGCCATATAACCGTGCAATGGGCGAGACTGGAGGTGGAGGGCTGCGTGGAGTCAGTTTTGTATGCAACTACTCTCTCTACTTGACCACGCACCCCGCAGCCACAGAAAGATACTACCAACACCGTAAGCATTAGAAGGAAGATGCATCAACACGAATGGAACATCCGACACTTGTAAAAGTCCAGGCCATATAACCGTGCAATGGGCGAGACTGGAGGCGGAGGGCTGCGTGGAGTCAGTTTTGTATGCAACTACTCTCTCTACTTGACCACGCACCACGCAGCCACAGAAAGATACTACCAACACCGTAAGCATTAGAAGGAAGATGCATCAACACGAATGGAACATCCGACACTTGTAAAAGTCCAGGCCATATAACCGTGCAATGGGCGAGACTGGAGGTGGAGGGCTGCGTGGAGTCAGTTTTGTATGCAACTACTCTCTCTACTTGACCACGCACCAGGCAGCCACAGAAAGATACTACCAACACCGTAAGCATTAGAAGGAAGATGCATCAACACGAATGGAACATCCGACACTTGTAAAAGTCCAGGCCATATAACCGTGCAATGGGCGAGACTGGAGACGGAGGGGGCGTGGAGTCAGTTTTGTATGCAACTACTCTCTCTACTTGACCACGCACCACGCAGCCACAGAAAGATACTACCAACACAGTAAGCATTAGAAGGAAGATGCGTCAACACGAATGGAACATCCGACACTTGTAAAAGTCCAGGCCATATAACCGTGCAATGGGCGAGACTGGAGGCGGAGGGCTGCGTGGAGTCAGTTTTGTATGCAACTACTCTCTCTACTTGACCACGCACCACGCAGCCACAGAAAGATACTACCAACACCGTAAGCATTAGAAGGAAGATGCATCAACACGAATGGAACATCCGACAATTGTAAAAGTCCAGGCCATATAACCGTGCAATGGGCGAGACTGGAGACGGAGGGGGCGTGGAGTCAGTTTTGTATCCAACTACTCTCTCTACTTGACCACGCACCACGCAGCCACAGAAAGATACTACCAACACAGTAAGCATTAGAAGGAAGATGCATCAACACGAATGGAACATCCGACAATTGTAAAAGTCCAGGCCATATAACCGTGCAATGGGCGAGACTGGAGACGGAGGAGGCGTGGAGTCAGTTTTGTATCCAACTACTCTCTCTACTTGACCGCGCACCACGCAGCCACAGAAAGATACTACCAACACTTTAACATTAGAAGGAAGATGCATCAACACGAATGGAACATCCGACAATTGTAAAAGTCCAGGCCATATAACCGTGCAATGGGCGAGACTGGAGGCGGAGGGCTGCGTGGAGACAGTTTTGTATGCAACAACTCTCTCTACTTGACCACGCACCACGCAGCCACAGAAAGATACTACCAACACCGTAAGCATTAGAAGGAAGATGCATCAACACGAATGGAACATCCGACAATTGTAAAAGTCCAGACCATATAACCGTGCAATGGGCGAGACTGGAGACGGAGGGGGCGTGGAGTCAGTTTTGTATCCAACTACTCTCTCTACTTGACCACGCACCACGCAGCCACAGAAAGATACTACCAACACCGTAAGCATTAGAAGGAAGATGCATCAACACGAATGGAACATCCGACACTTGTAAAAGTCCAGGCCATATAACCGTGCAATGGGCGAGACTGGAGGCGGAGGGCTGCGTGGAGTCAGTTTTGTATCCAACTACTCTCTCTACTTGACCACGCACAACGCAGCCACAGAAAGATACTACCAACACCGTAAGCATTAGAAGGAAGATGCATCAACACGAATGGAACATCCGACACTTGTAAAAGTCCAGGCCATATAACCGTGCAATGGGCGAAACTGGAGAAGGAGGGCTGCGTGGAGTCAGTTTTGTATCCAACTATTCTCTCTACTTGACCACGCACCACGCAGCCACAGAAAGATACTACCAACACCGTAAACATTAGAAAGAAGATGCATCAACACGAATGGAACGAGTACACAAGTACGGATGCATCCGACACTGGAGGCGGAGGGGGCGTGGAGTCAGTATAAATACTGTCATACAAACATGATAAGGGCTGCCATTATTCTCGTAGAATGCAATATATAGTGATGTATAAAACATTCTGTAAAAGTAAGTCGTTTTCAGAAGTGGTTGTACACCAAAAAGTGGTAATGAACAAGTACACTCACTGAACCGTACAATAGGTGCTGGATAAATTAATACCAAAATAAAATTCCCCTAAAACAAAAAAATATATATATTTTTTTTTTCCTTATTTGCCGGACACCTGTAAGTAGAAACAATGCGGAAGTACAAAGCCAGCCTTCCCCCCAAACTAGGTACTGCCCGCGTATTCTTTAGAAGTAACAAAACATTGTTTATATTTGTATCGTTAATTGGATCCAATTAAAAATTCTCATTAAAACGACCGCCTCGTTGATTGACATCGGCGCTACGTAATGTGTCTGATGATATTGCAATACAAATATCGTGGAAATTGAAATTGGTAAATTGAAATCATAACTGAAATAAACTGACATTATTAACAAGATGTGATATTCATTATGAAAATATAAAAAATTAGGCTGCAAGATCTAGTAAACCCTTGTAGGTTCGCTAAAACCAGACTCGACGACGCGTCCCTCACGGAGGAATGCTGCTACTGCCAGACAGAGGTTAACATTGTGGCCGAAGAGGGGAGTACTAGCTGCAGCTACCTCACATATGTTCCGCACGTAGTGTTTACTCGGTCTAGTACTAATATCTCCTTCACTCTACATTAACATCTTCCTATAACCTCATCAACTGCTTTTACTAAAGGTGTTTCGCTACAGGGGAAATTCCATGTATTAAATATATTGGTCGCATTTACACATTGAAAGCGGGAAGCAGGATCTAGGTCTTCTGGATCGGAGATCTGGCGAAGTAAAACACTTACTTTTACATAATGTAATTGTAACGACTGTTTTATATTAAAATGGAAAGCTAAGCAATGTGTGTAGAATGTAAAATGTTCCCTTTATGTAGAATTAACCCCTTCCTATACCCTCATCGACTGCATTTACACAAAGTGTTCCCCTTCCAGGAAATAGTCATGTATTACATATATTGGTCACAGGAAGGTCGGCTTACACATTAAAGGCGGGAGGCAGAAAGTCCTGTAGTTTAGAATTAATACAAACTATTTTTCAAAGTTCCCTTACATATTGTTTTTTTTTGTAATTTAAGGGACACGATATTTAATTCCTTTTATGAGTTACTTATAGCTACTTGCTATTAAAATACATTCCTGTTTTGACGAATTTAAGAATTATTTGCTTGAATTAAATCAGAAAATAAGGTTTGAAATAGGGGGGTATGTCACAAGTATCAGCTGACGTTGTATTGAAGACGAATATTACCAATCATCTCTCTACAGCGCAGCATAATGTGGCCCGTGTGTATTGAAGTATTTAGTGAGGGAGGGGATTTATTTCTGCAGAAAGTTTTTATTTTATAGCTTCAAAGAAACGGCTTCGTTAAATTTTGGCTTTGCTTATTCCTTGAGATAAATCTTAGCGTTTCCCTCGCGGTGGCAACACTGTTTCCAAACTTCTAATCGAAACACCATTAATTATCCGACTTATATTTATAAGATGAATATAAAATATAGATCTGAGAGATTCGATAAATAGTTCAACTATCCAAGGTAATGTTCTGGGGCTGATCTAAGGGAAGAGAGATGTATAATATGTCTATTACAACATGCGGTGATAATGAAAAGAAATCCGACATGAAATCATGTATTTAGTCATTATATTTCAGCTGAAATCATTATATTTAGCTAACCCGAGAGGGCAAAAGGACAACCCCGCCACTTCGTAACAATAAGACAGCTTTAAGTAAATGCAAAGTGATCAAAACAATCAATATGGAGAACATTTGTTTAAACTCAATTTCTAATTAGGTCAACAAAAAGTAATGTATTCTTGTTACTTTTCATTAAATTACTACAAATAATGTAAACGGCGTAACATAACCTGTGCATTAAAACAGCTGTTCCACCACACAACTTATACCACTAAATCAGCTCTTTTATAAAAGCCTATGTTATCATTTATTTCAAATCAAATGAGACGAAATAACTATATTGCAAACTTTGCCCTTTTGTAAAAGTTTTTTTCCTATACAAAACTATAATTAATTAAGTTATTTATTACTGAATTAATATTTTTTTAAACTGTATCAAACATCAAGTGTCATCTAGAATTAGAACTTTAAAAAAAAAGTATTTTAGTAGATGATAAACAAGTATTTTACTAACGATTGAAAATGTGAAGGTGATATATATTATATGAAGGGTGTGCACTAATAGAAGGCAGTGAATAATAGTAAACAAAGAACATCGTATTATATAATTTAGTAACACGTTTATATGTTAAATCGTTTACACGTATATATATATATATATATATATATATATATATATATATATATAAGGATAAAGTGAAGTAATAGAAGGAATTAAAAAATTAGTTACAAATAAAGGTGAATAATGTACGTTTTGTATATAATGAATTCCTGGTTTCTCCATAGCACGTTAGAATAAACGACAATAACCGAGACACAGTCAGCTTTTTCTATGTGATGCACTGGTGCACTTCTTAATACCCACAACTGCGCGCAATATATATAATTAATTTTCTTCTTTCTGCACTAGATATTGTATTTACTTGAAAAGCAATTCAAAGTAAGTTTTAGATTTTACATTTAAAGTTTTATTCATAACAGAAGTTGGGAAACTACGACATTTTATAATCATAAGATAGTTTATTAGTTCCGTTTTACGACGAATATGTTGACGCTATGTAAACGTATTTCAAAAACCCGTTAAAGAAATCCAACCACGGAAAATAAGAAAACTTTCTTCATCACACGCTACATCGACTTCATAAATTTAATCGAAATTCAAATCTAGTTTTAGGTTCGATATTTACGAGTGCGCAATGTTCAAACGATATTTTCTAAAGTTTGCAACACTCATCGCCTCGACACTCGTTTTGATAATTGAATTGTAAATCATTTTTATTTCAGTTTCTCGGTAAATATTTTACTCCATGTAATCTTTGTACATTCGTAACAAGAATTAACATTAAATACCTGCTACATTGCTATACGGCTCTACAACAGGAATTATTGTCTAACCATGTGTGTGTATGTGTTTGTGTGTGTGGGTGTGTGTGTGTAAGTGTGTGTGTGTGTGTGATTAATTAAAAAAAAATGACAATTTATTTATCAAACACAGATCTGTATTTCGTGCTTATATGTCAATCTCTATATTCTTCATCTCTACTTATTTTACGAAAATATGTCACTTTTTAATTTTATTAGGTAATGCCATATTTTGTGCGTTTAAGGAGGTAAATCTAAAACGACTATTGCCTGAAACCTCCAGCGTACAAATCTCAGAATTAACTGCTCAACAAGTGTAACGACAACAAACGTAATAATATTCCAAATAACAAAACTTTAAAGTATAATGACAAAAGCAACACAATTTAAAACATATACAAGATAGCCGAAATTACGCTGAAACAGGAGTTTTTAGAAAGAAAGCTGACGGGAAAGTTATCGGACGGAAGAGAAACACTGACAGATTGTAACTGTACAAATTACATTTACAGTTGCAAAAATAACGCTGATTCGGCTCCAACTAAACAGACTGCGGTGCAAGTAATTTCTTTAATAAAATAAATTCTCCAATATCATACAAACAGAGTGATGACCTTGCAACCCAGATGTCGTTTACGTGTTGTATTGTAATGCGAATTTTTATTTGAATTCGCAATTTCAATTCATCATTAAAATATATCTTGTATTTTTTTATAAACCAAAATAATTAGTCACTTAACCCTTAAATTATATTTTTTAATACGTATATATTAAATCGAGCATACTACCAGATGAATATTGTTTGTAGATTTACGGCGAACTGTCAGGACGACTCTACGGAGGCTAAAAGTGTATAGAAGTGTATGTAATGGCTAAATTAGATATTATTAAGGCTGTTCATACAACCTATTAACACACAGCATAGTGAAGAAATTATAGCGTCACGTGTGCGTGATGACATACTTTAGATAGACCCACTCTCTATTGAGGCCGTTACAAAACAGTCCTGCTTCTACTCCTTACACGGCGAAACTCTATCCATTATTCACAGAGAAGTACTCTACCATTTGAAGAATTGCCAAATCCTTTTCAGAGTATTTTCAAGCAAAACCTTAACTTCATGAGAAAGATAAAACTCCAAGGAAATCTTTGCGTGTAATAATGATTATATTTTCATCACTTTTTACACATTTATTCTATTTTTCTTGATATTAATTTCTAATTACATCAAGTATGTAAAATTTTATAACGTTGCTAATATACAATTTTAGTCAGATGGCTTAGTTAACCGATTAATAATGTACTATTTAGGTTTAATAACGAGTAAAAACATGTTTTGTCATATATATTATTTATCTTGTATTTACGTTTCCAAAATTTAATATATCAAAAGGGTAATTTTTCGATTTTGTCAACAACCCAAGTTCAAGTGTTTCCCAAAGTAGGTTCTAAATTATTTTTTTTCATTTAAAATAATTTGATAACATCGGTAAATATACATAGGCTGCCAGTATGCATCTAACCTAGTAAAATTACCCGAAAATATGTAAACTTTTATTTTAATTTAAATTAATTTTGTTCAATGATTTAACCTCTTATTTTTAAAAAATATTGCTTTATTAAATCTTTTAATTCAAAATTTAAATAATAACTTTAATGTGACATATATTTAAGTAGGACAATTTGGAAAGACAGTGAGTCTGCCGTAAAATTGTGAAATAAATTTGCTAATGTAAATAATTTACCCGGTAAATCATTTACAGAAATAGTAATAATTTGTATGTGAAAGCCCACGAAATCCGCCTGTGAGAAATCGGGAATTTACAGCATGAGATGTGCGATGGAGTATATATTGGTCAAACTTAATTTCTCAAACAGGATTTAAGTCAAGTTCAAACATTTTCTCTTATTATTGTATTAAATATTTCTCTTGGTTTTCATTTTTTTAATAATTATGTTTAATTTTTTTGAAATAGCTATAATTAAAAATGAGGAAGTGACTGAAGAAGCAGTTAAAAAAACTAGCCATAAAAAAGCTCCTTGTTATACTATGTATCCAGATTACTGGTAAAAACTATCGATGTCGATCTTATTGTTAGTGCAAAAGAAGATGCAAAAGGTTTTGACTGTTTTGTAGGTTTTTCATTTTGTTTATTTGTGTATTTGTTTTATTAACTGATTTTTCATCAATTAACACAATCTTTTACAGTTAGTATCAAGTAATTTTACATTGAACGTAAGGTACAATATTGTTTATGATACCATTACAAGCGAATTGTTATAAATAAACTAAAGTCTAAGCCTCTCCAAGATGAAAGCTTCAACATGATCACGGCATTTGCTGGGCCCCACAGATCAATCTTGGTATAAATGTGGATACTATATAATGTACGGGCGATGATCACCATATTAGAAGTATTGATTGCGCATGACGCAGATCTAGCTTCCTGCATTTAAGCATTTTCGTCTCTTTCTTTCAATTTGTAGGTTAAACGTGAATCACTAAGGGCAGCAGTGGATATTTAATAACCCTCCGAAAGATTCGTAAAGGTTGTATTTATAATAAAACAACACCAACAGTTTTGTCCGATATAATGTGCTTTTCTCTCAAGTAAAGGAAAATAGTTAATTTTTTCTCCTATGACTTTTGAATATAACCAGTTTCTCCCAATGTTGAAATATGTATATATATATAGATAAAAACATTATTTGTTTCTATCATCGACTTCAGCCTCTGATTTCCTATATTTTTGTCTATTTCTCTTTAGTGTAAGCACAGAAATTAACACAGTACACATACGTAGGGCACATTAAATGGTAACATGAATGCAATGATACGATATTGTAACAATATACTATTGGTTTCTATTGTATATTGCAAGATACTAACCCCAGAGTATAATAGTATTGCAACATTGAGAAAGGATCAACCCTACAATGACCCTTGGCAGTCAAATAACTTATCAAACCCTTATCCAGACTGCTACTAAAGTCACCCCAGAGTACAAAAGTATTGCAACTTTAGATTATGGAAAACTGTCCACACTCCCATCCTATTCTAGAAAAACAAGACGTATTATTGCACTATCAAAATGCAACTGAAGATTTACTTCTGCATTATACGTTGTACGTGGTACTCTGTATTATTTATTCTTTATATACATGACCGATGTACATAGACACTGCTTCTCGTCATTTAAAGATTAGGTATAGTTGACACCGATAAACCAATTCGTTGGGCGGGATATACAAGCGTTGACAGTTTATGTTATCATATCAATCACATATTTGTAAAAACCCATGGTCATACTGTACTTCTCTTCAATATAATATCGCAAACACAACAATTATGGATTATCCTTTAACGTCGTAAGGTTAGGACACAGTCAATACAAATTAAAATAAAGTAATGCTTTATATAATAGATTTTAGTTTAGGCCATCAAAATATAGATAAATATTTTAAGTTTATATATGAAAAGACCGAACTAACTCTAACAATTTGCCGACAGTAACTCCACGCCGCCGGGAACCGTGACATTATGTTACATGAGCTGAACTATCTATGTAATATATTGAATGTAATTTCATACTAAGAGGTGTATTTATAGTTCGTTGTTTATTTTCCATATTGTTTCACTTCGTTTTCAGGGAGTGTTTATTTTAAAACTTTTCTATAAGAAACATAAACCTATAAATACCCCATTATAACATGAACATGTAACAGTTTAGGCTTAGTAAAATAATTTCAACAACATATACCTAAAATCCCGAAGCAGTATTGAGTAACCCTATCATTCTTTTCCAATTAAATCCCCAGCACTAGACAGCAATAATGAATCGCCCATTGACCCGCAAGTCTAAAGCCACAAATGCCTAGAGTATTTTTCATATATGAAACGATGAATTGTGGCAACTAAGTAGTAGTATAATACCACTTTACTGAGCTCCTCCTTACAGAACCAAGGCTACTGTATAAATATTTCAAAGTCACGAAAAAGAGAAAAATACTGTTTATATCTATACCTCCTTCTGAGATAAAACTGAACCTTGTCATATTGTGAGTCGTAGAAAAACAAAGAAATCATGGAGTGTAACTTAAATAGGGTAATATATTTTTTCAAAGGTTTTACTAAAATTAAATTATACATATTATTTTATATTAACCGGTGAAGACATTTAAATAATAAAACAATACAAATACATTTTAGTGGATCTGTTTCTAAGTTAGCGAAATCCGCTTGGCTTATCATCGTTTGCACATTTAGGATTATGTCAAAATATCAAAATTAGGTTCAACAAATTTATAATGATTGCGGAACACATAACAGTAAGATTCAGTGTTTATTTTACCACGGGATTTAAGTAGAGTTTTCAGTTGCTGTGAGTGTATTAATTCTACGGTATGTCCAGAGTCATCCTCAGCTTATGAAAAAAGATAGCGAAGTTAGTTTTATCACAACTATTTCCACACTTACCCTAAAATAACCACTCAAGTTTTTAAACGTGCAACTTGAAGATCTGGGTTAAACAGGTTATAATGATGTTTTTGTTAATTGTATCGAAAGTAAAACTGTTCGAGAAAAGAGGCTCTAAGCTTTTAAATACATGCAATCAGTAATTCCATACATTTTAAAACATCTTGTTACAATTGTATACGTTTTGTAAATCATATTAAACTGTATGAAGATATTAAACACAAATCATATAGTGATTTAAATCTTATAGGTTAACTTTATTTGAGGTTTCTTGATTAATCATCTTAATTATTGAACATTCAATCCTTAAATCAATTATACAAATGCGACAAACGTAACCTACATTTCTTAAAAGCAGACAAAGGTAACTCCGTCGTAATTATGCACCAACAAGACATCGACAAGAAAGTCAACAGCTTCATTACTGAAAACAAAATAACCGAACTCCGATCAGACGTCACGCCTAAATTCCAAACAGAAATTAAAAATCTTCTAAACAAATTCTCCGAAATCTTGAAAAGTGAACAAAAGAAATATTACGAATAAATAAAACCCCAAGCACCCATATTAAAAGCATTACCTAAAATCCACAAGGAAAACACACCCATCCGTCCACTAATCAATCACATACATGCAATATCACATAACTTAGCCAAACACATAGACAAACATATCAGAGACAACATACACTTTCACAACCACACATCCGTACACAATAACAGACCTCATACACAAAATACAAGACATCCACATACCACACAATTCCACCATAGACTCATTCGACAAAAAAAACCTTTACACTAATGTGCCAATAGAACAAACACTCCACATACTACAAAATATGCTCACAGCAAACAACACACCACATAAACTGACGCATGAAATCATAACACTCACCAAACTCATCACATCACAAAGCTACTTCTCATACCAACACAAATTCTACACACAGAAAGATGGCCTCCCAATGGGTTCCCCTATCTCAGGCGTCCTAGCAGAAATATTCATACACCACATCGAACAACAATACATTCTACAGAACAATAATCACACATATAAAATAATTTATTACCATAGATATGTAGACGACATTTTAATATTATACAACGGCAACAAACGGCAAATCAAACAACTACATAATTACATTAATACCATACGCGAAAACCTCACATTTACTCTCGAGTTAGAAGAAAACAATAGAATAAACTTTCTAGATCTTACTATCACCAAACACAACACTAAACATAATTTCAAAATATACAGAAAACCAAAAACTACAGATATGATCATACATAACACATCTAATCACCCCACACAACACAAACACGCTACATTTAATCATATGTTACACCACCTAATCAATATACCAATGCTGCAGAAAGACTACGACGAAGAACTTAATACCATATAATACATCGCTCAACAAAATGGCTACCAACACATTCACAGACAACATACTCAGGAAAATCAAACATAAACACCATCAAACAGCCACACAACCACACTAAAAAAAAAACAAATACATATCCCTCACCTACCACAACAAAAACACACACAAAATAGCCTCCACATTCAAAAAACTCCATTACCAAATATCCTACAAAACAACAAACACTTTAAGAAAACATATACAATCTTTTCAAAAAGAAACTGACATATACAAACTCTCAGGTATTTACAAATTAACTTGCAATGATTGTCCCAACTATTACATTGGCCAAACCGGTAGGTCATTCTACACACGCTTCGATGAACACATTACCCAAACAAAACAATCAAACCCTAAATCGAGCCGCAAAACACCTAAAAAACGCCAAACACACACATACCGACATACACACTAATTTAAATGTTCTACACACATTAAAACAGAGTAAAAAACTAACAACCTTAGGAAATATGAAATCTACAAACACTACACATCAGACAGGGAAAATGTATTGAACGACCACACACTTTAAAGCCAATAGCTTTTTCCAGTAAATGACACAAGACGCCGAGACCTCACCCCAATTCACTGTCATAAATCTATCCCCGTCATACCGTTTGTAAACTGCTAAAATGCCGCCAGTAGAGTGGGAATATACCGCCACACACACAATATTTTAAATAAGAAACAAATCAAATTCTCTAAAATTTGTTTGAACTGGCATGCCGGATTTATTAAAAATAAGGTCAATAAACAAAACTGATAAAGGAAGATAAAAATTAAACATCTATAAAAAAAATAACAAATTGGAAATGGCTGTATTTTAAGTTAATAAAAGTGTTTGACAAATTAAATAATTTCATTCATTTTAAAATAATGAAAAATTTAACAACAATGAGGTTTAATTTCTATGGTAAGCAACAATACCGTTCTCCCTCACGTATTTTCAGGCCCTACTTTATGTTGAGCATTCTGAAGCCACAAACCCGCCAACTTTAGAAGGCAATACTCTACTCTTTCTAATCACGTTACTATTAGAAGGGGTATCTGGCTGATGGCTTACACGCTTAGGAACTTACACACACACACACACACCGACACCAAAGACACAATAATGCTCGGACGTTGAGGGGGCATTAAAGCTCGCGAGGTCACTCGTAAGCCGCAATTAAGCTGCGATACCGCACTTCGTTAAAACACAAGCACACACTCATCTGCTGTTTCAGTTTAATTTTTTACATCTGTTCACATTAGTTAGGGGAAGTTACAGTACATAGGTGCGAAACACTCGTGTACTGTTTCATGCCAGCTTTCAGGCACTATTATTACAATATTATATATTTTCATTATAATATATTGTAAAAATATATTGTATTATACATTATATTGTATTATAATAATAGCTGCTATTTAGTTTTAATAGCGGCCTGTATCTCAAAACAATAACATTTTCCTTTTTCCAACTGAACCAGCTTTTGAGTGGGCCATCAGCCAGAACACAAACATATTTGCATACAAATTGAAATATAAGAAATCATTGTAATATCTGTAATAATTTTAATATATTTATTATTTTTATGTATTGAAATTTAGTGAAATAAAACTTATTTTTTGTTTTTTTTAAGTTACGTGAAATTTATTACATTCGTTTCTATGGAAACGAAATGAAGAATATGTAATTGTTTTTATAAATATTTTTTCGAAGTTATAAAATGCAGTAACCTATGTTTTTATTACAATTTGTTAAGGATAGAATGGGTAGAGCACATATAAAGGGTAAATCAGAGCTGGAAAGTATAAACGGTTTTGTACTGGAAATTAAATGGAAATTAATAAATGTTTTCGTTTGTGAAAGATTTCGACATTGTGGTAAATTAAAGAAAACATAGTTTCATATTTAAAATAGAAGAACCTTTTCTACATGGACAGCAATAAATACAGTCTCTTTAAAGTAACTTTCAGTAGGGTATTTTCTGTTTGGACATTCATATATCTTTATTAAACACGCAAATATAGTTACAATTTCTCGTGAGGGTATTCTTTGGAAATACAGGGACCAAGTATACATATTTCCTTGGCTAATAATTTCAAATTGGTTTAAATTAGTGACAACTTCAAGAAAAATACAGGTGATGCCGAAAACGTACTCAGCTTTTGAAGCTCTTCTATCTATAAGAAGACGTAAACCAAAAGGTAGGAAAATCGAATAGGTAAGAAAATAACAAAAACAGTCGGGGTTGATAAGTAGATAAAAGAGTAGAATGGCTGTGAAAAAATAAACGGTAAAATTAGGGGGATGAATGAGTTTTTTTTAAAGACGTTGAACATGTTGTGAAATAAATACAAACTTATTATTCAAGAACTTTGTCAGGGGAGGCAAAAAACGATAAATTCCTAGCTTGGATTGTTCTATTTGTTTTCGTTGCAAGTATAAACTCTTGACTGTGTTAATAAAATGGGAATGTTATTTCGAAAACTCCTATTTTTTAGTTTGACAAAGATTTTAAATAAAAAAACGCGCTCTCGTTAAACTGAGCTCAAGGCTGTGGCTATTGTAGTTTTCTATTTATTATGATTAAACGGATAAGTTTGTGAACTGCATTAAAAGCCATGAAAGAGTTATTATAAATGAAAATATGATTTCCAACAAATTGGCTCGGAAAAAACTACACTTATTACGTTCATAATGGAAATCCAATTCGGAGACTTGATTTTTAACGAATAAAACCGAAATTGCCTACCGGATCGGATGGTTGTTGTGTATCGGATAGAGCTGGAATGGTTTACCTGACCGAAGAGTTGTGTAGCGAATAGAAGAGATATGAATTACCAATTGGATTACTGTATTGTAGCGGATAAGAGAAAATAGGTTACCGGATCGGATGGTTATTGTATGGCGGATAAGATGAATTTGTTTACCGGATCGGATGGTTGTTATGCAGCGGATAGGAGAGCGAGAGCCATTGTTCCCGTGATCTGAGAGTTGTGTGGTGAATATGAGAGATATTGTTTACCAATGGATTGTTATTCTGTAGAGGATAGGAGAAAATATTTTACCAGGTCGGATGGTTGGTTATTGTAAGGCGGATAAGATAGTAACTATTCGCCGAATCGGAGATTTGTGTAGCGAATAGGATTGTTGGGTAGCAATTTTTTCTTAATTGGACTGTTGTACTGTAGCGGATAAGAGATCAATAGTTTACCGGATCAGAGAGTTTTTGTGTTTTTGGATAGACAGATGCTGTTTACTGAACCAAAGAGTTGTTTTCTACCAGATCGAAGCTATCAAAGTCCAACGAGACTCGATCAAAGCTCACCTAGGACTCAGTCTGACGGTCCGGCCCTTAGGTAAGCCCAACCGAGAATATATAAAGGTAAGATTCCACTACCTGAACCGAACTAACCAAACGGGGTATTGAAGGTACGGAATAATTCGCCGTTCGAAAGGTTTTATTGGTCACAAATAGTTGAGTAAACGCGTTCGAAACCGTACTGTCTAGTTTAACGCGTTTAGTTACGTGGTTACTGTTGTTTAACGCATAACAGAGAAATTGCCTACCGGATCGTGTGGTTGTTGTGTTTACCGGAACGGATGGGTATTGTATGACAGATAAAAGAAAGTGTGTAGCGAATAAGAGAGCTACAAATGGGGTTTTCTCAAATGGGTTGTTGTACTGTAGCGGACAAGAGAGCGACGTTTTATCGGATCGGATGGTTATTGAGTGGTGAATAGGAGAGCAAATATCAGACAATTTTTGTTTTTTGGATAGAGATAGATTTTTTAAATACACTAAAAGTTGTTTACATCAAAAAGAAAGCTACAAACGTCCAACGAGATGTCTTTATACCCACCTAGGACCGAGTCTGAGGGTGTCGCTCTTAAATAAAGCCAACCGGGAGTGGATAAAGGCGAGATTGCACTACCTGGACCAGACTAATCAAACGGGCCATTTAACGTACGGAATATCTAAAGGTTTTATTGCTCCCAAGTAGTTATGTAAACACGGCCGAAACCGTAGTGTCTAGTTGGATTTTGTGTCGTCCCAGAAGCCCTTATAGTGAGATCGAATGGCACTTCCAGACTGGTACCACGACTTGTAGCCCCAAGTTGTCCGTCAAGTCTGACGCTAGCCAACCGAACGGGAATCACGATTTCAGATTAGATTCGTGGGAACGAGGATTCAATATGCTTGACAATAGAATTTTTCAAATGCGCATCTATCTAAGAGGAGAAAGGCTAGGTGCCTCAGCTCCAAGCTCTTCTTATTCTCACCATCTTTCATTCTTCTAACTTTTTACAAAAACGCAGATAGGAGAGTTGTGAACGGATAGGAGAACAATTGTGTACCTGATCGGTCAACCTATCCATTAATTCTATCTCGGATTTGTTCCAGCTGTATAACCGAAGTCAACCCCAATAGCTCACATTTGTTAACAATAGACCAGTTTTAGTTTTAAAGTTTTTATGAAATCGTACTCTATTGACCATAACTTTCATATAAGTTGTTCACAAATGTTTGGGTGTGTATTTGGAGGTGGTGTAATTGCTTACTAACATACTATTAGCTTTAGACTTTATAAACATAATAAGAGCAACTTTAATCTGAGTAAAACTGTTAACAATGGCTTTATGCATTGTATTGAAATTTCGCCTTAAGATTTATGCCCGACATATTTAACGCTCCCAGAACAAATGAAGGGAAATTAAGGCTGAACGCGGCAACACCGCAGACGCCGTAACTCTCAATTAGCTTAACGCTTACACCTCTGTAGTGACGTCACAATGTTACCTTAACAGAATAACCGAGACAAATAGGAACAGGTGATACCGCTTCAACAACCCACATTCTTAAGCGTGTGTGAATAATTTAAATAAAGGTATAAATAACTGTTATCTATTTATCTTATTATATAAAAAAATTTGTAGTTAAAGTGAACTATAAATGCGTGTAATGTCTTTTGAAATCCGAGTGACTACAATTATGACAATTTAGTTAATAATGACTTCGCTAGGCAGAGAGTAGTTTCATTTTGTCGGGGAGGTTTTTAATTTAGGGCTTCATTTATATCAAACATTCTTGATTCGTTTGACTTCTGAGAAATTCCTCTATGACTTCATCTGTTGCTGAAGCAATCATCTTTTAAATAACCTTACACATAATACTATTGATTTAAAACATACATACATTTAAAAGATCTTGGTGACAACTGGAAATTTTATGCCCCACTATGTTTTACGAATTTCCAACTTCCAGAGCTCTAGAGACGAATTCCCGTTATGAACAATACAAGACCTTATAGTTTTTCATCTGGAGAACATGGTTAGGCAATATATACTTTTACAAATATTGTATTAATGCGTCATAAAAGTGCTAGTAAAGAAAAGAAGTGACCTGAACAACTGGGTAAATGATGAATCTGAAGATATTTCATATCTTTTCCCTTTTTTTGTAAGGTTTTTCTTCCGCATAAAACAAAAACTAATTAATTGAATTTAATTATTGAAGAGTTATTTGACAAAACTGATTATTAGCAATAGTAAAGTTTAAACAAATGTATTTGAACTTGAGTGAATGAATAAAAAGTATTTCATTCAAAGCTCTCGAACCCTCCGCATTATGGAGGTACATCGTGTTCCTTAGAATAACTTAAACTCATACGGAATAAGATAGAACCTAATTCTCCCTAACTCTCGTACTCACCGCATTATGGAGGTACATCGTGTTCCTCAGAATAACTTAAACTCATAAGGACTAAGATAGAAACTAATTCTCCCTAACTCTCGTACTCACCGCATTATGGAGATAGATCGTGTTCCTCAGAATAACTTAAACTCATAAGGAATAAGATAGAAACTATTTCTCCCTAACTCTCGTACTCGCCGCATTATGGAGATAGATCGTGTTCCTCAGAATAACTTAAACTCATACGGAATAAGATAGAAACTATTTCTCCCTAACTCTCGTACTCGCCGCATTATGGAGATAGATCGTGTTCCTCAGAATAACTTAAACTCATACGGAATAAGATAGAAACTATTTCTCCCTAACTCTCGTACTCGCCGCATTATGGAGATAGATCGTGTTCCTCAGAATAACTTAAACTCATACGGAATAAGATAGAAACTAATTCTCCCTAACTCTCGTACTCACCGCATTATGGAGGTACATCGTGTTCCTCAGAATAACTTAAACTCATACGGAATAAGATAGAAACTATTTCTCCCTAACTCTCGTACTCGCCGCATTATGGAGATAGATCGTGTTCCTCAGAATAACTTAAACTCATACGGAATAAGATAGAAACTAATTCTCCCTAACTCTCGTACTCGCCGCATTATGGAGATAGATCGTGTTCCTCAGAATAACTTAAACTCATACGGAATAAGATAGAAACTATTTCTCCCTAACTCTCGTACTCGCCGCATTATGGAGATAGATCGTGTTCCTCAGAATAACTTAAACTCATACGGAATAAGATAGAAACTATTTCTCCCTAACTCTCGTACTCGCCGCATTATGGAGATAGATCGTGTTCCTCAGAATAACTTAAACTCATACGGAATAAGATAGAAACTATTTCTCCCTAACTCTCGTACTCGCCGCATTATGGAGATAGATCGTGTTCCTCAGAATAACTTAAACTCATACGGAATAAGATAGAAACTATTTCTCCCTAACTCTCGTACTCGCCGCATTATGGAGATAGATCGTGTTCCTCAGAATAACTTAAACTCATACGGAATAAGATAGAAACTATTTCTCCCTAACTCTCGTACTCGCCGCATTATGGAGATAGATCGTGTTCCTCAGAATAACTTAAACTCATACGGAATAAGATAGAAACTAATTCTCCCTAACTCTCGTACTCACCGCATTATGGAGGTACATCGTGTTCCTCAGAATAACTTAAACTCATACGGAATAAGATAGAAACTATTTCTCCCTAACTCTCGTACTCGCCGCATTATGGAGATAGATCGTGTTCCTCAGAATAACTTAAACTCATACGGAATAAGATAGAAACTAATTCTCCCTAACTCTCGTACTCGCCGCATTATGGAGATAGATCGTGTTCCTCAGAATAACTTAAACTCATACGGAATAAGATAGAAACTAATTCTCCCTAACTCTCGTACTCGCCGCATTATGGAGATAGATCGTGTTCCTCAGAATAACTTAAACTCATACGGAATAAGATAGAAACTAATTCTCCCTAACTCTCGTACTCGCCGCATTATGGAGGTACATCGTGTTACTCAGAATAATTAAGTTATTAAATTATTAATATTCGCCCTGAGCACGACCTGCGGATAAGGGCTAATGGTTTGCGCTTTGATTAAACCCTCCTTGGTAATCACGCTTCGTCCTGTGCAAACTGTAACACCCTAACCCCTTAATGGCCGCTAGTCTGAGGACGGAATTATCAGTTAAACACGGGGCAATTATCACAGAATGTCAAACACTCCACTTGCTGATCAACGCGACATAATCATACCAACTACAAAAACTTGCTTCATTCTTTTTCTAAAAACCTCTGTTTAAGTGAATGAAACCATAATCGATACATGAATTAGCTACGTGGAAAACCTAACCTAGTGAATGGGGCTTTTTGTTAAACATGTTATAAACGTAAGAAGCTCGACAGGGCGAGAGGATATTGTGCAGTGAAGTCGGTTTGAGTTAGACAAAGTCCACCCTCGCGTCTAGATTAGTTTCCGACCCAGTTCGTCATCATCGCAAGTAATTCCCCATTGCAGACACGTAACTATGCCCTACTGAACTTAATATGTTTGCTTTAAACCTCTCACAACATTTCCTTTACATGTTTTGCAAAAATATTTACTGCCCACATTTTTATAAAATAAATATTTTAATATAAATCAGAACATTAATAAACAACTGTACACAAGCATACAGTGCTAAACACTTTATGTCGTCATACACACAAAACCTCTTAACCACAAATAACGTTTTTTATACGCAAATCCAAATGTACGTTTCTATGGATTAAAGAGACTAGTCTTGTAGAAATTTCCTCTGAAGATGATTTCTTTGCAATCGAAATGTACATCAGGACATTAGTAAAACTTGTTTGTGGCTTAAGAGGTTTATTTATTTATAATTAATAATTACACCAACAAATTACTTGGCAATTACTAACTAAACTGAAATTACGAAGATTAATTTTAAACTGTTTAAGTAGCGATCAAAGATTATAATAATGAAGAAAAATATGATTTGGAAACACTTTGGCGATAGTAAAAGAGAAAAGTACCTATTTAATAGGTTCATAATGGTAGATAAAATATGTAACACTTGTGTGATGAACTAAATACTATTGCAGAAAATGTTCTTGTAGAAATTCAACTTGAAAATAGGATGAATGGGCACCAAAACAGAAAGAATAGTTACGTATATCTGGCTGTCAAATGTAGGTATACTTATAATACAGTTTAATACTTTCATTTACCAATGCTTGTTACATCGCATTCATTGAAAATACCACAAAAATATTTCACAATCAACGCTCTTTCTGACGTCGTAAGAGCGCCTTGACACATGAATCACGCATTAATCTGCTAATTCTTTTCCCAGATAAGAGATTAAAATCCCTACTACTGGGATCAAAAACTTGTATCTACGAGAGAAGAGTAGTTATTTAATGGTTTAGAAGGTTGCTCTTTAGGGAATTGAGGAGCAATTATAACTTGTAGCAACCGTCGTGTAATTTTTAATTATAAATAAATAAAACATCTTAAACCATAATAACTTTCTATTTATGTCCTGATGTACATAACGACTGCAAAGTAATCGTGTTAAGACTCATTACTCAAGTATTATAGTATTTTCCTTTGAAGATGATTGTTTTCTAGTCGAAATGTTCATCTGCATATAAAAATATTTTTGTAGCTTAAGGGGTTTTATTTATTTATAACTAAGGAGGGCAATTGTTTACCGAATCACAATTGCTTATATGTAATCGTATTTTATTAAAATCATTTTTAGTAAAATTGTTCACAAAACATTCGGTTGTGTATGATTGAGTTAATAATTTACTTATTTACTTTATATAAAATACATTAATTACTTAAATAACATGACAAATTATGTTTATCACAAACTGAAGGACATTTATAGTAGGAATATATTTTAACATTACGGAAATGTGGGATCTTGTCGGTCATACTAATCTAAGGACAGCTAAGCCCCTAGATAAGAGGGATCTGCGCCTGCGCACTGTCAGCGAGACAAACGTATGGGTCTTTACGTTGTGCGCAAACATTAATAAAAGCATTAAGTCAGATTTGTGTGGTTACTACAGAAAAGATTATACATAAAGAAAACACAAATAAATCTAAAATTTGAAACTGACAAAAAATTAATTAATATTAAATATAATACTAATACTACTAGTAATAATAATTTTTATTAAACATAAAAAATTTGTTTCTCAAGGATTTATAGTTTAGTAAAATAAGGTAAAAATATACTTTTATAAAAATATATAAAATACAATAAAAATAGACTAGAAAACACGGATCTAAAGGCAAAGACTGTAAACAAATAAGTAACGGACAGTTTGTGTAACATTTTCCTATATCTTATCTGTGAAGGTTTTACTAAAGGTTTCATTTTGTTTTACTGCAGTAACATTTTTGTTATTAAATTGTTATTTTTCAAGTTTTTATTTTCAGTTGATATTTGACAAGGAAATCGAAATACGTTTGACAATACAAACACTGTAGCTTAAAGCTTATAACCTTTCTCCTCGAGGAATATTGCTGCCTCTGTAGTGGACATATGAATGAAGAAAGTTGTTGAATATTTCTAAATAGAAGCGCATTATGTGCCCCGGATCTATATTGGTAGAGGGAGGAATTTTATTTAGGCAGAAAGTTTTTATTTTGTAACTTCTTTGACCGTGAGCTTTACGGATTCCTGTGAGATGTCAGGAATGTCAGCTTGATATCGTACATTTCCCTTGCAGTGGCAACACTGTTTCATATTAACTAAGTTATTAATTTTTTTACTGAAGATAATTACTCTTTATAACATGAGGATTCCTACGTATGAGAGACAGGCCTATTAACATTTCCGTCTTATTATGTTATTTATCACCATTATTAACCTTACTTGCAATCGTGTAATTCAAGATATTTAAGGGAAGATTTACTCATAGCTTTTTTCATCTCCAAGTTTAAGACTTCAAGCTAGAAAATTGTTCAAACCGCCCTTTTTTGTAAAACCTTAATCGTTCCTTTCGTACGTCTTTGTGGGGTTGGTAACATTTTAACAAAGTAAACTTTACACTAATATGTAACATTAATAAATCATTTTGTGATGTTTGATCCATAACATAGATAAAACTAGGCTCCCAGTTATACTAAGGTATCTTATATGTTGATGTAATATTATAGTTTAGCGCTATAAATTAGTAATTATATTACTAATTGCTACTACACTTATAAAATTATATATATTTAAAAATTACTAAATTATTTATATGTAATAACCTTGAAGATGACAACGTTTACAGAATACAGAAATGATGGTTTGAAAGTAGGTCAATAAATCAATACTAATCACTACTAGATTTTTAACATGTTATATATATTATGCATACTGTATTATTTCTGTGTAATAACCTTGAAGAAGACAACCTTTTACAAAATATAGAAACAAAGGTTTGAAAGTAGGTGAGGAAATCAATTCAAGGTGCAGGAAGAATGTATGCAGAGTCTTATAGGGCCAAAGCCTTCGTGAGTTGGAAATTGTTTTTACGTAGTTTGCAGTGCTTTCAAGATAAACTGAGGAAAATTAGAAGAATGCATTGAATCGAGATTTTATGTCTTACTTGCCGAGAATACCTATCGATAAACGAGTACTACCTATCGCAAGTGTTGGCAATTAATCATTTCAGACGACAGTAAAATCAAAACTTAGATTTATTAAATCTTTTATTTATTTCATGTTATTAACAGGGACTTTATATTGTGCCCCGGCCTATTTATATATCCCTCAAACAAAATCATATACACTTGTTTAAACTTCTAGTGAATGACACTTGATGTAAATAGAGTATTTTCAAGTATTAATTCATTATTAAATATATTAATTGGTTAATATAGATTTTATAGGGGGGGGACGTTTCATAAAAGGGGCAAGGTAGGCATATAGTTATTTTGTCCCATTTGGCTTAAAATATGATTAAATAACATGATTTTTAAAAGCTGCTGATTTTACGATAAAAGTTATATGGTAGAACAGATTTTTAAGGCATAGGTTATGTTACTTTATTTATATTAATTGTAATTATTTAATAAAAAGTACGTAAAGTGAATATTTTCTTTCTTGGCCCAAGTAGGGATTGACTTTACACATGTTTTTGTTTATATTACTTGTTTAATATTTTTTTTCGTTTAAAATATTACAAATAACTTACCATCGGGCAGTTTAAGACGACATTACGCTGTGAAGCACGGCCCATATACGTATTTATCTTCCGTAAAAACTACATTTTAATCTGTGCCTGGAAATATATCTTCGATTGTAGAATGTTTTGTGTGGTTGAAAATTATTTTCCAAACGGGAATGCCAATTGAAACAGAACGGAAATATAATTAAAATCACTGCGCAAAGTGGTTGGGTTTTGCTTCGGGGTTTCGTTGTCAATTATAATAATTATATTTATTGATTTTCTCAATGACTTGAAATATATTTAAATTATTCACCGCATTCATTTCTATTTGTATCAGATATTCTATTAAGGCAACATTGTGACGTCACTACAGAGGTGTAAGCGTTAAGCTAATTGAGAGTTACGGCGTCTGCGGTGTTGCCACGTTCAGTCTTAATTTCCCTTCATTTGTTCTGGAAGCGTTATATATGTCGGGTATAAATCTCAGAGCGACATTTCAATACAATGCCTAGAGCTCTAGAATTGTTACAGTTTTACTCTACACTGTTCCTCCATACTAAGAAATTGTTTGTGTAACGTAGATATTACGTAAATATAATGAGAGGTTATTATGTATTTATGATGATTCTTCGGTCTTTTACAATTAAAGTTTGAAGATGCTAGGTTTTACCAACTGCAATAGGTAAATGTTGGTTTTATAACAGGTAGAACCTTCAGGATCACACAGGAAGTGGAATATTCTGAATTTAAGGAAATTAAAGCAGGAGTACCCTAAGGTAGTGCTTTGGGTCCAATACTCTGCCTACGTTACACCTGTGATATTCCAACCCCTCTCTCTCTCTCTCTCTCTCTCTCTCTATATATATATATATATATATATATATATATATATATGGAGGGTTCAGAGCAATAAAGAACCAAGTCCATTTTTTGTAATTTTTGAGTTAGGGATAGTAGGGTATGTGAAAAATCATCGTTTATTTAGTGCAATATCAAACCAAGTCCAAAGTTCCACAACTCGCAGCCGGAATGCGCTAGTTTGGTCATGCACTGACTGATAAGCAACGAAACTTCAGAGCAATAAAGAACCAACTCCATTAGTCCTAGATTCTCTCACAGTTTCTTGTTTAGTTTTGCTCAGCATGGATGATGAATGGACACCAGACAGTGATGAAGGTACGTGTAAGAACATAATATAATCATCAGTTTAACTTCAGTCACCAATCAATTGTTATTTTGTTATATTCATTCCTTTCCAACCACGTATTCCTTAAAAGTATAATTAAGTGCTATTTTGCATGTAACCTACCTGAACATTAAAGTTAGTTGTATTGATTTAATGTACATGGTTTCGGGCCATTCGTATCTTCCTAACGATACTGATTTTGGATAGATGTAATAGATTTTGGATAGATTTTGGGTAGATGTAATAAAATCTGCGAAACGTAAGAATCCTTCTTTCGAGGTTCATTGTATGAAGAGGGAAGAGTTTCTAAGTACCAAAGAACTGGAATAGAATGTAGAAAACAGAAAAGTTGGAATTGACGATGAACCGGTTAGCTGGCAAAACTTTAGGTGGAGGAGATTTGTAAAAGTAGAACCTTTTACTATTTACTTCAAACATTCGTTTGATGAGAAAGAACCCTTCAGAGTGTTGGATATAAAACAGCGGATGCCAGCCAAACCAAGGGAAAATGCCAAAATTAGAAAAGGAATAAACTTAAAATCCCTTCTTGAAGTTCAACAAAGTCCTGATATGGCTAAAAAATCAGATATGGCTGACCTTTTGCCATTCATCCCATCCATTCACCACCAGTACTTCAGAAACCTACCCCAAGAGATTGGTACTAGAAGTCGAGGTTTGCAATCAGCTGATGGTGACGACTTTGATGAAGATGACGATGATTTTTTTTACTTGTAAACAATTTTAAAAACCCTTTAAACAATTGTATATTCAACATTTTAAGATTCAGTTAATATAATAAAATATGTACTTTAACATTAATTAAAATTGTTGTGCTTTCTTTCAATAAACCATCTACATGAGATAAAAATTGTAAGTACTAATGCACAGAAAAGTCGGAACAACAAACCAAGTCCAGCAGTTCAGTGCAATAATAAACCAACTCCATAAAACACTTTTTTGTTAATAATTAAAGATATAAATTTCAATATAAATCAAACTTAGCCTAGGTCCTTATTCAAGTTAGAATGTTTTAAACATATATAGCAAATATGAAATATATACTTTTATAAGCAAGCTACTTAGGATTTTTAAACTTAACTCTCATTTCACATTTTTGGACTTGGTTTGTTATTGCATAGAACCCTCCATATATATATATATATATATATATATATATATATATATATATATATATAAATATATATATATATATATATATAAGTAGAGTGGACAAGAAACAAACTCCATGTTCCTAGAATATTGGATGTTAACGGAATTATAATCCCTTATGAAAATAATGCTAAATATCTAGGTATGGCGTCTAAATATCTAGGTATGACCTAGATGCTAAACTAAGATGAACACCGCATCATGAAAAAAAGGAGGAACTAAATATCAAATATCGCAGGCACTATTGGAATAAAATAAATATCTACAATCAGATCTTGAAACAAGTTTGGCCCTATGGTAGATAACTGGATAGGTTTTTGAATAGTCTGGCTGTCCATCTTCCTTTAGGTTCGCAGATCCTCTTTCTTGCCACTCGGAAATCGTCGCCCTTCTCTATTCCATTTTGTTATCCCTATCGTTATATTGTTTCGTCGCTCTGCAATGGTTTTTTTCTCTAGAGCCAGCAGGGCAATAGGAATTAGTCCTGCCACCACTAGAGCCGCCGATTCAGAGACCGTTCGGTAACACGCCACTCTTCGTGTCCCTGTTCTCCGCTACGAGGTCATCCGCTTTCTATACCTCTCGGTTTTTAGTGCGTCTGCCCAAATGTTTATTCCGTACAGCATTGTAGGTTGCGTCACGGATATCATAAGACGGCGTCTGCTCTCAGTAGGGTCCCTAACGTTAGCTAGAAGCCTACTGTCTCTGACCGCTTACTCAGCTGTGCATTAAACATCATTCTGAAAACTCAACCTCCTATCAATCATGATACCTAAGTACCTAATGGCATTTTTAACCGCTATATTTTCCTCTTTTAAAAGCATTTCAGGGCTAGGAGTAAGGTGTCTTTTGGATATCAGAACTATCGGGTTTTTCCAGAGCCAAGCGCAGACCATGCTACACCCTGTCCCCTTGGCCTTGGCCGTTAGGCTAGGCGTCTCGTTCTCAGGACCTTCCTCCGTAATATGACAATCTCCTCAGACCACCAATATTCAGGATTTCTATTTCCTCTAGGGAACCGTTTTAGGGGGATAGCAATCATGCAGGATCTTTGAATGAGTTTCATTGATGTCACTACTACAGCTTCGGCGTACCTGTGACTTTGCGTTTTTCGTCTCATTTCCGTGGCATGCAAATGAGAACCTTACAGGACCTCCGAGAACCTCTCCTGATCCATTCTTGGAACATTCCACCTGCTTCTTCTTAGCATTCTCAACTGTCTCTTTGGTTTCTCAGGGTTGATACTGATTAGGATGTACTTACGATAGTTTGCCGTATATTCCTTCATCACTACCCAGTCCTGAATTCTAGAGACTAGTGACTCTGAGACCAAAGTAATGTCGATAATGCTTTATCTATATCCTGATCGAAGGAAGGTAGTTGTGTTACCTGTGTTAAGGACGAGTCCCAGTCTTGATGCCAGGCGTTTGCCTCTGGAGTTAGTTATATCTACCCGCATCCTGTAGCCATCACGTTGAAATACTAATTATAATAATAATAATAAAAATATTCAATGAAATACTTAGAGTAGGCCTCAAAGGTTTTCGACACCCAGACTGATCACAATACCTTAAATCATGCCCAGCCTTAATGAAGCCAGATAATCTGATCCGAATAATGCTTTATCCACGTTTAAAGGTAGAACTGCACATAAACTGGAATTATTCAAATTTTGCATTTCGTAAAGAGATTCCACATTGAGCCACGGGACAAAGAAATCCAACGCAAGTCTGGAGGGATTTCAGATTACAGAATACGGGCCTTAATAAGGTTAAATACGTCATTGCGAATAATAATCTTATCCTTTCCGATTTAATATTGTTTATTTTTGCATTCATTGTTTTCCTACAGTAAACTTTCCTTTATCCCAAAGCAGGGTTTTAGTTAGATTGGATTATACACAAGAACGCCATTGATAAAGTTCTGAATAGATTTGCAGCTGATGAATATGTTCGAACATGAATAGTTTCATACTGGTGCCACACATTGTGTAACATTTCATACAGTTAGTGCAGAAATGCCTTCATTGTACCACAGTTAGCGGAGGTTGTCTGGGAGATACGTAAATACGAATGCTACACATACGCATTCTAGTGTCAGAAAAGCAAAACATGAAGCAGGTGTAACTTAGAAGGATTTGTTGCCATCTTACCCAAACCTTGTCATAGTCCTATAGAAAGTTGTAGGAAAGTTATTGTTACATTATAGCTTACTTGTTATTTTTCCAACACACTCTAAAGGCGAGCACAACTCTCAAAGTACCTAATTAGTGCTGACAACACAAATTGTATATTCGGACAACGTTCCTCACATTCATGTAACAACAAGTCATAAGTATTGTTGCACTTTGAGTGTAGCATTGTCTGTAATTAAAGAGAGCGACCGAAGCCAGGAGAGGGGAAGGTAGGAAGGGGTGAGTGATCCTTTCTAATTAGAAGTTGTTGTTTTATTTTTGGCTTATCTTTCAGCGCCGAACAAAATAAATCCAAAGAATCTGCAACCATCGCTCTCTAATTACAATTAATGTTGACATTTAATAAAACTGTTTGTCTCCAAAGTTTTAAATTCAAAGTATTTAGGAAAGTTTTTATAATGAATTACAATTACGTTTTATTTAAACTTTAGTCATTAATACAATAACATCTCGCAATGCAAGTTTATACAGATTTAACATTATGAGATAATACTCATAATTTGTAAAACTAAGGTAAACAGAGTTATCGTCAAAAATCATTTGAAACTAGAAATGTGCGTATGCATAAATTAATTGAAAAATTAAAAAGAATCTCGTCAAATGAAATGAGCATAAGAGAAAATAGGTAGTTTAATTTACCTTAATAAGGCGGTTGTTTGAAAGAATAATAACAAAGGTTTAAAAATATTTCTTACCAAAGCAATAACTGATTGCCCAAACTAAAGTAATACATGAGCCACTCCTTATATATCGATTGTTCCTTAAGGTTTCAAGTATATGAACAGTCAAGGCAATAGGTATATATTCTGTGGAATGAAATCAAAGCAAAAGGCTGCTTTGTGTTCGGTAATGGGTCCGATCGGGTACTCAAAATAATAATGAAAAGAAGTTTTGTAACTGATATTTAATTGAACAATTGGTCTACTAAATTTTAAAAAATCCGAAGAAATATGGTTTTGCTAGAAACACAAATTTAAAAAATCAAAGGGAAATAATAAACAAAACCTTTTAAAGACAATTCCTACTTAGTTCATCAAAAAAGGTTTTGTTTAGTGTTTTTTTATTAAATAAATACATTTATTATAAATAAAGTAACAACCTATGCGTTTAAACAGCTGTTCTACCGCATACCCTCTAACATAAAATCAGCTGTTTTATGAAATCATATGTTACCTCTTATTTTAAACCAAGTGGGACGAAGTAACTATATTGCATACCTTGCTCCCGTTGTCCATTTTATCCTATATAAAACTAAAATTAATGAGATAATACAGATAACTTGTAAAAAAAAGGATAAACATAGTTATGTCCAAAACATTTAAAACTAGAAATTTGTTTTTGGATAAATTAATTGCAAATAGAAACCGCGTCAAATGAGGCGCTGTTAATAGACTATTAGTCGTTTTAATTACCTTAATAGTGTGTTGTTTGATAGAACAAAATCAACGGCTTAAAAATATTGTTTGTCACAGCAATAACTGATCGCCCAAATTATAATGAAACACGCCTTAATACGATTGAGCCTTGAGGACTCAAGTACATGAACAGTTAAAACAATAGATCTATATTCTTAAGAACAAAAGCCACGTAAAAAGTTGCATTAGGTTCAGTAATGGATCTGATCGGACACAAAATAATATCCAAAAGAAATGTGTAACCAATAATTGGTTCTACAATTAGTCTCACTAAATTATGAATTATGAGTTCGGGTATTACTAAAAACATAGGTGTAAAAAAAAATAATAAACAGTTACTTTAAATGATTCAAGTAGCATTTTCTTCAAGTCGTCATTGTGTAGGGTCTAAGATTATCCTCAATCATTTGACCCCGAAATCTCATAAAACGTAGAGATTGATAAAGCTTAATGGACAATCGTTTCGGGCCATCAAAACCCTGCCCCTAAAAACCTAACCAAACCCAAACATAACCAAACCATGACCTGACCTGACCTGACCTGACCTGACCTGACCTGACCTGACCTGACCTGACCTGACCTGACCTGACCTGACCTGACCTGACCTGACCTGACCTGACCTGACCTGACCTGACCTGACCTGACCTGACCTGACCTGACCTGACCTGACCTGACCTGACCTGACCTGACCTGACCTGACCTGACCTGACCTGACCTGACCTGACCTGACCTGACCTGACCTGACCTGACCTGACCTGACCTGACCTGACCTGACCTGACCTCACCTCACCTCACCTCACCTCACCTCACCTCACCTCACCTCACCTCACCTCACCTCACCTCACCTCACCTCACCTCACCTCACCTCACCTCACCTCACCTCACCTCACCTCACCTCACCTCACCTCACCTCACCTCACCTCACCTCACCTCACCTCACCTCACCTCACCTCACCTCACCTCACCTCACCTCACCTCACCTCACCTCACCTCACCTCACCTCACCTCACCTCACCTCACCTAACCTAACCTAACCTAACCTAACCTAACCTAAACTAACCTCACCTCACCTCACCTCACCTCACCTCACCCCACCCCAACTCACCTCATCCCAACTCACCTCACCTCACCTCACCTCACCTCACCTCAACTCACCTCACCTCACCTCACCTCACCTCACCTCACCTCACCTCACCTCACCTCACCTCACCTCACCTCACCTCACCTCACCTCACCTCACCTCACCTCACCTCACCTCACCTCACCTCACCTCACCTCACCTCACCTCACCTCACCTCACCTCACCTAACCTAACCTAACCTAACCTAACCTAACCTAACCTAACCTAACCTAACCTAACCTAACCTAACCAAACCTCACCTCACCTCACCTCACCTCACCTCACCTAACCTAACCTAACATAACCTAACCTAACCTAACCTAACCTAACCTACCCAACAATAACCTAACCTAACCTAACCTAACCTAACCTAACCTAACCTAACCTAACCTAACCTAACCTAACTTAACCTAACCCAACCTAACCTAACCTAACCTACCCTGGCCTAGCCTAACCTAACCTAACCTAACCTAACATAACCTAACCTACCCTACCCTACCCTGACCTGACCTGACCTGACCTGACCTGACCAGACCTGACCTGACCTAACCTAACCTAACCTAACCTAACCTAACCTAACCTAACCTAACCTACCCTAGCCTTGCCTAGCCTAGCCTAGCCTAACCTAACCTAACCTAACCTAACCCAACCCAACCCAACCTAACCTAACCTAACCTAACCTAACCTAACCTAACCTAACCTAACATAACCTCACCTCACCTCACCTCACCTCACCTCACCTCACCTCACCTCACCTCACCTCACCTCACCTTACCTCACCTAACTTAACTTAACTTAACTTAACCTAACCTAACCTAACCTAAAATAACCTCACCTAACCTAACCTAACCTAACCTAACCTAAGCTCACCTCACCTAACCTCACCTCACCTCACCTAACCTAACCTAACCTAACCTAATCTAACCTAACCTAACCTAACCTAACCTAACCTAACCTACCCAACCCTAACCTAACCTAACCGAACCTAACCTAACCTAACCTAACCTAACCTAATCTACCCTAACCTACCCTAGCCTAGCCTAACCTAACCTAACCTAACCTAATCTGACCTAACCTAACTTAACCTAACCTAACCTAACCTAACCTAACCTAATCTAACCTAACCTAACCTAACCTCACCTCACCTCACCTCACCTCACCTAACTTAACCTAACCTAACCTAACCTAGCCTAGCCTAACCTAACCTAACCTAACCTAACCTAACCCCGGAATAGGGATAGATTACGGTAGGGATATCCCATTGTACGGGTGGATTCAAAGTTTGAAATAAAAGATATTTCCCTTCAGAGGCAATTCCTGTCGATAGAGTAGAAAAGATATTTCTTATCAATGTCATATCCTTATGAAAGGGTTTAGCCCGAACATTTATCAATGTCATATCTGCTGCTGCATGCTTCTTGAGACTTGAATTATTGAGCGCTAGACTTGCGGAGAAATTAGAAACCTAACTCATTTTGGGTTCGTTTTAAAATCTACAAAACAATGTTTTTGTTTTTAAATTAATTACTTTTATCAAACCATTACGTAGCGGTTTTATTCTACTGAGATAGAGATATCGCAGTTCAAGTTACAACTTCTAAACGTTTACAAGTTCGACTGTTTCGTTCCTAATTTCAACTTTTAGTTTCCCCTTTCTTTGCGACGACAGTATCTAATTATTCATATATACACCTTTCATTGCCTCTAGATGTCGCGACATTCGTTCACATATTATAATATTTAATGTTCCTGCAGTGGTCTGTTAGACAAACGCGTACTCAGTATTATTTCGTGATAGCGCCTCTAGCCACTCAGGTAGTGATTCTGTAATATTTATAACTAATACTAGCCTACATCACATTTGACTTATTGTTATGTATGGGTTGGTAATTAGGAAGAAGACGGAATTTATGAAAATAATATCCCAAAGAAGGAATATTTTGTTTCTATCGTATTCCTTATGAGTTTAGGTTATTCTGAGGAACACGATGTACCTCCATAATGGGGCGAGTACAAGAGTTAGGGAGAATTAGTTTCTATCTTATTCCTTATGAGTTTAAGTTATTCTGAGGAACACGATGTACCTCCATAATGGGGCGAGTACAAGAGTTAGGGAGAATTAGTTTCTATCTTATTCCGCATGAGTTTAAGTTATTCTGAGGAACACGATGTACCTCCATAATGCGGCGAGTACGAGAGTTAGGGAGAATTAGTTTCTATCTTATTCCTTATGAGTTTAAGTTATTCTGAGGAACACGATGTACCTCCATAATGGGGCGAGTACAAGAGTTAGGGAGAATTAGTTTCTATCTTATTCCTTATGAGTTTAAGTTATTCTGAGGAACACGATGTACCTCCATAATGCGGCGAGTACGAGAGTTAGGGAGAACTAGTTTCTATCTTATTCCTTATGAGTTTAAGTTATTCTGAGGAACACGATGTACCTCCATAATGCGGCGAGTACAAGAGTTAGGGAGAATTAGTTTCTATCTTATTCCTTATGAGTTTAAGTTATTCTGAGGAACACGATGTACCTCCATAATGGGGCGAGTACAAGAGTTAGGGAGAATTAGTTTCTATCTTATTCCGCATGAGTTTAAGTTATTCTGAGGAACACGATGTACCTCCATAATGCGGCGAGTACGAGAGTTAGGGAGAATTAGTTTCTATCTTATTCCTTATGAGTTTAAGTTATTCTGAGGAACACGATGTACCTCCATAATGGGGCGAGTACGAGAGTTAGGGAGAACTAGTTTCTATCTTATTCCTTATGAGTTTAAGTTATTCTGAGGAACACGATGTACCTCCATAATGCGGCGAGTACGAGAGTTAGGGAGAATTAGTTTCTATCTTATTCCTTATGAGTTTAAGTTATTCTGAGGAACACGATGTACCTCCGTAAGGCGGCGAGTACGAGAGTTAGGGAGAATTATTATCAAGATTGGGTAAAGGTTTTATCTTGCTTTCATGTGTCTGAATCTTCATTTAATTAAATTCCCTCCATTACTATCCCTATAGGTGTATCTTGTTCAAAATGTCAATCTTGAATGAAATACTTTTTATTCACTCACTCAAGTTCAGATACATTTGTTTAAACTTGACAATTGCTATTAATCAGTTTTGTCAAATATTACTTCAATCATTAAATTCAATTAATTAGTTTTTCTTTTCTTTGGAAGAAAAACCTTAGACAAAAGGGAAAAGATATGAAATATAATTATTTTGTCCCATTTGGCTTAACATGTGTCCGACGTGTTAGTGATAACATTTATTTTCATAAAACTGCTGATTTTAATTTATAGGTTATGTGATATAACAGCAGTTTTAACTCATAGGTTATGTTATAATTTATTTATAATAAGTGTAATTAATTAATCAAATATATGTTTCTTTCACCTAAGTAGGAATTAAATTTATTTTGTATGTGTTTATATTCCTTCCTTTTATATTATTTTAGGGTAAGGAGCTATAGGAAGTAGAGCGTAGAGCACTGAATATTAGGAATTATTTGTTTAATTAAATGTGTGGGTCAATATTGACCTAACCTTTAAAATTGTCTCCACACAATATATTACAATCTGTCTTCCTGACTTGAGAAATTGTGTTACACGCAATTTATTGCGCAATTAAGGAATTAATAATACTCTGATTATTAATGGTTGTCTGTGTTGCCATCACAGGGGATTTATTTACATTTATCGCAAGGAATGGGAAAAAACGTCTTCTTGAAACCATAAAACAAGAACGTTTCTCCCAAAATAAAATCCCTTTCTCTCCCTAAACACTTCAATACACTCACGAGGATCGTAATGCGCCGTTATTCAGAGATCTTTGCTAACATTTCTTATTAATAAGTCCGCTACACACCCAGCGATATTACCAGAAGCGCAAAGGTTATTACAATGTGTATACGGTTTTTATTTTTAATAATTTTATTTCTAGACATCAAATTAAACCCGTCGCCTATATTTGAAAGGTGTTAAATCTAAAGAAGTATCTAACTCTAATAGAAAGAATTCATACAATTACGTATCAGTTTAGGTTATGTTTGACAGTTTAGGTAAAGATAGGTTACGTTAGGTTATATTTAAATAACTTTTAAATGAAATATTTCATTAATATAAAAGTAAAAATTATTAAAACTTCTGTAGAAGTTAAAGCATATTTATGAATTCGAAGCTGTTTTAGAAATAATATATTATTTAACTGAAAATGTTCAACAAATTGTTTAAAAAATAATCGGTGTTCTGATATAACATTTTATTTTACTCGTTCTACCTATTTTTCATCAGCTTATTTTATTTTGGTGTCCCATCTAAATTTTTTTACACTGTGTTAATTAATAAACAATTGGTTTATTATCGTTTTTGGAGTCTTAGATTCAAGTATAGTATTTAAAACAATAATTATTTAATGGTGTTATTCGTTAATTGGTTTCTCATTTTAAACACGACCGTCCACGGATTATTGTTTACTCAATCAGCACAGTTTTTTCTTAGAAAAAATTAAATAAATATTGGTGAATGAAGTAGCTTGCAGTTTTATCCTATTTCAGTTCAGTAGATTCGGTCAAGTTTAATTACTTGTATGCTTGTAACTTTTAAATTACAATTTTTGGAAATCATCCTTTATCACAAAATTTATTAAAATGATACTGTTTCCCTTATACCTGTAAAAATAATCATACATCAAGTTTTAATCACATTTAATGATAGCTTTAAAATAAAATTTAAAAAACAACAATAATTTTTTGCATTCAATTATTAATTGAGCTCGTGCACAGAATTGAAATAAACGTAGCGAGGAAAGGTGGCTTTATAAAGTGACGAAAGCCACAAAGGAGGAGGTTTGGTTTTCCAGAAAGTCAATTCAAAGTTTTAAAATGAGCAAGCTCTAACCTAACTTTCGCAATAAAACGTGCATGGATAGTAAGTTGGACTTGAGGATGTATTATTCAAATTTTATTAATTCATGTCTCTGAAGTGAAATAACATTATATTACTACGAGCAAAGAATATCGTAGTAATAAATTGTGATTTACTTTTATCTTATTTAGTTTTGTTGTATTCTCACTAAGAATTTAGGCTCTCTAAATATAGGCCACTGATGACTTAGCTGAAGAAATAAGTCCACTGAACTCTTTAAATGGCTAAAAAAATTGTATTTCCTGGAATGATTACATTAAATAAATTGTATTTTTTCGGTGTACAAATCCGTTACTACGTGTAAGAATACTGTTAATAAATTGGACTTGAAGTTTACCATAAAACTATCTGCAAAGCTTCCTACAGTGAACGTAGAGTGGTGAACTGCAATCACAGAACAGCTGACTCTACAGTTAGTCCTTTTGCTGAGATTCATCATTTACCCAGTTTTTCAGGTCACTTCGTTTCTTTACTAACACTTTTATGACGTATTAATACAATATTTGTAAGAGTATATATTGCCTAACCATGTTCTCCAGATAAAAACTATAAGGTCTTGTATTGTTCGTAACGGGAATTCGTCTCTAGAGCTCTGGAAGTTGGAAATTCGTAAAACATAGTGTGGCATAAAATTTCCAGTTGTCACCAAGATCTTTTAAATGTATGTATGTTTTAAATCAATAGTATTATGTGTAAGGTTATTTAAAAGATGATTGCTTCAGCAACAGACGATGTCATAGAGGCATTTCTAAGAAGTCAAACTAATCTAGAATGTTTGATATAAATGAAGCCCTAAAATAAAAACTCCCTGACAAAATGAAACTACTCTCTACCTAGCGAAGTCATTATTAACTAAATTGCCATAAATGTAGTCACTCGGATTTCAAAAGACGTTACACGCATTTAAAGATCACTTTAACTATAAATGTTTTTATGAAATAAGATAAATAAAAAATTATTCACACAAGCTTAAGGAAGTGGGTTGTTGAAGCGGTATCACCTGTTTCTATTTGTGTCGGTTATTCTGTTAAGGTAACATTGTGACGTCACTACAGAGGTGAAAACGTTAAGCTAATTGATAGTTACGGCGTCTGCGGTGTTCCCACATTCAGTCTTAATTTCCCTTCATTTGTTCTGGGAGCGTTAAATATGTCGGGCATAAATCTTAAGGCGAAATTTCAACACAATGCATAAAGCCATTGTTAACAGTTTTACTCAGATTAAGGTACAGAACGTTGCTCTTATTATGTTTATAAAGTCTAAAGCTATTGGTACGTTAGTAAGCAATTACACCACCTCCAAATACACACCCAAACATTTGTGAACAACGTTATATGAAAGTAATGGTCAATAGAGTACGATTTCATAAAAACTTTAAAACTAAAACTGGTCTATTGTTAACAAATGTGAGCTATTGGGGTTGACTTCGTTTATACAGCTGGAACAAATCCGCAATAGAATTAATAGATCTGATGACAGATCAGGTACACAATCGCTCTCCTATCCGTTCACAACTCTCCTATCTAATACAGAATCGTATGTAAAAGGTTAGAAGAATGAAAGATGGTGATAATAACAAGAGCTTGTAGCTAAGGCACCTAGCCTTTCTACTCTTAGATAGATGCGCATTTGAAAATGTCTAATATCAAGCTTATTGAATCTAAATCTCAACTCGTGATTCCCGTTCGGGTGGCTAGCGTCAGGCAAACTCCAACTAGAAACTACGGTTTCGACCGCGTTTACAGAACTATTTGGAACCAATAAAACCTTCTGAAAGGCCAGATATTCCGTACCTTTAATACCCCGTTTGATTAGTCCGGTTCAAATAGTGCAATCTTACCTCTATCCACTCCCGGTTCGCCTTATTTAAGGGCCAGACCCTAAGACTCGGTCCTAGGTGGGTATAAACGCATCTCGTTGTACTTTTGTAGCTTTTTTCTGATGTAAACCACTTTTAGTGTATTTAAACAATCTATCTCTATCCAAAAAACAACAATTCTCTGATAATTGCTCTCCTATTCACCACTCAATAACCATCCGATCCGATAAAACTCTTGTCCGCTACAGAACAACAACCCATTTGAGGAAAACCTGCTCTCCTATTCGCTACACACTCTCCGATCCGGTAAACAATTGCTCTTTTATCCGCCATACAATACCCATCTATTCCGATAAACTATTGCTCTCCTATCCACTACAGAATATCAATTCAATTGGTAACCAATATCATAAATAAGGCGCTGTTAATATATTATTAGTCGTTTTAATTACCTTAATAGTGTGTTGTTTGATAGAACAAAATCAACGGCTTAAAAATATTGTTTGTCAAAGCAATAACTGATCGCCCAAATTATAATGAAACACGCCTTAATACGATTGTGCCTAAGGACTCAAGTACGTGAACAGTTAAAACAATAGAACTATATTCTGAAGAACAAAAGCCACGTAAAACGTTGCATTAGGTTCAGTAATAGATCTGATCGGACACAAAATAATATCCAAAAGAAATGTCTAACCAATAATTAGTTCTACAATTACTCTCACTAAATTATGAATTATGAGTTCGGGTATTACTGAAAACATAAGTGTAAAAAGAAGAAATAATAAACAGTTATTTTAAATGATTCAAGTAGCATTTTCTTCAGTCGTCATTGTGTAGGGTGATTATCCTCTATCATTTGACCCCAAAATCTCATAAAACATAGAGATTGATAAAGCTTAACGAAGACTCGTTTCGGGCCATCAAAACATTGCCCCTAAAAACCTAACCTAACCTAACCTAAGCTAACCTAACCTAACCTAACCCAACCATAACCGAACCATAACCTAACCTAACCTAATCTAACCTAACCTTTACTTTTTCAATGCCTTTGTAAAAACTTAATATTACACAAAACGTTGATTTGAAACATTATAAGCTGTTATTATCTCGTTTCCTTAAAAAGAAATAAATAACTTTTTATTAAAACCAGTTGAACAAGCCTCCTGCTGTAATCTACTACACACCATACTTGTTTATTTATATAATGACATCTTAACAATACTTTAACCAAATACGAAATATGAGTTTAATAGGAAAATATATTTCCAATTTTTACTAAGTATTGATTTAAATTATTTTCTCCTATATAGGCGGAATAGTGATAGATTACGGTAGGGATATCCCATTGTACGGGTGGATTCAAAGTTTGAAGTAAAAGATATTTACACACACTCACGTTATAAGTATAAACTAATAACACATCATGCTTTAAAGTTATATTTGTCACACGCTTATAATGATAGCTTTAAAAAAAAAAAGATTAATTACTAATTATAAATTGAATTAAACATGGCGAGGAGAGCTGGCTTTATAAAGTGACGAAAGCCACAAAGGAGGAAGTAGTGTTTCCAGAAAGTCAATGCGAAGTTTTAAAATGAGCAAACTCTACCTAACTTTAGCAATAAAACGTGCATGGATAGTAAGTTGGACTTGCGGAAGGATTATTCAAATTTTATTAATTCATTTCTCTGCAGTGAAATAATATTAAGTTGCTACGAGTAAAGAGATATCGCAGTAATAAATTGTAACTTGCTTTTATCTTATTAAGTTTTGTTACTATCTCACTAAGAATGTACAAACTCTAAATTTAGACTACTAATGGCATAGGTGAAGAAATAAGTTCACGGAAGTCTTCAAATAGCTAGAGGAATTGTATTTCCTGGAATGATTACATTAAATAAATTGTGTTTTGGCAGTTAAATTATGTGTCTATAGTGTTGATAAGTTTTATGATGTTGTGTGTTTATAGTGTTGATAAGTTCTATGGTGGTAGGCCTATGTTTTATAGTGTTATTTTTTATATTGTTATGTGTTTTTAGTGTTGATATGTTTTATGTTGTTACGTGTTTATAGTGTTGATAATTTGTATGGTGTTATATGTTTATAGTGTTGATAAGTTCTATGATGGTGTGTTTATAATGTTGATAGTTTTTATGGTGTTATGTGTTTATAGTGTTGGTACTTTTTATGGTGTTATGTGTTTATAGTGTCGATAAGTTCCATGGTGTTATGCGTTTATGGTGTTGAAAGGTTCTATGGTGGTATGTGTTTATAGTGTTGATACGTTTTATGGTGCTATGTGTTTATAGTGTTGATAAGTTCTATGATGGTGTGTTTATAGTGTTGATAGTTTTATGGTGTTATGTGTTTATAGTATTGATAAGTTCTATGGTGGTATGTATTTATAGCGTTGATAAGTTCTATGGTGGTATGCGTTTATAGTGTTGATAAGTTCTATGGTGTTATTTGTTTATAGTGTTGATAAGTTTTATGGAGGTATGTGTTTATAGTGTTGATCAGTTCTATGGTGGTATGTCTTTATAGTGTTGGTAAGTTCTATGGTGGTATGTGTTTATAGTGTTGATACGTTTTATATTGTTATGTTTTTATAATGTTGATAAGTTCTATGGTGGTATGTCTTTATAGTGTTGATAAGTTCTATGGTGGTATGTGTTTATAGTGTTGATAAGTTTTATGGTGTTATGTGTTTATAGTGTTGTTAGGTTCTATGGTGGTAGGCCTATGTTTTTATAGTGTTATTTTTTATATTGTTATGTGTTTTTAGTGTTGATATGTTTTATGTTGTTACGTGTTTATAGTGTTGATAATTTGTATGGTGTTATATGTTTATAGTGTTGATAAGTTCTATGATGGTGTGTTTATAATGTTGATAGTTTTTATGGTGTTATGTGTTTATAGTGTTGGTACTTTTTATGGTGTTATGTGTTTATAGTGTCGATAAGTTCCATGGTGTTATGCGTTTATGGTGTTGAAAGGTTCTATGGTGGTATGTGTTTATAGTGTTGATACGTTTTATGTAGCTATGTGTTTATAGTGTTGATAAGTTCTATGATGGTGTGTTTATAGTGTTGATAGTTTTATGGTGTTATGTGTTTATAGTATTGATAAGTTCTATGGTGGTATGTATTTATAGCGTTGATAAGTTCTATGGTGGTATGCGTTTATAGTGTTGATAAGTTCTATGGTGTTATTTGTTTATAGTGTTGATAAGTTTTATGGAGGTATGTGTTTATAGTGTTGATCAGTTCTATGGTGGTATGTCTTTATAGTGTTGGTAAGTTCTATGGTGGTATGTGTTTATAGTGTTGATACGTTTTATATTGTTATGTTTTTATAATGTTGATAAGTTCTATGGTGGTATGTCTTTATAGTGTTGATAAGTTCTATGGTGGTATGTGTTTATAGTGTTGATAAGTTTTATGGTGTTATGTGTTTATAGGGTTGATAAGTTTTATGGTGTTATGTTTTTATAGTGTTGATACGTTCTATGGTGGTATGTGTTTATAGTGTTGCTAGTTTTTCGGAAGACATAAATCATGTAACTACAACATTAGTTACATTACATACCTATTTACGTATTTCATTTACATAGTTTTACAAACATATACAAGTAATGTATACAAGCTTGAGCCAACTATTGTATGGTTCTGGAAGGTTTTGGGTCATTTTGGTGAAGAGGGGTTGTTTCATGCTCGTTATAGGTATGGTTATGGTTTCTTGTAGATGCACGATGGGGGTTAGTGGGTCAGCACGGAAAATTGTTTTCTTCATTCCCTAGACGAAGGCGGGCAAGTAGTGTAAGACTGAGGGAGAGGGCTGGGTAAAGAAAGTTTGTGCTAATGGAGAAGAGGTGACTGCCAAAAGTTTCTTGAAGGAAAGCAATGTTGTCTAAGGCAGCATGGCTGGTTGGGCCGTCTTGCCAGAATCATTGTGAACGAAAAAGCAGGTTTCCGGCGCAACATAATTTTCTGATGTCTCCTTTAAAATTATCAAAAATAACTATATCTGAGAGAAGACAACTACAACTGATTCAGTTCCAGTGACGTTTATTTTTGCACATACGTTATTTCAAGTTACTGTAAGAGTACAATACAGATAGCTACATAACCTACGTGTGATAAAAATATACAGTACTGGAATACTATACGTTATTACCTAATTTAAATATACGGCTTGACGTCGAAAATACGGTTTTTCTGAATAGAGATAAAAATTGCATTTGATAATGCTTTATGGTTTAAAAGTAACTTAGAAACAACTCAATGAAGAAATAAACGCTCAACACACACTTACGTTATGTGTAAACTTATCAGACATCGTGGTTTAAATTTATTTTCGTCTCACGCTTATAATAATAGCTTTAAAATTTAAAAAATAGGTATTTTTTTTATTCAGTTATAAATTGAAACCAACATGGCGATGAGAGCTGGCTTTATAAAGTGATGAAAGCCACAAAGGAGGAAGTATTGCAGAAAGTCAATGCAAAGTTTTAAAATGAGCAAACTCTACCAAACTTTAGCAATAAAACTTGCATGGATAGTAAGTTGGACTTGCGGAAGGATTATTCAAATTTTATTAATTCATTTCTCTGCATTGAAATAATATTAAGTTGCTAGGAACAAGGAGATATCGCAGTAATAAATTGTAACTTGCTTTTGTCTTATTTAGTTTTGTTGTATTCTCACTAACAATGTACAAACTCTAAATTTAGAGTACTGATGATATAGATGAAGAAATAAGTTAACGGAAGTCTTCAAATAGCTAAGGAAATTGGTATAGGTTTTAAGCTATTCTTTCCGTATTGCTCGACCGAGACTGTATTCTCCAGCTGAACAGCTGCAAACACACAGTGAAGACAGTATTGTTCGTAGTGGCAATACTTTATGCTGCTCTGAAAGTTAGAGATCTTGTTGAGGAGTTGAAAATGTGGTGCATAAAAAGTGTCAAGTGTTAACAAGACTCTTAGATCCAAATGACTCAAGAATCAACACGTTCAGTATGGCATTAGAATGTGACTAAAAGTGCAGAAGCCGTATCGCTAAGCTCATTGCTTAGTTATTCCAACGTGAGCTTCATGTCTAGAGGAATGTTTAATAGTGTGTAGTACATTCCCCACGCAGAATAGAACGAGTATGCGTGAGTATACACAAGACAAGGGAACGAATTGTGTTCACTTGAGGAAGTGGGTAGACAAGAGTCTTGACCCCGATTAAGAATGACTTCACTTCAGTTCAGCAACCTTTTCCTGTGATATTTTAATTTTCTGCTACTCACACACACACGTGCAAATAAAGACACAAATTTAAAAAATATAAATTATCAACCTAGGACAGTAAACATAAATATAAATAGTGCTATAAGCAGCTATTTAAGAAAAACTTTATAAGGTGAAGCCATTTTTAAATAGGGAGTTTCTTCATTGATTTAAAGGAGGTAAGCAACAAAGAAAAGTCAAAACTCATGTAGAAAGTTCATCGACATTTGAAAATGTGCAGGAAGAAAAATTATGAAGAACATAATTATGGCAATTGTCTACATTCAAGATCTAAAAAGTTATGACCAGATTTGAATTTTTTACTAAAATTTAGAAGCAACCAACAAAGGAAATTGAGACATAGGAATCAGGCCGTTTTAAGGGGTAGGATCGAACCATACTACGTCATCTCTTAACAAGTATGCTGATTGGATCGGAGTCAACACGTGAGACCAGAGCGAGTGAAGAGGGTAGTTGAAGCCAAGGGGAAAGTAGTCAGTGAGTCTCGAGGTATCGTCAGCGCTGGACGAGGTTTCAACTTGCTCCGCTGATTAACATCATGCGCTAGGTGCGGGGTATAGGTGGCTGCAAAAATGTAACGCTGCCATTCCCAAGCCTTTTCTTAGGGTTTTCGATCCTTAAAATTGACTAAATTCCAACGAAATGTGGTGCATTTTAAATGGATCAAAAAAAGGAGGTTTCCAAAGTTTATAAACCGTATACTTTTAGTAGATGATATTGCCAATAAAATTAGCCAAAATAAATTTTAAAACTCTTAAATGTGAAAACAATAATAAAGTAAACATCAAGCTATCAAGAAAACGTTTTTAAATCGGGAATAAAATCATTGAAACTCATTTAGAAAAACAAAGATAGTAACTGTAAACGTTTAAAAATTAAATTCACGGTGACGCGTGACAAAGGAATGAGCTGAAGATAGCAGATCATGGAGAAGCGCTTCACGCCACAAAATAATCTGTGCGCCACAAACTATGTGGAATCTAGCAGGCCCAGAAAACGGCATGAAATATTGTCTTCTCTTTCAAATCTATAAATTTGTAAATTCACTTATTTTTGGGGAAAATGGTTATTTAAGTAATTCATTTAAATTTAAAAAACATAATGAACGAACTATGTTATAAAAGTATTGGTTTTATTTATATTAAAAGTGAAAAAACACTAGGAAGATGAGGTGCCATGTTGGCCTGACATCAGCAAAGCCAAAATGGCCAACCAAACAGATTCAGATATAAACAAATGTTTTTTGGGAATTAAATTATATTGGAAATAAATCCGGTTAGTCTTTGATGATATAGGAGATTAAAATTAAATGTACACAAGATACATGAAAAGCTAAATATTGGTAAACTAAGACAAAATTAAAGAAAATGAAATAAAGGGTTGTTCACAAAGTATACTGAAAAAATATTAATATATAGATAAACAATGAGGTTATTTGTAAACAATTAAAGTGATCAAAATTAATAAATAATTGCCTAAGGGTATACATTACCCTAGTTATGATTAAGGAACTGTTAAGTTTTTTTGTTTACTAACATACAAAAATTGAAACAATAGCTAGTTTTGGATCGGAAAAGATATAAAAATTAGCCCAGTATAAAGGGTTGCAAGTGACAATGGTTAGAAATTAACAAATTAAAATTAGTATAAATAAATGTCAGGTGACGTAATATGTGTTCAAGTATTTCTCAGATTTACAGAAAGTAAATAAATATTATTCGAAAACAAACAACAGTCAAAAAGTATATTTTCAATATGAATTTATAAATTAAAATAAGTATGATTTCTCTAAATATATAACTTATATATAAATATTAGAGAATATTGCTGGTTTTACAAATGGTGTATTAATACTAGGATCTAAATATGATATTTAAAATTACTATCGGGTCAAAAAGTGTTGATACTCGAGTTTAAGCTTTTACTACAAGGCAACCAATATACTTATAACAAAACAAAATGCACCAAAATTTCATAAATTTAATTTTCCGTCTATTAATGTAAACTTAATTTTTTTTGCGGTTTTAACTTTGTCTTTCAGCGGGTTGAATGAAGAAAGTACCATTTTTTTGGCTTTCTTCAGACAATGCCAGACTTTGAAAATTTATAATATAAAAACGTTATAATATATAACAAATCGTGTTAAAAATTTAATAGGTTGTAGCACATATATTTGTATACCATATTTATGAATTTCAGAAGTTTTACTTAATTACAAAAAAAGTTGTGATTTTTGTCAAATCTTTTATTTTGGGATCAGATTAAGATACAAATAGCAATGAAAGCTTGATTTGTAGCTGTTAAGCTATGAATTGACAATTTAAAGCAATAAATTTGTTACAGAGTCTTTAAAAAATTATATTGATGTCTGATCGAATAGGTACCGGGATGCATTAGCGCGTGAAATTGCTACCACTCGGCTGTCTTGTGCAGGGAAAATCCCCTCAACAAAATAAAACACTTTGACAACACCTTTTTTTGTAATTAGGTAAACATTTTGAAATTCATAAATATGTTATACAAATATATGTGCTACAACCGATTAAATTTTTAACATGATTGGTTTAATAGTTTTTATATTATAAATTTTCAAAGTCTGGCGTTGTCTGAAGAACGTCAAAAAACTGGTACTTTTTTCATTCAACCCGCTGAAAGACAAAGTTAAAACCGCAAAAAAAATTTAAGTTTACATTAATAGACGGAAAATTAAATTTATGAAATTTTGGTGCATCTTGTTTTGTTATAAGTATATCGGTTGCGTTGTAGTAAAAGCTTAAACTCGAGTATCAACACTTTTTGACCCGATAATAAGTAAATGTTTCTGATGACATAAGTTGTCAATTTGGGTTGTATTCTCAATGAGAATTGTTGATCAAAATATTTGGGGTTTATTAAATTACTTTAAATGTTTAATGCGTGAAATGTCTTTATAAATTGTTATATAGTAATATTTGGTTTCTTTCATAATTTGTCTTTTTATATAAGTTATATGAAAAATTTATGTGAACATTTCATAATTAAATGCGTGCTAGGAAAATTCCTGCTTACGCAGCTTTTGTATTATATAGGTGGTGAGAACAGAGCCCCGGCAGTGTGTAAGTCGCCTCTGTATCGCACAGACGTTTTCCGCTCCAGCTGAATGTACATCAGTTGTATTTGAATTTATGTTTTTATTAAGCTAAATTATTGTAACCATTTCAAAATTAAATGTTTCTTAATTAACAAAGGTTTGTAAAAATAAAATCATTTTTAAAAACCTTTCGAGCCTAATATAACACGTAACTTATATAAATAATGGGAACATGTTCAAAAGGGTTAATGTTAAATCAAGAAGTAAATATTTGCTAAATTGTTTTCTGATCATGTGGGGTTGTTTTGAAGTACAAAAAATCTTAAGCATGCATAGATTTTGTATAAGTTGTGAATATTAATATGGGAAAGTACAGGGTATAATTTTTTTATTTTGAATTTGGGAAACATTGTGGTAAAATGTGATTTACTTCCATAGGTGATTTTTTTATAAAAATATTAATTGTAATATTTTTCTCTTTTTAAGGATATCTTATGTGTTTTTCTACTATTTAAATGTAACAGTAAATCGTAAGTGTTCAGGATATAAAGTTAAGTCAAAAATCTTCTAATCTAAAATGAAATATATTTTTCAAAAGGTTAAATTTGTAAACAAAGGGTTCAAAGGGTTAAAAAATCTAATTAACTAAGCTAGGGCAAAGTAGGAAATAAATAATGAATTCATTTATAAAGGTTTTAATGTGTTTAAAAAATTTGGTATATGGAAAGAAAAGTTTTGTAAGAAACTAAATTTTATAAAATTGAGTAATCTGTGCTAGAGCGAAAATTGATATAAATATAAAAAACAGTGTTTCTACTAACTTGAAAATTGAAGTTAAATTTATTTATTAAATAATTTTCTTATACACTCCGACACCCTGGTCATTAAGCTGAGATGCCTAAAAAGAATTCAATCCCGGGGAAACAGTGACAAAAGGGTTAAATATCCACGATTTTGGTTTTTTAACATAAAGTCCAGTGACTGGTTCTCTGGCAGATTTTAGCAAGCGTTAGCACAAGGCTGACTTCGGTCGGCGAAGCTTGTTCAAAATATTTTTTGCGTGACGGAGGTAATGGCCGTCGCAAAGGTAAAGTGGCGCCCAACTTCGTGGGGTATGAATTGAAAGCCAAAGAACAAATTGGTAGTACTCGTGCTCCATACAAAGGGGTAGGGTTAGGTTGTTGAACTAATCTGTCTAAAATAAACAAAAAACACGGCTTATTTGACTTAGGATGTGTAAGAAAAAATTATAACAGGAGTAAAGGGGGGGAAAAGAGAGTAAATATTAAATAAATCATGAATACTTGAAATGGAAAAAATTAATTTTTTTAATAAAAATAACAATATAAGCTAGTATAAAAAGTACATAAGTATAGATGGGCAGAGAGTATATTGTCAAAAAAAAAGTAAAGATAAATAAAAGAAGTTAAATTGAAGAAAATTTATTTTTTTTTTATCTATTAAAGATAAATGTAGTTTAGTATGAAGAGTATATAGGTAGAGAGTGAAGAGTTAAGAGAAAGGATAATGGGAGAAAGAAAAGGGTTCAGGAGATGAGGAAATATATATAAAATAAGAAGCGAGATAAAATTAAAATTTGTATAGATAAGTAGCAAGAAGGAAGTAAAATAAACAGAAACTATTTCGAAAAATTCAGGAAAAAGTGACATGAAGAAGTTAAAGGCGATGTAAAAAAGAGAAGGTACAAGAGAGAGCAAAAAAAGAAAGAGAAAGAACAGGAGGAAAAGAAAAGAGAGGAAGAGAAAGAACAGAAGGAAGCAAGGAGTTAGCAGGAGAAAGATCAGGAGGAAGCATAGAGAAATCAGTAGAAAAAAGAAAGAACAGGAACAAAAACGTATGCAAGAGAAAGAAGAAGAAGAATCGAGGAGATTCAAGGAGAGAGAACAAGCAGAAATGAAATAGCAAAATGAGGAAACTAGGAGAATAAGGAAAGCGGAAGAGAAAGAAGCGAGAAGGAGGATAAAGCAAATAGAAAAAGAAGGTCATGAGGAGAGGAACGGTTAGAAAGGGGGGAAATGAAGTTGATTATAGGAAAAATAACAGACAATTTTAAGAGCCGCAAGGAAGATATAAACCAACACGTGGTTATTGTTGATAACCGAGTGACTGCGTGTGAAAGCAGAGTCGATCAAATGCAGACTTGGATGCAAGAAAGAGAGGAAGAGGAACAAGAACAAGAAAGGAAGATGACCGATCTAGGAACTGTATTAAAGAATGTAGATACCAGTTTAAAAAACGGTAGGAGAAAGTAATTAACCTCGGCCTACCTGGAGGGGGTATCAACTGGATCAGGTCATACAACATCCAGCAAACACTAATGAGAAGTTTAAGGCCAAGTTTCTGGATCGATACTGGGATTTCTCTGCCCAAGATAAAATAAGAGGACAACTGGACACCGGGAGATATTTTGAAATGGGACCGAACACCCAGTCGGAATATTTTGTTGTTATGGTAAACAAAACCAAAACCTGGACCCACCTAACCTGAAAGGTACTTGGCAAATAAAATAATGATGCTTTTCGGGAGAGACACACCCGTACAGACATATACCTCTCTCTCTCTCTCTCTATCTCTCTGATATACTCTCACCTAAACAGACGCACACACACACACTCTCTTTCTCTCTCCCTCTGTCTCTCTCCCTCTCTCTCTCTCTCTCTCTCTCTCTCTCTCTCTCTCTCTCTCTCTCTCTCTGACATACACACTAACACACACACACACGCGCGCGCGCGCGCACAAACACACGCGCGAGCGTACACATACAAACACATACACACACACACTCTCTCTCTCTGTCACACACACACACACACACACACACTCACACACACACACGCGCGCGCGCGCAAACACACGCGCGAGCGTACACACACACACACAAACACTCTCTCTCTCTCTCACACACACAAACACATACATACACATACATACACACACACACACACACACACACACACACACACACCACATATACCTGCATATAACAAGAGTTAGCTGTCAGTAGTGACTATGGTAACAATTTATCAGCGTAACCCTTTGTGTTTCGCAGGCAACCTGTCAAAACAAGCCGTTTAATTACCTTGCAGCAATGGCTTTTACAATGTTAGTTAAAAGACAGAATGTGAAGCCGCTCTCTACCTTGCTGCTTTGTTACCAACATTGTATAAAATGCAATAGTTTGTCCTAAAGTTATAACTCGACCGTATGCCACATATTCAAAGTGTCGCGTACCATCAAATGTATACAAATCAGATTCCATCATTACAAGTGAAGCAGAAAACATTATTATACATTTAATAAGCATTACTTTTCAAAAATTAACTCTAAACTCTACCTTTATGCTATATATAGCATCATACATTTTATTCATTACAATACGAATATTAAAATTTAAACCACCTTTAAAAGTAACAAATTTAAGCGAATGTTCAGTGTAAAACGGAATTTGTGTAACGTATCGTTGTACGTAAAACAGCATCAAAAGAGAAAAGGCAATATTTTTCTAGAAAGCCAAACCAAACTCTTATAATTAGCGAACTTCAAATGAACTAAGTTTGGCAATAAAACATACAGGGAACCGTTTGCCTTTAGGAAAGGGTTGCGCAAGAGATTGCAATGCTTTCTGTTAATAGATACGATCCCGCTCTGTAGTTCTCTCTAAGTTTAAGGAAAAGTGCATAAACTACACTCAAATTAAATAAATCTAATAAATTACAATTTACTGAATCTTTTTGTAACGCAACACGTTTTTGTAAATATTATGAATAATTTTATATAAATAAACTTTATTTATAGTCATTTTATTAAATTTATAGCACCCTCCGAATATATGTAAAGTGTTTGGCTGTAAAAACAAACTATATTCACATACAAGTTATTACGTATACTTTAAAATGATTTACCTGGTCAATTATTTACATTAGCAATTTTATCTTACAATTTTACTGCAGACTCACTCTTCGTCCAATTTGTTCGGCAGAAAGATATGTTAAATTTTAATTCATTTTCAAATTTTGAAATAAAAGATTTAAATAAACAATATTATTTAAAAAATCCTTTAACAAAATTAATATAAATCAAAATAAATGTTTACATCTTTTTCAGATTTTTTTTATTAGACAACATTAGGTTAGATGCATACTAGTAGCCTCTGTATATTTCCAGATGTTATCAAATTACTTTAAAAGAAAAAATAAATTTAGAACCTATCTTGGGAATCACTTGAACTTGGGTTATAGAGGAAATCGAAAAGTTATAAGGCTTACCCTTTTGACATAATTAAATTTTGAAAACCTAAATAACAGCTACATATATTAAATTTTCCGAAACACCTTTTTACTCGTTATTAAAACTAAACAGTCCATTATTGTGAGTTTACTTAAGCCATATGACTAAGTTTACAACCCACGGCCACCTTCTCCCAAAGCAAACAGGTGGAGACTTATTCAAGACTTGTCACACCTGGTCAACAGAATCTGACCTTACACTTTCAAGTTAGATGGCTTTCATTGGTTACTAGTTTTTGCATGTATCTCTACCGAAAGTTGTCTAATAGAATTTTGAGAAACAAAATTTATTTTTAAAATTAAGTCGATATTATGTTAACTAAAATAAAACAAATATTTTCGCAGCATGGTAAATTATTGCCAAATATTTAACATATTACGAGTAAATATATTAAGATATCTTCTTAAAATCTCCTAATTTGTAGTAATAAAAACTTACGACAGCTGTAGCATACTTTCAATTAAATAAATAAAACCTCCTATTTATGTTCTCCATTATGCTGACACAATCCTCTGAAGATGTTGTTTTGCAACAAAACGTACACCAGGATTGACGTAAATAAAAAGTGTATTTGTGGTTAAGAGTTTCTTGTGTTAATAATCGTAATTTGTGTTTTCGGAAAAAACCTAGATTTAATTCTCTTCGGTTTTGAGGTATTGAGCCCCGATTTTAATTTTAAAAAAATCTGAATTATTGCAGTGCATTGGCAAAGCGTTAAAGAAAGATTTCAGGTTATTCAAACATAAAATATTAATCTCGGCCGTGGTCGAATATTGAACTGCAAAGCTGTGGGAAATAAACTCAACTAACCTAAAACAAACATGAATTATGATTTTGATGTTGGACTGAAGATGGCAAGAAGTTTAGAGAGCGTTGCTCTATCCCGAGGAAATGAAATAAAAATGTATTGTTACTACGTCATTGTTAAGAATTAATAGTACCTCTGACATGCTAAACCCAACCAAATGCATTTATTTGGTAACGTTGCTTCGATATTTTAACGGTTAATGTTTCTCTCGCTAAACACTTGCTACAATTCGGTACAGAGGCTTTTGACTTCATCCCAATCGATAACTTATGGGTATTAATGAACAAAATGGAATAAATAACACATACATGCATAACGTGATATCACTATGTGAAGAAAAGAGTGTAAAATAAAAGTAGGACTTAACTAACTCCCCTTTATTTAAGTGAATTAAGGTGTTCGAAAGGTTGTTGTACATCAGCCACCTTATAAACTTTTACATAGTTGATGGCCTAAAAATTTGGAACAAGAAAAGTAGAATGATGGGTGTAACAATTGATGAAAACATAAACATTAGTACGCAAAGATTTCTTTGGAGTTTTATCTTTCGTGAACTTAAGGTTTTGCTTGCAAATACTCTGAAAAGGATTTTGCAATTCTTCAAATGGTAGAGTACTTCTCTGTGAATAATGGATAGAGTTTCGCCGTGTAAAGTGTAGAAGCAGGACTGCTTTGTAAAGAAGCGTATCTTTACAATCTCAATAGAGAGTGGGTCTATCTAAAGTACGCCATCACGCACACGTGACGCTATGTTGTGTGTCAGTAGGTTGCATGACGCAACCTTAATGCTGTCTAGGTTTACATACACTTTTAGCCTCCGTAGAGTCGTCCTGACAGTTCGCCGTAAATCTACAAACAATATTCATCTGATAGTATGCTCTGATTTAATATATACGTATTACAAAATATAATTTAAGGGTTAAGTGATAAATTATTTTGTCTTATAAAAAAATACAAGATATATTTTAATGATGAATTGAAATTGCGAATTCAAATAAAAATTCACATTACAATACAACACGTAAACGACATCTGGGTTGCAAGGTCATCACTCTGTTTGTATGATATTGGAGAATTTATTTTATTAAAGAAATTACATGCACCGCAGTCTGTTTAGTTGGAGCCGAATCAGCGTTATTTTTGCAACTGTAAATGTAATTTGTACAGTTATAATCTGTCAGTGTTTCTCCTCCGTCCGATAATTTTCCCGTCAGCTTTCTTTCCGTCAATTCCTGTTTCAGCGTAATTTCGGCTATCTTGTATATGTTTTCAATTGTGTTGCTTTAGTAATTATACTTTAAAGTTTTGTTATTTGGAATATTATTACGTTTGTTGTCGTTACACTTGTTGATCAGTTAATTAAGAGATTTACACGCTAGAGTTTTAAGGCAGTAGTCGTTTTAGATTTACCTCCTTAAACGCACAAAATATGGCATTACCTAATAAAATAAAAAAGTGACATGTTTGTGTAAAATAATTAGAGATAAGGAATATAGACATTGACATAATAGCACAAAATACATATCTGTGTTTGATAATTAAATTGTCATTTTTTCAATTAATCACACACACACACACACAGAAACACACACACACTCACACACACACACACATACACACACACACACACACACACACACACACACACACACACACACACTAACACTAACACACATGGTTAGATATAATTTCCAGCTGTAGAGCCGTATAGCAATGTAGCAGGTATTTAATGTTAATTCTTGTTACGAATGTACAAAGATTACATGGAGTAAAATATGTACCGAGAAACTGAAATAAAAATTATTTACAATTCAATTATCAAAACGAGTGTCGAGGCGATGACTGTTGCAAACTTTAGAAAATATCGTTTGAACATTGCGCACTCGTAAATATAGAACTTAAAACTAGATTTGAATTTCGATTAAATTTATGAAGTCGATGTAGCGTGTGATGGAGAAAGTTTTCTTATTTTCCGTGGTTGGATGTCTTTAACGGGTTTTTGAAAAACGCTTACAATGCGTCAACATATTCGTCGTAAAACGGAACTAATAAAGAGTCTTATGATTATAAAATGTCGTAGTTTCCCAACTTCTTTTATGAATAAAACTTTAAATGTAAAATCTAAAACTTAGTTTGAATTACTTTTCAAGTAAATACAATATCTAGTGCAGAAAGAAGTAAATTAATTATTTATATTGCGCGCAGTTGTGGGTATTAAGAAGTGCACCAGTGCATCACATAGAAAAAGCTGACTGTGTCTCGGTTATTTGTCGTTTATTCTAACGTGCTATGGAGAAACCAGGAATTCATTATATACAAAACGTACATTATTCACCTTTATTTGTAACTAATTTTTCAATTCCTTCTATTACTTCACTTTATCCTTATATATATATATATATATATATATATATATATATATATATATATATATATACACGTGTACGCGATTTAACATATAAACGTGTTACTAAATTATGTAACACAATTTTCTTTGTTTACTATTATTCACTGCCTTCTATTAGTGCACACCCTTCATATAATATATATCACGTTCACATTTTCAATCCTTAATAAATTAATTGTTAATCATCTACTCAAATACCTTTTTCTAAAGTTCTAACTCTAGATTACACTTGATGTTTAATACAGTTTTTAAAAATATTAATTCATTGATAAATAACTTAATTAATTATAGATTTGTATAGGAAAAAAACATTTACAAAAGGGCAAAGTTTGCAATATAGTTATTTCGTCTCATTTGATTTGAAATAATTGATAACATATGATTTAATAAAAGAGCAAATTTTGAGGTATAAGCTGTGTGGTGGAACAGCTGTTTTAATGCACAGGTTATGTTACGCCGTTTACATTATTTGTAGTAATTTAATGAAAAGTAACTAGAATAGATTATTATTTGTTGACCTAATTAGCAATTGAGTTTAAACAAATGTTCTCCATATTGATTGTTTTGATCACTTTGCATTTACTGAAGCTGTCTAATTGGTAGGAAGTGGCGGGATGGACCTTTTGCCCTCTCGGGTTAGCTAAATATAATGATTTCAGCTGAAATATAATGACTAAATACATGATTTCATGTCGGATATCATTTCACTATCACCTCATGTTGTAATAGACATATTATACATCCCTCTTCCCTTAGATCAGCCCCAGGACATTACCTTGGATAGTTGAACTATTTAACGAATCTCTCAGGATTATATTTTATATTCATCTTTTAAATATAAGTTGGATAATTAATATTGTTTCGATTAGAAGTTTGGAAACAGTGTTGCCACCGCGAGGGAAACGCTAAGATTTATCTCAAGGAATAAGCAAAGCCAAAGTTTAACGAAGCCGTTTCTTTAAAGCTATAAAATAAAAACTTTCTCCCGAAATAAAACCCCTCCCTCACTAAATACTCCAATACACACGGGCCACATAATGCTGTGCTGTACAGAGATGATTGATAATATTCGTCTTCAATACAACGTCAGCTGACACTTGTGAGATACCCGCCTATTTCAAACCTTATTTTCTGATTTAATTCAGGCAAATAATTCTTAAATTCGTCAAAACAGGAATGTATATACAGGAAAGTATATGTATATGTATAATGTACATGTATATACATAATAAGGAAAGTGTTAAGTATTATAAGAAATGAAATTACGTGTCCCGAAATTACAAAAAAAAAATAAAAGAAAAATGCAAGGAAAATTTAAAAAATAATAAATATTTAATAATTTTTAATTATTTCTTTTAAGTGGAAAAATGTATATAAAAGTAGTTATTATATAAAATATAGATAAAAATATTAGATAAAAAAAGATTAAATAAAAATATAGATATGAGAAAAAAATTAAAAGTCTGATTAGTGAGTACTAAACTAAAACCATCCCTAAGGACTGGAATATATATATATATATATATATGTGTGTGTGTGTGTGTGTGTGTGTGTGTGTGTGTGTGTGTGTGTGTGTGTGTGTGTGTGTGTGTGTGTGTGTGTGTGTGTGTGTGTGTGTGTGTGTGTGTGTGTGTGTGTGTGTGTGTGTGTGTGTTGATATTTTATGTTGTCCATTATTTTTCCGTTGCACTGACTGTTGAAGTTAATATATTACTATTGAAAATACTTTTATCCACCACTAAGTGCAATAGTTTTGCAATAAAAATTATTGCACTTAGTGGTGGATAAAAGTATTTACAAGAGTAATATATTAACTTCAACAGTCAGTGCAACGGAAAAATAATGGACAACGTAAAATATCAACATATATATATATATATATATATATATATATATATATATATATATATTTATATTTAAAACAATAAGTTGTTATATCCATTTAGGCATCTACGAAGTTGTTGCAAGTAGAGTTTTGTATTTAAATGATGTTATAAGCAATGAGCAATAAGAGGGTGTTTAACTCCCAGCGACGCACGGCACAGGTTCAACCCTCGTCCCTATATCTACAGAATTATTCGTCCCGCTATATGTATTATTATATATGGCTTCTTAGATAATGGCGTTGTAAGGGCAGGGTATGTAGAAAGCGGAGACTTTACATTCTACACAAATGGCTTGGCTTTACATTTTAATACAGGACAGTCGTTACAATTACATTATGTGAAAATTACTGTTTTACTTCGCCAGTTTTCGGCGCCAGAAGACTTAGATCCTGCTTCCCGCCTTCAATGTGTAAATGCGACCAATATATCTAATACATGGCTTTTCCCGGTAGGGAAACACTTTGAGTAGGTGATGAGGTTATAGGAAGTTGTTTATGCAAAGTAAAGAAGACATAAGTACTAAACTGTATTAAAGTGTATAAGTATTAAACACTACACGCGGAAAATATGGGAACTACCGTGGTGGTAGTATACCCCTCTTCGGCCACAATGTTAACCTTTGTCCGGCAGTAGGAGCATTTCTCTGTATGGGACGTGTTCACGAGTCTGGCTTTAGCGAACCTAGAAGGGTTTACTAGATCTTCCAGCCTCATTTATCATATTTTCAAAATGAATATCAAACGTTGTTAATAATATCAGTTTATTTCAGTTTTAATGTCAATTTACCAGTTTTAATTTCCACGATATGTGTATTGCAATATCATCAGACACATTACGTAGCGCCGATGACAATCAACGAGGCGGTCGTTTTGACGAGAGTTAATTGGATCCAATTAACAATAGAATTATAAACAATGCTTTGTTACTTGTGTACAATACGCGGACAGTACCTGCTTTGGGAGGTGGCTTTGTACTTCCGCATTCTTTCTACTTACAGGTGTCTCAAAAATTATGAAACATAAATATATTCCTACTTTATTTGTTGTATGTTTTTAAAATTTAGTTGTGTTGTATTCTCATAAGGAATTGATAATCTATTCAAATTGAATTAATTAGAAAGAGCACAGTGGAATAATACAAAATAAAACACAATAATACGATACATGATAATAAGTAACTGAATAAACAAATTGTATAGCCAAAAATAGAATTAACGAAATTATATAATCAATAACCTAATTAATAAGTTATATAGTCAATAATTGAAATAATAAAGTTATATAATCAGTAACTGATTTAACAAAGTTATATAATGAATAACTGAATTAACAAAGTTACACAATAAATAACTGAATTAACAAATTTATATAATGAATAATTAATTACAAACGTAGTCCAGATTACGCCCTTGTAAATTTCATGTAATTTTTTAATAGCCATGTCATCATCATCGCACACCCCACATGTCATACCTTAGATCTTTCTAGGGTATAACTACAAAAAATTACAAAACCAACAGTTCAGTGTATGATCAAAGTATTTATGAATCAATTCAGTTATGGAATATATTTTGTATTGCAGTACTTTGTGTTTGGTTAAATGTATTAATTCTCTTACATCTTCACCCACTAACAATTGAAGAACTGTTTAAACATTCTTAAACAACTAAACTTAGCCAATATAAAAAAGGAATATAGTACAAGATATATAGAAAATATTAAACGAAGAAACCAAAAAACTGCAGGATGATGGAGAGTAAAAAGTAAAGAAATATGTATTAGAAATGAACGAAGAAATACAGATGTATAAACATTTGCAAGAAGGCCGAAGGATATTAAAGATGAAAGGCAATAATTTAAAGAGGGAAAATATTTTAAAGAAAACAAAAATAATACAACGTTAATTTGGAGATTAAAAATGAAGAGAGTAGAAAACATTAAGGTAATAGAGAATAGGAGAAGGTAATAAAATCATTTAATAGAAACGAACGTTGAAATAGGAATATAAAACAATTGAAAAACATAATATAACAAATAAGGATATATGACGAAAATTTAGGTATGCGTTTAAAATTAGGAAATACTAAATGAGCTAATTTAAGCAATAAAACATACAAGGGAAACAAGTCGGACTTGCGAAAAGGTTAGAATTAAATCACGGATTACTATTTTATAAAATTGAAGATATTATGAAGGGTTTTTTCGTATTTAAATTGTTTTATTTCCACAAAGAATAATTTACTATTTTACTACTTACAATTTTTATTATTAACGAACAAATGTTTAAATTTACAAACTATAATAAGAGATAAGGGCTAGAGGTAGAAAGTAGCTGAATGAACGGAAACAATTAAATGGACTGATCTCTAACTTTTCCGTGTAAAAGTGTTCGCCTTTTTGGTACTTCGATAATTTGTGATACTTTCTAGGAACATTTCGTTATAAGCACTGAAGCCGTATGTCTTGAATAAAGGGGTAAGACGTAATAAATTAAAACTTGCAAGAAGAGGGAGAACGGATCCCCCAATAAGCAATAAATTTATATGAGCTTGCAACATAAATTTATAACCTGACGTTTGCTAGCTGTTCGTACAAATACATCAATGCGAGCGTTTCCTGAAAATGTATCATCTTTTACAGAAATATGCAAACCCACCAGGAGTAGAGTATCACCCTCGTCTGTTCCTTTATCTGCACTCTTTTTCTTTACGTCTCTCTGATTCTCTCTTTGTCATGATTCTTCAATTCATTCTATTAGCTCTCTCTCTCTCTCTCTTTATATATCTTGTTCAAATTTTCAATCGTTAATAAAATATCTAAATGAAAATATTTCAAATACAAACTTTTTATTCATCCATTCAAGTTCAAATACATTTTTTTTAACTTGTAGAGGATGGCACTTGGTGTTTATGGTTTTTTTTCAAATATTATTTCATAATGAAAATTAATAAATAATTTTAATAATTAATTTCGCTTTCTATTTTGCCCCTCAGTACTACGATTCTGTCATATTGTGTTAATACATATTTAAATTAATGGTAATTATTTATTAAAAAGTTACTAAAATAAAATTTGTCTTTGATGACCCAAATAGCATTTGCGTTTTATTTTTTTATGACTTTCTTTCTGTTCGTCTCACCCTTTCTCTCTTTATAATGATTTTTCAATTTCTTCTGTTAGTTCCCACTCTCCCTATATATTTTTACTTATTTTGTTCAATTTTTTAATAGTTAGCACAATAATTTTTAAATATCTACTCAAGTACAAATACATTTTTTTCAAACTTGAAGTAAATGTCACTTGATGTTAATACAGTTTTTTGAAATGTTAATTAATTGATTTTAATAATTAATATCACTTTGTATGTTGGCACATTATACTATTATTCTGTCATATGTCTTTACATATTTAAATTAATTATAAATATTTAGGAAATTTAACTAAAACAAAACTATAACTAAAGTAATACAACAATTTTGGCACTTATTACTTATTGTTCATAGAAGAAAAAAATCAAAAACCTGATTTTCTGACAAACAATACTTCCCAATATTCCTTTCAACCTTTGATTATAAAGTTTTTAGCGTTATTTGGCGTATTCCAGGTATTTACAGAAACAAAAGGGAACAAAATCAAGTCAAGCAAAACTTTACAGAAGAATTAAAACAGCCGAAACCATTTTACTAGGGAAATCTTTGCTCGTGGAATACTTTAAACAAACGAATGCAAGGCAACTTGTTGGAACTGATTTTGTTAAATATTCGCAGAATATGGAATAAATCATAGAGTAATACTACATAAGGTTATAATATAGTGTTACAATAATCAAAAGAAAAAACAAAAATAGAATAAGTGTCTACCAGTTGAATAATCTGTTGAGCAAAACCAACAACAAAGAGGTCAGCTACAAAATGCAACAGTAAAAACCAAATAAAACAAATATACTGCAATACAACCATCACAGTCTACATAATAAAACAAAAATCCACCGGCTGCTACACGTTATATATTTAGATTGTCTTTCTTAAACCTCATTGTGGAGTTATGTTAACATTAAATGTCTAGTTCAGTAAACAACAGTAATAACGTTTTGTGTTTGTCGATTCCTACTTAGGTCAGCAAAAACCATTTTTATTTTAGTTATTTTTTAATAAATAATTACAAATAATATAAATGTGTACACACGACAGAATTAAAACACTAAATGGCAAAATAGAAAGAAAAAGTTAATTATTAAAATTAATTAATGAATTTAATTAATGACTTATTAACTGAAAAACTGTAATAACATCAAATATGATTCACTACAAGTTTACAAAAATCATATGAATTCGAGTGGATGAATAAAACGTTTTTTTAACGATTGGAAATTTGAACAAGATATATAAATATACATAGAGAGAGTGAGAACTAATTAGTAGGAGGAGAATAATTTAGTAGCAGAAGAAATTTAGTATCTTTAAGATGAAAAACAAGGCCAAAGGTATAAATGATTTTTGCGTCTTTCTTTGAATTATTTCAAATCTAACTGGTAGAAACTTCGATACAAACCCCTGTAATTTTGTTTTGGTTGTATTTCATAAACGAATTACTTATTGTAGAAAAGTGGCTAAAGATAAAACCAACCGGAGGGTTTCTGAATGGTGCGAACAAATCACTCAACAATTACAATAAAAATATTGGGAAAACCCCCAATACCACAAAGATAACTAATATTACAAGTTACATAAGATTAAACCTTTATGTAAATTTCGATAATCATATCATCGTCATCAAAGAGGTTTTTTACAAAAATACAATCTAGTATACAATAAATTACAAACTAGACTAGAAGTTTGTTTGACTCAGATAGTCTAGTTTGTATTTCTTGTATTTTAGATTGTAATTTTGTATTAGGAGCCTCTGATGATGATGGCATGATCAACAACATTTACATAAGAGTTTAATCTTAGCTAACTTGTAATATTAGTTATGTTTGATAGTTTTTCCAATATTTTTACTGTAATGCATGTACGTCTGTGTGCTTGATATTGTATAATTACAATATATGACTAAAACCAGAAAATTACAATAAAGAAGAAATAATATGTAATACATGCGTATGTGATTACAAAACATTGTGGTTATAAATTATAAATTTGTTAAAGGTATCTGCATTACATTATATAACTGCACTGTAAAGGCTTTGTGGTCTATATATACAATTTTGCCGATGGCGGTTTAATATCTGTATGTTTTACAAACTTTCAGTCGGGACAAAACCACAGATAAACCTTTCACGGTTGTTTATACCACTGGTGTTTGAGTTTGTAAGCCACGACGCCAAACAAACACTATTAATCCTGTGTTATTACTACTTTTAACGATGATGTAGGATTATTTATACAACGAGGATTTAGTTGTAAAGTAACTGATACAAAACAAACATGTAAACCTTTCCATTCAAATAACAACTTCCTAAATTAATTAAACAATTTAACTAACTTGAAATATCATTATTATAATAACAGTAATTTATCCTTTAATAACATTTGCTTACATCAACCAAACATCATAACATTTGTCATTATTATATTTTCATTAAACTTATCACGCAATGTTATTAATGTCACTTAGTTTGTCAGTTTCAATTTCCAGAATATTTGTATTGTAATGTCATTACACTCATTACGTAGCGCCGGTGTCAATCAACGAGGCGGTCGTTGTAATGAGAATTTTAATTGGATCCAATCAATGACAGTAAAGCAACCAAGCTTTGCTATTTGTACACAATACGTGGACAGTACCTGGTTTGGGAGGGGCGGGTTTGTGAAATAATACATCATATTGTTTCATTTTTCAGAGTGTTCTGAAAACAACGATCCCTAAAGGTCACAATTTTGGAACAAAGTGTGTAACATGCTAATAAATTTCTGATTGCAATTCAGTATGTTACATGAATATTAGTTAATGTAGAATCGGCTTTGCTTTAAAGGAATTTTTTAATGTTTCACCGACGGAGCTCGGTGAAAATGTAGAAAGTTCCCGGCAAAGTTCTGAATGCATAATGATGAGGATATTAGCAAATCATGTGTTACGTTTCCGTGGGAAGAAGTGTAGTTCATTCTTTCACTACGCGCCTAAGAGGGAGGATAAAGATGGGCTTCCAATCGGCAAAATTTCTGTTAAAGTTTTAAAAAAATGTAATTTTCTAAATTTATTACGAACGGAAAATGTTTTATTACGTTTAGTATTATTTTTTTCAAAACTTAAATACGTTACAAAAGTGAACTCGGGTTAATTATTACATGTTCTTATAAAGCCACGTAAGTGTAAGTGATTGCCAAAGTACGTTTCAAACAATTATTTAATATGCTTCGATCAAATCAGTAAATATAAGATATCAACGCGCATTAACCTAGCTTTGTCTGGAAACATTTTTGAAAGATGTAAACTTATGTAGTTTAATTTGTGAAGTAAAAACGATTAAAAACAAATTGTGTTTTAAATATAATACAATTTAATTATATACAAATAATTTAATTTATACAAATATAATACAATTTAAAATTATTTTCTAAATTAATACTTTTTTAAACACAAACGTGAATTTTAACGTAAGCTGATTTTATTACAGCGATTAAACAGAGAGCCAGTCTGCCTGAGTTAACAGTTAGATACAATTTTCTAACAATTGACCCGGTGAACCTCTGTAAGTATAAAGAATAAGGTAGTGGATGAAGGTAATTAAAGTTTATTCAAATAAATTAAACCACACCACGACCACATTTACAAAATACAGGGTCGTTACAAGTGTAGTGAATTTGTAATAAACACACAACCACCTTCTTAAATATAAAAGACCCAATAATATACTTTGTTTTGTTAAAGTACATTAGCTTAGCAACGATTCTCAAAGTTATCATAAACAATAATGTTAATTTGTGGCCCCTCCCCCACTCTATCCTCTACACCAATGTTTTTAATAGGCGTGGTGTTATGTTATGTGACGTTATTGGAAAAAAGAATATAATAAATAACACAGGAGCAGAGACATCAGCAAATACTAAAAGTGTACATAATATTATTTGTTACTAAAAAGAAACCAAATCCAGCATTTACTATAAAACAATTTAGAATTTGGGCCTTTAAATAATGATTTTATTATCTAATGAAACTATAATGTGTTATAAGTATAATAGATATACCCGGTACTTGGAAAGTTATTTGTAAAATTTGTATAAAATGTATATTGGTTATAATAAAACTGGATCTATGGAACTTATGAAGAATAAATAGCCTCATAAGGAAATACAAATCTATTATGGCTAGACATGTTGAAATATCATAATATCTTTCTTAAACATCATAAATTGAGATTTAGAAAGTTTGAGTATCAGTGAATGCGATACCCACATGTACTGTTTATATAGAGACCTTTCCTCAAGCATAGATTATTTCTCCTCTTAGAGGAAGAAAGTGCTGCTTATACACAAAAGGTTTATTTGATTAATTCATATTATTAAATATTTGGAAAAAAATTTTTGTTTTCAATTTAAAATTTGTGTCACATATTCTTTGTTAAATGTGATATATATATCGTGAGAACACGCCTCTAAGGTGGATTGGCCACGCAGTTAGTTAAAGGGAGTGGCTATAAGTTTGACAATTAGTAGTAGTCATTAATTTTGTTCTTGCTTCTGAGGATCGTTGTTTTGCAACCAAATGTATGTAAGAGTAATATAAAATTATCATGGTTAGTAGGTGTTTCTGATTATTTACCCAAAAATATGTTTCTGTTTTACTTGTTTAATGACAATTTTACCTTAAATTCCTCTTTAAGAAGGAACACCAGACGCAGAGCGCTTACTCGTGTCTGATGTATTTACCTTGATGCTCTACATTTGAACAACGTATCTCACTGTAAAGGCAATCTTTATAATAATGGTACAGCTGAACGATATCTCTTCAATATTTTCCTAGTTTCAGTTTTCAAATTCACAAATAATTCTATTTTTTTTTGAAAAATATAATTTTGAATATAACAGGCAACAAAAAACATTAAAGTCAATTCCTACTTAGGTAGAAAACAACGTGTATTTTAATTACCTTAATCAATACAAATAAAACACTACTACTAGTTTAGTCCTACTTTTTAGTCTTTAATAAATTACTTTATATTCACCCACTCAAGTTCAAATACATTTTTAAACCTGTAGTGGATGACGATTGATGTTAATACAGTTTTTTCACATATTGTACCAATAAATTATTTTTAATTTTAAAACGTTAATGTCCTGAGGTTGAATTTAAACTATTGGACTACATGTTTGAAATCCATCAGTCGAGTATTCGAAAAATAATGGCAGATCTAAAATTTTTGTCTGAATGTTTCTTGTTCTCATAATACAGCAGAATAGTGTTGCGCGAATGAAAACATATAACTGTACAGTACACACTCATATGTATGCGCTTTGCATGTGTGTAGTTAATTCTAGACACACACAGACGACGCCATTTAAACTCGAAACATCTTAGGCAGTTCATTACAAAAGTTCGGGTATTATAGATGATGTAAATTACTCTTTTAACCAAGCGGAATGTGCTCGCAATGCACTGCAAGACCTGTCAAGGAATGGTGACGTCATAAAGTTAATAAAGTTAATAAAGGGAATATATATATATATGTGTGTGTGTGTGTGTGTGTGTGTGTGTGTGTGTGTGTGTGTGTGTGTGTGTGTGTGTGTGTGTGTGTGTGTGTGTGTGTGTGTGTGTGTGTGTGTGTGTGTGTGTGTGTGTGTGTGTGTGTGTGTGTGTGTGTGTGTGTGTGTGTGTGTGTGTGTGTGTGTGTGTGTGTGTGTGTGTGTGTGTGTGTGTGTGTGTGTGTGTGTGTGTGTGTGTGTGTGTGTGTGTGTGTGTGTGTGTGTGTGTGTGTGTGTGTGTGTGTGTGTGTGTGTGTGTGTGTGTGTGTGTGTGTGTGTGTGTGTGTGTGTGTGTGTGTGTGTGTGTGTGTGTGTGTGTGTGTGTGTGTGTGTGTGTGTGTGTGTGTGTGTGTGTGTGTGTGTGTGTGTGTGTGTGTGTGTGTGTGTGTGTGTGTGTGTGTGTGTGTGTGTGTGTGTGTGTGTGTGTGTGTGTGTGTGTGTGTGTGTGTGTGTGTGTGTGTGTGTGTGTGTGTGTGTGTGTGTGTGTGTGTGTGTGTGTGTGTGTGTGTGTGTGTGTGTGTGTGTGTGTGTGTGTGTGTGTGTGTGTGTGTGTGTGTGTGTGTGTGTGTGTGTGTGTGTGTGTGTGTGTGTGTGTGTGTGTGTGTGTGTGTGTGTGTGTGTGTGTGTGTGTGTGTGTGTGTGTGTGTGTGTGTGTGTGTGTGTGTGTGTGTGTGTGTGTGTGTGTGTGTGTGTGTGTGTGTGTGTGTGTGTGTGTGTGTGTGTGTGTGTGTGTGTGTGTGTGTGTGTGTGTGTGTGTGTGTGTGTGTGTGTGTGTGTGTGTGTGTGTGTGTGTGTGTGTGTGTGTGTGTGTGTGTGTGTGTGTGTGTGTGTGTGTGTGTGTGTGTGTGTGTGTGTGTGTGTGTGTGTGTGTGTGTGTGTGTGTGTGTGTGTGTGTGTGTGTGTGTGTGTGTGTGTGTGTGTGTGTGTGTGTGTGTGTGTGTGTGTGTGTGTGTGTGTGTGTGTGTGTGTGTGTGTGTGTGTGTGTGTGTGTGTGTGTGTGTGTGTGTGTGTGTGTGTGTGTGTGTGTGTGTGTGTGTGTGTGTGTGTGTGTGTGTGTGTGTGTGTGTGTGTGTGTGTGTGTGTGTGTGTGTGTGTGTGTGTGTGTGTGTGTGTGTGTGTGTGTGTGTGTGTGTGTGTGTGTGTGTGTGTGTGTGTGTGTGTGTGTGTGTGTGTGTGTGTGTGTGTGTGTGTGTGTGTGTGTGTGTGTGTGTGTGTGTGTGTGTGTGTGTGTGTGTGTGTGTGTGTGTGTGTGTGTGTGTGTGTGTGTGTGTGTGTGTGTGTGTGTGTGTGTGTGTGTGTGTGTGTGTGTGTGTGTGTGTGTGTGTGTGTGTGTGTGTGTGTGTGTGTGTGTGTGTGTGTGTGTGTGTGTGTGTGTGTGTGTGTGTGTGTGTGTGTGTGTGTGTGTGTGTGTGTGTGTGTGTGTGTGTGTGTGTGTGTGTGTGTGTGTGTGTGTGTGTGTGTGTGTGTGTGTGTGTGTGTGTGTGTGTGTGTGTGTGTGTGTGTGTGTGTGTGTGTGTGTGTGTGTGTGTGTGTGTGTGTGTGTGTGTGTGTGTGTGTGTGTGTGTGTGTGTGTGTGTGTGTGTGTGTGTGTGTGTGTGTGTGTGTGTGTGTGTGTGTGTGTGTGTGTGTGTGTGTGTGTGTGTGTGTGTGTGTGTGTGTGTGTGTGTGTGTGTGTGTGTGTGTGTGTGTGTGTGTGTGTGTGTGTGTGTGTGTGTGTGTGTGTGTGTGTGTGTGTGTGTGTGTGTGTGTGTGTGTGTGTGTGTGTGTGTGTGTGTGTGTGTGTGTGTGTGTGTGTGTGTGTGTGTGTGTGTGTGTGTGTGTGTGTGTGTGTGTGTGTGTGTGTGTGTGTGTGTGTGTGTGTGTGTGTGTGTGTGTGTGTGTGTGTGTGTGTGTGTGTGTGTGTGTGTGTGTGTGTGTGTGTGTGTGTGTGTGTGTGTGTGTGTGTGTGTGTGTGTGTGTGTGTGTGTGTGTGTGTGTGTGTGTGTGTGTGTGTGTGTGTGTGTGTGTGTGTGTGTGTGTGTGTGTGTGTGTGTGTGTGTGTGTGTGTGTGTGTGTGTGTGTGTGTGTGTGTGTGTGTGTGTGTGTGTGTGTGTGTGTGTGTGTGTGTGTGTGTGTGTGTGTGTGTGTGTGTGTGTGTGTGTGTGTGTGTGTGTGTGTGTGTGTGTGTGTGTGTGTGTGTGTGTGTGTGTGTGTGTGTAGAATATCAAATATGTTTTCCTGTTAGAATAATTTCTAAGATTAAATAATATACACAATTAAAGAATAATTTATTGAACAATACATTCAAAGCTTTTCGTTGGTTGACATTACCAACATCCTCAGGAATTACAATACTAAGAATTGATTCTTAGTATTGTAATTCCTGAGGATGTTGGTAATGTCAACCAACGAAAAGCTTTGAATGTATTGTTCAATAAATTATTCCTGTAATTGTGTATATTATTTATTCTTAAATATATATATATATATATATATATATATATATATATATATATATATATATATATGGTGAAATAAAATAACTTTCATAAACAAGAATATACGAGTTATATTCTTTCGTATATTCTTGTTTATGAAATTTATTTTATTTCACCATACATATTCAACAAGAAAAAATAATTCGTCTAAGGATTACAATATATATATATATACATATATATATATATATATATAAAGAACAAAAGTCAAAATACAAATACAAGAATTGTTTAATATTCCTGATGATGTTGGTACTGTTAGCCAACGAAAAGCTTTGAATTGTAAATTCAAATATAATTCTTGTATTTGTATTTTGACTTTTGTTCTTTATTAATACACAAGAAAACATATTGCGATATATATATATATATATATATATATATATATATATATATATATATATATATATATATATATATGTGTGTGTGTGTGTGTGTGTGTGTGTGTTTTCAGCAGAGACAATAGTGCTGTTACTTTAAAGAACTGACAATACCTTGTTAACCAAACTCGCTTTGAAGATAACCGTAGGTGGATTTTTGTTAATTAAAACACGTCATCATCTGGCATAATTCGAGCTGAGTGGGTGGGATGGTTAACAGAGTTTTTTGCAATATACACACAAGCGCGCGCGCAACGCAGAAAGCGGCGCGACTGTACAATAGGAGGAAATACAAAGGGTAATATTATCACTATGGGCTCAGTATAGAGATAGAAACTATGGTAGAAGACAAACTATTCAAATCAATCAGGAGTGGCACATTGCAAACATACACGTAAAGACAATAACATAAGCATAAAATATAAAACAAAGATATAATGAATGTTTGTTCAAATAATGAAGCCATTGGATCAGGTATATTAACAACATCAAGGATTAAGGATTGCAACAATCGAGACAACATACGATACTTATTCTCGCAATAGTTAACCCACGCGTCACTAATAGTTTGAATAAGTGATTTCTCTTTATTAGGATAGGAATTACAGAAAGTAATGATCTGAGGGAGATTTAAGATTAGGCTAAAGGCAGAAAAGGGCAGCAGAAGTAAAACTAAAATTAAAAAAGATACAGTTACGATCTGAAATGCGACCTCTGGAGGGTAGGGATTCAGAAAGAGTACATCAGGATACGTAATGAACATGGATTCAGAGCTTCCAGGAATACTAAGGAGAAGCGGTTGCAAAGTGGTTGCAATAAATTAAAGATATAAAACAAAAAGCAAATTTGTCTGAACTGAAATAAGGGTATACACCAAACGGTTATAATAGCACTGTTAAAACCCTGTTGTAAATCCATTTCTGTTTAATTTTGGGAGTTTTGAGACAAAGGATTCCTGAAACGTGTTTTATAAACGAAATCATATAGAACGCATTTTATTTTTTTTTTAACAAAAAAACTATTTCTATAGCAAGAAAATATACGAGGGCTAGAAGTGGCTTTACGAGGGTTTAGTAAGACTTCTTATTCTATTAAAATCATGTTTAATCGCAAAGCGAAGTGTAAGACTCTCTTAGTATTAATAAAATCAAGTGCCAATGGATATTTTTCCTTACAGTTTTGCAGACAATAATTTATAAAAATGTGTTATTTAACAGTTCATAGTCGTGCTTTGTGTTAATTACTTTGAACTCACTTTAATTGTTTAAGTAACAACAAAAATATAATGTAATAAAGATTTTTATAAGAGTCGTGCATTTAATTATGTAATCTATTAGGTTATTAACAAGCATGTATTTTGTTTCATTGCATCTTTTAGATAGTTATACCTTTAGTTGGTTTAGTTATTAATTATTTTTTTTCATTGTTTCTAAAAATATTTTTATTTTATTCTCATTAATTCTATTATAGTTTTATATTATAGATTTTCTATCCATACGAAAAACATTTATCATAAAAATGTACGAAAAAGTATCATAATGTATCATATAGTATAGTTATAAAGTTATAACTCTTGTATTATTCTTTGCATTAAAGGATTCATTCATTAGGTTGGTGTTGCTCTTATTTATTCACGTGGTTTCTGTGTTATGTTACAAGCACTGTAGATTCCGGTTAATTGGAACAACCGTTTAATTGGACGTGATTAAGATGGTTAATTTATTGATAAAGAATACACTACATGGAAGGACGTAGCTTCCTATCCTCACAAAGTATCCTATCACCTTCAGCCGTATGGATGGATTTACACCAAACCTCACACGAACCATCTTGGGAAAATGTTAAGGAATCCCTTCTAATTTCATTAACTTCTGTTCAGCGGCTTAGGCGTCCATAAAATACATACATGCACACACATATATACATACATTGGTTTTTGAACCATTCTAAGCCTCTGGGGCGAAGACCTGTGGATGAATCTACGCCAAACCACACACGCACCATTCTGGGAGTATGTCTTATAATCCCTCTAAATTTCTTAGGCGTCCATAAAATACATACATCAGTTTTTGAACCATCCTAAACCTCTGGGGTGGAGCCCTGTGGATAGATCTACAGCAAACATAACAGGAACCACCAACATGCTGAGAATGTGTGTAACAAACCCTTTAAATATCATCAACTTCTCTTCAGCGGTTTAGGCGTCCATACAACACATACATCAGTTTTTGAACCATCCTAAACCTCTGGGGCGGAGCCCTGTGGATAGATCTACACCAAACATAACAGGAACCACCAACATGCTGAGAATGTGTGTAACAAACCCTTTAAATATCATCCACTTCTGTTCAGCGGTTTAGGCGTCCATACAATACATACATCAGTTTTTGAACCATCCTAAACCACTGGGGTAGAGCCCTGTGGATAGATCTACAGCAAACATAACAGGAACCACCAACATGCTGAGAATGTGTGTAACAAACCCTTTAAATATCATCAACTTCTGTTCAGCGGTTTAGGCGTCCATACAATACATACATCAGTTTTTGAACCATCCTAAACCTCTGGGGCGGAGCCCTGTGGATAGATCTACACCAAACATAACAGGAACCACCAACATGCTGGAAATGTGTGTAACAAACCATTTACATATCATCAGCTTCTAATCAGCGGTTTAGGCGTCCATAAAATACATACATCAGTTCTTGAACCATTCTAAGCCTCTGGGGTAAAGTCCTGTGGATGGATCTGCACCAAACTTCAAAAGACCCGTCCTCTTGTCCTTTTTTAAAAAAAAACTCTCCAAATTTCATTAACTTCAGTTCACCGGTTTAAGCGCCCATAGGATACATGCATACATAGGTTTTTGAACCATTCTAAGCCTCTGGGTCGGAGCTCTGTGGATGGATCTATACCAAACTTCACAGGAACCACCAACATCCTGGGAATATGTGTAATAAACCCTTTAAATTTCATTAACATTAGTTCAGCGGTTTAGGCGCATAAAATACATACATCAGTTCTTAACCATCCTAAGCCTCTGGGACAAAGCCCTGTGGATGGATCTGCACCAAACTTCGCATGAACCGTCATGGGAACTTGTTAAAAAAAACTCTCCTAATTTCATTAACTTCTGGTCAGCTGTTTAGACGTCCATAAGATACATAAATACTCACATACATATATACATTGGTTTTTGAACCATCCTAAGTCTCTGGGGCGAAGCCCTGTTAATGGATCTACACCAAACCTCACACGCACCATTTTGGGAATATGTCATACAAACCTTTTAAATTTCATTAAATTCTGTTCAGCGGTTTAGGTGCCTACAACATACATGCATACATCGGTTTTTGAACCATCCTACAAATCTGGGGTGGAGCCCTGTCGATGGGTCTACACGAAACTTCACAGCAAGCATCCTGGGAATATATTAAACAAACCCTCCAAATTTCATCAACGCACAAGCATTCATTTTTACAGATATACATATAAGCTTGCAAAATGACTGAGATAGTTGGCCGAAATCTAGAAGCGCTCTACGAAAATAATTTTTTTCTGAATATCATAAAAAGGGAGAAAAATATTTTTATTTTTTTTGATTTTTTTGTGTAAAGCTATCCTAATTAACGTTATCTAACAGTAGTCATCGTTAAAATACCGAAACCATTTTATTGCCTTTGGGGTTTGCAGTATACAAACTTATATGTGCTGTTATCTAGGGTTCTGAAGTGGTTTAGAAGTGACAATGCAATCGGAGAACAAAGATTCGCTTTAAAACGTCTACGAAACCTTTAATATTTGTTTCTTATTGTCTCTAGTGAATGCACACTTCACCTTGCATTCAAGTTTCTATGTTACATCCATTGTGATGACGTTAACAGTGGTAAAGAAATGCATTTGGAGGATGTAATTGCACATTTAAATTTCTTATTTAATTATGTCTATCATTTTATGTGTGTGTCTAGGATCGATATTTCTTGTGTTAGTTTACGTCATTTGATAATAAAGTTGAAGACACGGCTAAATGACATATAAGCGTTAGGATAAATACACGATGCTTAGCAACAGAATTAGCGGTACAAGGAAGGAAGAAAGGGGGAAATTCCTCGTCAGCAAAGTTTGCAGACAGCGTGTAATACAACAGGGGAAATGAGCCTTGGTCGGATTCAGGGTCGATGAACCGTGTGATGGAGAAAGTTCTTACTTTTTGAAAAGCCAAAAGTTGCTTAATATATTAGAGAACAAGTTCAGTTTAATTTCATTCTTGATTGAATCCTGTCAGAAACAAACTTAATTGAGACTAAACATTAAATTTTGAAGTAAGGACGTTAAATGTTATTAGAACAGATAATATTGAAATTGGCTGGTTATAAATTTCATATTGTTTATAGATATACTCTAAAGTTGTCTGTCGTTAAATCTCTAAAAACTGTGTTTCAGATTTTTATTTGAAATAATAAATTAAATTGCTCAATTTTTTATACTTTGAAATGAAAATTTTAAATCACATAACAAGAATGTTTGATGATGAAAAAACTGCTACACATTTTACGTTTGATCTAAATTACTGCGCATTATTAAAAAAATTTATTTGTATATATATATATATATATATATATATATATATATATATATATATATATATATATACACACACACATTACTTCACTTTAATCTACATAAGCAATAATCTTGCTTGGTATATTTGCTAGTCGACTGTCAAGAACTATTAATTACTTACTTTGCTTTAAGCCCATTTAGAAGATTAAAAAGGTTTGAGTCTTCTAAACAAACTTGAAAATGAAAGCACGTAAGAAATAGTTCTCGAAAGTCGACTGACAAATATGCCAAGTAAGATTTTTGTGAAGTGATAAGTGAATACAAAGAAACAGTGTTGCTAAGTTTTATATATATATATATATATATATATATATATATATATATATATATATATATATATATATATAAACTTAAAAGCAATATATATATATATATATATATATATATATATATATATATATATATAAACCTAAAAGCAATATTTATACAGAAAGAGAAAGAGAGAGAAATAGAGGGAGAGGGAGAAAAGTTTTGGTCAATAATAAATATTGGTTTGAGGAATGATTATTCCTAGTTATTTTTCTTTCTAATCAGGAAGTCACTAATTTTGGTTAGGTAATGTAACATTTACATTGTCTCTGAGGTAAAACTAAAGGTTTACCCCCGGGGTGTATGATGGTAATAGCTAGAAACGAAGGAAGATTACAGAAGAGTTCGGACTTTTACCACAATGAGTATACGTATGCACGAGTATTAGTTGGTAAAATGTTTTACTGGGAACTTTCAAGGTTTATCATTATACAGGGTTTTTCATGACTATATATAAATACATTGATTTCAATTTTATATAAATATATAAAGATTTATTAATTATCATACAAATATATTTTATATGTATAAATATTTAGAAAATAAGACGTAGCCTATTAAATCTCACATACAATTATTGTTAAATACAGGTTAGATGTTAGAAAAAGAGAATTTATGAAGGGGTGGAAGTGAAACGTAATCCCGACTTGATGCCATATTTTTGTAAGCAGAAATTGTACCTTTTGATTTTATAGCTAATGGAATATTTCAAAAATGTGTAACAAATTATAAAGATGAGTTGTATGCAATCATATTTTCTGGGTAATACGTGACATACTACTGCAATTTACTGTTTCTTGTTTCCAACCTTTTAAAGAAATATGCTTAAATTTTTCAACCCCCATTCATGTTTGTACTTGACATATAAAGTTAATGGCTTAGGTTCGATACTTAGCAGCAGCGTTATTTTGTAAACCAATGTAGAACAGTAATAATGTGACTTAGGTCCAGTAGAGGAATAAATCAATACAGACACATGAATATTTTACTACCAATATAAACTGTGCTAACCTCAAGTTAATATAATCACTTGTCTTGGGAACTTAGTTTTAGTTTAAGCTAACTTAGAGATCCGGTTACTTCGGAAAGGTTGCTCCCAGCTATGCCGGTACCATTCTGCCCCCGGCTTGTTTGTTTTTCATTAAGTCAAAATATCAGAACACTGCAAATCTTAAAGTTTAATCGGAGAAGATTTTGCGCTTTACTTTTTTATACCTGCCCTGCTGAAATAAGACACTTATTTTATACAACAAGGGGGAAATAAAGTGTAGATGTAATCGCTTTAAAGAAACGGGTACAAAGAGTATTTGTGACGTATAGACATATCTAACATAAAATTAACAAACTATTAAAACTCAATGAATGTTACTGTCAAAACTTGAAAACGCTACTATCAAAACTTAATGAACTCTACTATTAAAACTCAATGAATTCTAATATTAAAACCTAATGAACAGTATTATCAAATCTCAATGAACGAGCAGGTAGAGTATCTGTGACGTACGAACGTATGTAACAAAAAAAAGGTAATAAACTACTAAAACTCAATGAATGTTACTGTCAATACTTGATAATGCTACTATCAAAACTTAATGAAGTCTGCTATCTATACTTAATGATCAGAATTATAAAATCTCAATGAGTGCTACTATCAAAACCTAAAGAACGCTACTATTAAAACTCAATAAATGCGATTATCAAAACTTAATGAATGCTACTACCAAAACCTAAAGAACGCTACTATTAAAACTCAATGAATGCTATTATCAAAACTTAATAAATGCTACTATCAAAACTTAATGCACGGTACTATTAAAACTCACTGAGTGCTAATATCTAAAACTAAGTAATGCTACTATCAAAACTCAATGAATGCTAATATCAAAAGTTAATGAATGCTACTATCAAAACTTAATGAATGTTGCTATTAAAACTTAATGAACGGTACTAATAAAACTCATTGAGTTCTACTATTACCACCTTGTTACAGATATTATCCCTCCTCAATGAATTCTGATATCAAAAACTAATGAAGGATATCATTAAAACTCAATGAATGCTACTATTAAAACTCAATGAATAATACTGTCAAAACTTAATGAATGCCACTATCAAAACCTAAAGAACGCTACTATTAAAACTCAATGAATGCTACTATTAAAACTCAATGAATAATACTGTCAAAACTTAATGAATGCCACTATCAAAACCTAAAGAACGCTACTATTAAAACTCAATGAATGCTACTATTAAAACTCAATGAATAATACTGTCAAAACTTAATGAATGCCACTATCAAAACCTAAAGAACGCTACTATTAAAACTCAATGAATGCTACTATTAAAACTCAATGAATAATACTGTCAAAACTTAATGAATGCCACTATTAAAACCTAAAGAACGCTACTATTAAAACTCAATGAATGCTACTATTAAAACTCAATGAATGCTACTATTAAAACTCAATGAATAATACTGTCAAAACTTAATGAATGCCACTATCAAAACCTAAAGAACGCTACTATTAAAACTCAATGAATGCTACTATTAAAACTCAATGAATAATACTGTCAAAACTTAATGAATGCCACTATCAAAACCTAAAGAACGCTACTATTAAAACTCAATGAATGCTGCTATTAAAACTCAATGAATAATACTGTCAAAACTTAATGAATGCCACTATCAAAACCTAAAGAACGCTACTATTAAAACTCAATGAATGCTACTATTAAAACTCAATGAATAATACTGTCAAAACTTAATGAATGCCACTATCAAAACCTAAAGAACGCTACTATTAAAACTCAATGAATGCTACTATTAAAACTCAATGAATAATACTGTCAAAACTTAATGAATGCCACTATTAAAACCTAAAGAACGCTACTATTAAAACTCAATGAATGCTACTATTAAAACTCAATGAATGCTACTATTAAAACTCAATGAATAATACTGTCAAAACTTAATGAATGCCACTATCAAAACCTAAAGAACGCTACTATTAAAACTCAATGAATGCTACTATTAAAACTCAATGAATAATATTGTCAAAACTTAATGAATGCCACTATCAAAACCTAAAGGACGCTACTATTAAAACTCAATGAATGCTACTATTAAAACTCAATGAATAATACTGTCAAAACTTAATGAATGCCACTATCAAAACCTAAAGAACGCTACTATTAAAACTCAATGAATGCTACTATTAAAACTCAATGAATAATACTGTCAAAACTTAATGAATGCCACTATCAAAACCTAAAGAACGCTACTATTAAAACTCAATGAATGCTACTATTAAAACTCAATGAATGCTACTATTAAAACTCAATGAATGCCACTATCAAAACCTAAAGAACGCTACTATTAAAACTCAATGAATGATATTGTCAAAACTTAATGTATAGCACTATCAAAACACAATGAATTGTGCAATTAAAACTTGATGAATGTTACTATTAAATCTCAATGAATGCTACTATAAAAACTAATAGAACGGTATTACTACATCTCAGTAAATTCTACTATCAAAACCTAGTGAAAGATATTGTCAAAACCTAGTGAATGCTACTATAAAAACTAATAGAACGGTATTACTACATCTCAGTAAATTCTACTATCAAAACCTAGTGAAAGATATTGTCAAAACCTAATGAATGCTGCTATAAAAACTCAATGAATGATATTGTCAAAACTTAATGTATAGCACTATCAAAACACAATGAATTGTGCAATTAAAACTTGATGAATGTTACTATTAAATCTCAATGAATGCTACTATAAAAACTAATAGAACGGTATTACTACATCTCAGTAAATTCTACTATCAAAACCTAGTGAAAGATATTGTCAAAACCTAATGAATGCTACTATAAAAACTAATAGAACGGTATTACTACATCTCAGTAAATTCTACTATCAAAACCTAGTGAAAGATATTGTCAAAACCTAGTGAATGCTACTATAAAAACTAATAGAACGGTATTACTACATCTCAGTAAATTCTACTATCAAAACCTAGTGAAAGATATTGTCAAAACCTAATGAATGCTGCTATAAAAACTCAATGAATGATATTGTCAAAACTTAATGTATAGCACTATCAAAACACAATGAATTGTGCAATTAAAACTTGATGAATGTTACTATTAAATCTCAATGAATGCTACTATAAAAACTAATAGAACGGTATTACTACATCTCAGTAAATTCTACTATCAAAACCTAGTGAAAGATATTGTCAAAACCTAATGAATGCTACTATAAAAACTCAATGAATGGTACTAACAAAACCTAGTGAAAGATATTGTCAAAACCTAATGAATGCTACTATAAAAACTCAATGAATGGTACTAACAAAACCTAGTGAAAGATATTGTCAAAACCTAATTAATGCTGCTATAAAAACTCAATGAATGGTACTAACAAAACCTAGTGAAAGATATTGTCAAAACCTAATGAATGCTACTATAAAAACTCAATGAATGGTACTAACAAAACCTAGTGAAAGATATTGTCAAAACCTAATGAATGCTACTATAAAAACTCAATGAATGGTACTAACAAAACCTAGTGAAAGATATTGTCAAAACCTAATGAATGCTACTATAAAAACTCAATGAATGGTACTAACAAAACCTAGTGAAAGATATTGTCAAAACCTAATGAATGCTACTATTAAAACTCAATGAATGATATTGTCAAAACTTAATGTATAGCACTATCAAAACACAATGAATTGTGCAATTAAAACTTGATGAATGTTACTATTAAATCTCAATGAATGCTACTATAAAAACTAATAGAACGGTATTACTACATCTCAGTAAATTCTACTATCAAAACCTAGTGAAAGATATTGTCAAAACCTAATGAATGCTACTATAAAAACTCAATGAATGGTACTAACAAAACCTAGTGAAAGATATTGTCAAAACCTAATGAATGCTACTATAAAAACTCAATGAATGGTACTAACAAAACCTAGTGAAAGATATTGTCAAAACCTAATGAATGCTACTATTAAAACTCAATGAATGATATTGTCAAAACTTAATGTATAGCACTATCAAAACACAATGAATTGTGCAATTAAAACTTGATGAATGTTACTATTAAATCTCAATGAATGCTACTATAAAAACTAATATAACGGTATTACTACATCTCAGTAAATTCTACTATCAAAACCTAGTGAAAGATATTGTCAAAACCTAATGAATGCTACTATAAAAACTCAATGAATGGTACTAACAAAACCTAGTGAAAGATATTGTCAAAACCTAATGAATGCTACTATTAAAACTCAATGAATGATATTGTCAAAACTTAATGAATGCCACTATCAAAACCTAAAGAACGCTACTATTAAAACTCAATGAATGCTACTATTAAAACTCAATGAATAATACTGTCAAAACTTAATGAATGCCACTATCAAAACCTAAAGAACGCTACTATTAAAACTCAATGAATGCTACTATTAAAACTCAATGAATAATACTGTCAAAACTTAATGAATGCCACTATCAAAACCTAAAGAACGCTACTATTAAAACTCAATGAATGCTACTATTAAAACTCAATGAATGCTACTATTAAAACTCAATGAATGCTACTATTAAAACTCAATGAATAATACTGTCAAAACTTAATGAATGCCACTATCAAAACCTAAAGAACGCTACTATTAAAACTCAATGAATGCTACTATTAAAACTCAATGAATAATACTGTCAAAACTTAATGAATGCCACTATCAAAACCTAAAGAACGCTACTATTAAAACTCAATGAATGCTACTATTAAAACTCAATGAATGCTACTATTAAAACTCAATGAATGCCACTATCAAAACCTAAAGAACGCTACTATTAAAACTCAATGAATGATATTGTCAAAACTTAATGTATAGCACTATCAAAACACAATGAATTGTGCAATTAAAACTTGATGAATGTTACTATTAAATCTCAATGAATGCTACTATAAAAACTAATAGAACGGTATTACTACATCTCAGTAAATTCTACTATCAAAACCTAGTGAAAGATATTGTCAAAACCTAGTGAATGCTACTATAAAAACTAATAGAACGGTATTACTACATCTCAGTAAATTCTACTATCAAAACCTAGTGAAAGATATTGTCAAAACCTAATGAATGCTGCTATAAAAACTCAATGAATGATATTGTCAAAACTTAATGTATAGCACTATCAAAACACAATGAATTGTGCAATTAAAACTTGATGAATGTTACTATTAAATCTCAATGAATGCTACTATAAAAACTAATAGAACGGTATTACTACATCTCAGTAAATTCTACTATCAAAACCTAGTGAAAGATATTGTCAAAACCTAATGAATGCTACTATAAAAACTAATAGAACGGTATTACTACATCTCAGTAAATTCTACTATCAAAACCTAGTGAAAGATATTGTCAAAACCTAGTGAATGCTACTATAAAAACTAATAGAACGGTATTACTACATCTCAGTAAATTCTACTATCAAAACCTAGTGAAAGATATTGTCAAAACCTAATGAATGCTGCTATAAAAACTCAATGAATGATATTGTCAAAACTTAATGTATAGCACTATCAAAACACAATGAATTGTGCAATTAAAACTTGATGAATGTTACTGTTAAATCTCAATGAATGCTACTATAAAAACTAATAGAACGGTATTACTACATCTCAGTAAATTCTACTATCAAAACCTAGTGAAAGATATTGTCAAAACCTAATGAATGCTACTATAAAAACTCAATGAATGGTACTAACAAAACCTAGTGAAAGATATTGTCAAAACCTAATGAATGCTACTATAAAAACTCAATGAATGGTACTAACAAAACCTAGTGAAAGATATTGTCAAAACCTAATGAATGCTACTATTAAAACTCAATGAATGATATTGTCAAAACTTAATGTATAGCACTATCAAAACACAATGAATTGTGCAATTAAAACTTGATGAATGTTACTATTAAATCTCAATGAATGCTACTATAAAAACTAATAGAACGGTATTACTACATCTCAGTAAATTCTACTATCAAAACCTAGTGAAAGATATTGTCAAAACCTAATGAATGCTACTATAAAAACTCAATGAATGGTACTAACAAAACCTAGTGAAAGATATTGTCAAAACCTAATGAATGCTACTATAAAAACTCAATGAATGGTACTAACAAAACCTAGTGAAAGATATTGTCAAAACCTAATGAATGCTACTATTAAAACTCAATGAATGATATTGTCAAAACTTAATGTATAGCACTATCAAAACACAATGAATTGTGCAATTAAAACTTGATGAATGTTACTATTAAATCTCAATGAATGCTACTATAAAAACTAATAGAACGGTATTACTACATCTCAGTAAATTCTACTATCAAAACCTAGTGAAAGATATTGTCAAAACCTAATGAATGCTACTATAAAAACTCAATGAATGGTACTAACAAAACCTAGTGAAAGATATTGTCAAAACCTAATGAATGCTACTATTAAAACTCAATGAATGATATTGTCAAAACTTAATGTATAGCACTATCAAAACACAATGAATTGTGCAATTAAAACTTGATGAATGTTACTATTAAATCTCAATGAATGCTACTATAAAAACTAATAGAACGGTATTACTACATCTCAGTAAATTCTACTATCAAAACCTAGTGAAAGATATTGTCAAAACCTAATTAATGCTGCTATAAAAACTCAATGAATGATATTGTCAAAACTTAATGTATAGCACTATCAAAACACAATGAATTGTGCAATTAAAACTTGATGAATGTTACTATTAAATCTCAATGAATGCTACTATAAAAACTAATAGAACGGTATTACTACATCTCAGTAAATTCTACTATCAAAACCTAGTGAAAGATATTGTCAAAACCTAATTAATGCTGCTATAAAAACTCAATGAATGATATTGTCAAAACTTAATGTATAGCACTATCAAAACACAATGAATTGTGCAATTAAAACTTGATGAATGTTACTATTAAATCTCAATGAATGCTACTATAAAAACTAATAGAACGGTATTACTACATCTCAGTAAATTCTACTATCAAAACCTAGTGAAAGATATTGTCAAAACCTAATGAATGCTACTATAAAAACTCAATGAATGGTACTAACAAAACCTAGTGAAAGATATTGTCAAAACCTAATGAATGCTACTATAAAAACTCAATGAATGGTACTAACAAAACCTAGTGAAAGATATTGTCAAAACCTAATGAATGCTACTATTAAAACTCAATGAATGATATTGTCAAAACTTAATGTATAGCACTATCAAAACACAATGAATTGTGCAATTAAAACTTGATGAATGTTACTATTAAATCTCAATGAATGCTACTATAAAAACTAATAGAACGGTATTACTACATCTCAGTAAATTCTACTATCAAAACCTAGTGAAAGATATTGTCAAAACCTAATGAATGCTACTATAAAAACTCAATGAATGGTACTAACAAAACCTAGTGAAAGATATTGTCAAAACCTAATGAATGCTACTATAAAAACTCAATGAATGATATTGTCAAAACTTAATGTATAGCACTATCAAAACACAATGAATTGTTCAATTAAAACTTGATGAATGTTACTATTAAATCTCAATGAATGCTACTATAAAAACTAATAGAACGGTATTACTACATCTCAGTAAATTCTACTATCAAAACCTAGTGAAAGATATTGTCAAAACCTAATGAATGCTACTATAAAAACTCAATGAATGGTACTAACAAAACCTAGTGAAAGATATTGTCAAAACCTAATGAATGCTACTATAAAAACTCAATGAATGGTACTAACAAAACCTAGTGAAAGATATTGTCAAAACCTAATGAATGCTACTATTAAAACTCAATGAATGATATTGTCAAAACTTAATGTATAGCACTATCAAAACACAATGAATTGTGCAATTAAAACTTGATGAATGTTACTATTAAATCTCAATGAATGCTACTATAAAAACTAATAGAACGGTATTACTACATCTCAGTAAATTCTACTATCAAAACCTAGTGAAAGATATTGTCAAAACCTAATGAATGCTACTATAAAAACTCAATGAATGGTACTAACAAAACCTAGTGAAAAATATTGTCAAAACCTAATGAATGCTACTATAAAAACTCAATGAATGGTACTAACAAAACCTAGTGAAAGATATTGTCAAAACCTAATGAATGCTACTATAAAAACTAATAGAATGGTATTACTACATCTCAGTAAATTCTACTATCAAAACCTAGTGAAAGATATTGTCAAAACCTAATGAATGCTACTATAAAAACTCAATGAATGGTACTAACAAAACCTAGTGAAAGATATTGTCAAAACCTAATGAATGCTGCTATAAAAACTCAATGAATGATATTGTCAAAACTTAATGTATAGCACTATCAAAACACAATGAATTGTGCAATTAAAACTTGATGAATGTTACTATTAAATCTCAATGAATGCTACTATAAAAACTAATAGAACGGTATTACTACATCTCAGTAAATTCTACTATCAAAACCTAGTGAAAGATATTGTCAAAACCTAATGAATGCTACTATAAAAACTCAATGAATGGTACTAACAACACCTAGTGAAAGATATTGTCAAAACCTAATGAATGCTGCTATAAAAACTCAATGAATGATATTGTCAAAACTTAATGTATAGCACTATCAAAACACAATGAATTGTGCAATTAAAACTTGATGAATGTTACTATTAAATGTCAATGAATGCTACTATAAAAACTAATAGAACGGTATTACTACATCTCAGTAAATTCTACTATCAAAACCTAGTGAAAGATATTGTCAAAACCTAATTAATGCTGCTATAAAAACTCAATGAATGATATTGTCAAAACTTAATGTATAGCACTATCAAAACACAATGAATTGTGCAATTAAAACTTGATGAATGTTACTATTAAATCTCAATGAATGCTACTATAAAAACTAATAGAACGGTATTACTACATCTCAGTAAATTCTACTATCAAAACCTAGTGAAAGATATTGTCAAAACCTAATGAATGCTACTATAAAAACTCAATGAATGGTACTAACAAAACCTAGTGAAAGATATTGTCAAAACCTAATGAATGCTACTATAAAAACTCAATGAATGGTACTAACAAAACCTAGTGAAAGATATTGTCAAAACCTAATGAATGCTACTATTAAAACTCAATGAATGATATTGTCAAAACTTAATGTATAGCACTATCAAAACACAATGAATTGTGCAATTAAAACTTGATGAATGTTACTATTAAATCTCAATGAATGCTACTATAAAAACTAATAGAACGGTATTACTACATCTCAGTAAATTCTACTATCAAAACCTAGTGAAAGATATTGTCAAAACCTAATGAATGCTACTATAAAAACTCAATGAATGGTACTAACAAAACCTAGTGAAAGATATTGTCAAAACCTAATGAATGCTGCTATAAAAACTCAATGAATGATATTGTCAAAACTTAATGTATAGCACTATCAAAACACAATGAATTGTGCAATTAAAACTTGATGAATGTTACTATTAAATCTCAATGAATGCTACTATAAAAACTAATAGAACGGTATTACTACATCTCAGTAAATTCTACTATCAAAACCTAGTGAAAGATATTGTCAAAACCTAATGAATGCTACTATAAAAACTCAATGAATGGTACTAACAAAACCTAGTGAAAGATATTGTCAAAACCTAATGAATGCTGCTATAAAAACTCAATGAATGATATTGTCAAAACTTAATGTATAGCACTATCAAAACACAATGAATTGTGCAATTAAAACTTGATGAATGTTACTATTAAATGTCAATGAATGCTACTATAAAAACTAATAGAACGGTATTACTACATCTCAGTAAATTCTACTATCAAAACCTAGTGAAAGATATTGTCAAAACCTAATTAATGCTGCTATAAAAACTCAATGAATGATATTGTCAAAACTTAATGTATAGCACTATCAAAACACAATGAATTGTGCAATTAAAACTTGATGAATGTTACTATTAAATCTCAATGAATGCTACTATAAAAACTAATAGAACGGTATTACTACATCTCAGTAAATTCTACTATCAAAACCTAGTGAAAGATATTGTCAAAACCTAATGAATGCTACTATAAAAACTCAATGAATGGTACTAACAAAACCTAGTGAAAGATATTGTCAAAACCTAATGAATGCTACTATAAAAACTCAATGAATGGTACTAACAAAACCTAGTGAAAGATATTGTCAAAACCTAATGAATGCTACTATTAAAACTCAATGAATGATATTGTCAAAACTTAATGTATAGCACTATCAAAACACAATGAATTGTGCAATTAAAACTTGATGAATGTTACTATTAAATCTCAATGAATGCTACTATAAAAACTAATAGAACGGTATTACTACATCTCAGTAAATTCTACTATCAAAACCTAGTGAAAGATATTGTCAAAACCTAATGAATGCTACTATAAAAACTCAATGAATGGTACTAACAAAACCTAGTGAAAGATATTGTCAAAACCTAATTAATGCTGCTATAAAAACTCAATGAATGATATTGTCAAAACTTAATGTATAGCACTATCAAAACACAATGAATTGTGCAATTAAAACTTGATGAATGTTACTATTAAATCTCAATGAATGCTACTATAAAAACTAATAGAACGGTATTACTACATCTCAGTGAATTCTACTATCAAAACCTAGTGAAAGATATTGTCAAAACCTAATGAATGCTACTATAAAAACTAATAGAACGGTATTACTACATCTCAGTAAATTCTACTATCAAAACCTAGTGAAAGATATTGTCAAAACCTAGTGAATGCTACTATAAAAACTAATAGAACGGTATTACTACATCTCAGTAAATTCTACTATCAAAACCTAGTGAAAGATATTGTCAAAACCTAATGAATGCTACTATAAAAACTCAATGAATGGTACTAACAAAACCTAGTGAAAGATATTGTCAAAACCTAATGAATGCTACTATAAAAACTCAATGAATGGTACTAACAAAACCTAGTGAAAGATATTGTCAAAACCTAATGAATGCTACTATTAAAACTCAATGAATGATATTGTCAAAACTTAATGTATAGCACTATCAAAACACAATGAATTGTGCAATTAAAACTTGATGAATGTTACTATTAAATCTCAATGAATGCTACTATAAAAACTAATAGAACGGTATTACTACATCTCAGTAAATTCTACTATCAAAACCTAGTGAAAGATATTGTCAAAACCTAATGAATGCTACTATAAAAACTCAATGAATGGTACTAACAAAACCTAGTGAAAGATATTGTCAAAACCTAATGAATGCTACTATAAAAACTCAATGAATGGTACTAACAAAACCTAGTGAAAGATATTGTCAAAACCTAATGAATGCTACTATTAAAACTCAATGAATGATATTGTCAAAACTTAATGTATAGCACTATCAAAACACAATGAATTGTGCAATTAAAACTTGATGAATGTTACTATTAAATCTCAATGAATGCTACTATAAAAACTAATAGAACGGTATTACTACATCTCAGTAAATTCTACTATCAAAACCTAGTGAAAGATATTGTCAAAACCTAATGAATGCTACTATAAAAACTCAATGAATGGTACTAACAAAACCTAGTGAAAGATATTGTCAAAACCTAATGAATGCTACTATTAAAACTCAATGAATGATATTGTCAAAACTTAATGTATAGCACTATCAAAACACAATGAATTGTGCAATTAAAAACTTGATGAATGTTACTATTAAATCTCAATGAATGCTACTATAAAAACTAATAGAACGGTATTACTACATCTCAGTAAATTCTACTATCAAAACCTAGTGAAAGATATTGTCAAAACCTAATTAATGCTACTATAAAAACTCAATGAATGATATTGTCAAAACTTAATGTATAGCACTGTCAAAACACAATGAATTGTGCAATTAAAACTTGATGAATGTTACTATTAAATCTCAATGAATGCTACTATAAAAACTAATAGAACGGTATTACTACATCTCAGTAAATTCTACTATCAAAACCTAGTGAAAGATATTGTCAAAACCTAATTAATGCTGCTATAAAAACTCAATGAATGATATTGTCAAAACTTAATGTATAGCACTATCAAAACACAATGAATTGTGCAATTAAAACTTGATGAATGTTACTATTAAATCTCAATGAATGCTACTATAAAAACTAATAGAACGGTATTACTACATCTCAGTAAATTCTACTATCAAAACCTGTGAAAGATATTGTCAAAACCTAATGAATGCTGCTATAAAAACTCAATGAATGGTACTAACAAAACCTAGTGAAAGATATTGTCAAAACCTAATGAATGCTACTATAAAAACTCAATGAATGGTACTAACAAAACCTAGTGAAAGATATTGTCAAAACCTAATTAATGCTGCTATAAAAACTCAATGAATGATATTGTCAAAACTTAATGTATAGCACTATCAAAACACAATGAATTGTGCAATTAAAACTTGTTGAATGTTACTATTAAATCTCAATGAATGCTACTATAAAAACTAATAGAACGGTATTACTACATCTCAGTAAATTCTACTATCAAAACCTAGTGAAAGATATTGTCAAAACCTAATGAATGCTGCTATAAAAACTCAATGAATGGTACTAACAAAACCTAGTGAAAGATATTGTCAAAACCTAATTAATGCTGCTATAAAAACTCAATGAAAGATATTGTCAAAACCTAATGAATGCTACTATAAAAACTCAATGAATGATATTGTCAAAACTTAATGTATAGCACTATCAAAACACAATGAATTGTGCAATTAAAACTTGATGAATGTTACTATTAAATCTCAATGAATGCTACTATAAAAACTAATAGAACGGTATTACTACATCTCAGTAAATTCTACTATCAAAACCTAGTGAAAGATATTGTCAAAACCTAATTAATGCTGCTATAAAAACTCAATGAAAGATATTGTCAAAACCTAATGAATGCTACTATAAAAACTCAATGAATGATATTGTCAAAACTTAATGTATAGCACTATCAAAACACAATGAATTGTGCATTTAAAACTTGATGAATGTTACTATTAAATCTCAATGAATGCTACTATAAAAACTAATAGAACGGTATTACTACATCTCAGTAAATTCTACTATCAAAACCTAGTGAAAGATATTGTCAAAACCTAATGAATGCTGCTATAAAAACTCAATGAATGGTACTAACAAAACCTAGTGAAAGATATTGTCAAAACCTAATGAATGCTACTATAAAAACTCAATGAATGGTACTAACAAAACCTAGTGAAAGATATTGTCAAAACCTAATTAATGCTGCTATAAAAACTCAATGAATGATATTGTCAAAACTTAATGTATAGCACTATCAAAACACAATGAATTGTGCAATTAAAACTTGATGAATGTTACTATTAAATCTCAATGAATGCTACTATAAAAACTAATAGAACGGTATTACTACATCTCAGTAAATTCTACTATCAAAACCTAGTGAAAGATATTGTCAAAACCTAATGAATGCTGCTATAAAAACTCAATGAATGGTACTAACAAAACCTAGTGAAAGATATTGTCAAAACCTAATTAATGCTGCTATAAAAACTCAATGAATGATATTGTCAAAACTTAATGTATAGCACTATCAAAACACAATGAATTGTGCAATTAAAACTTGATGAATGTTACTATTAAATCTCAATGAATGCTACTATAAAAACTAATAGAACGGTATTACTACATCTCAGTAAATTCTACTATCAAAACCTAGTGAAAGATATTGTCAAAACCTAATTAATGCTGCTATAAAAACTCAATGAATGATATTGTCAAAACTTAATGTATAGCACTATCAAAACACAATGAATTGTGCAATTAAAACTTGATGAATGTTACTATTAAATCTCAATGAATGCTACTATAAAAACTAATAGAACGGTATTACTACATCTCAGTAAATTCTACTATCAAAACCTAGTGAAAGATATTGTCAAAACCTAATGAATGCTGCTATAAAAACTCAATGAATGGTACTAACAAAACCTAGTGAAAGATATTGTCAAAACCTAATGAATGCTACTATAAAAACTCAATGAATGGTACTAACAAAACCTAGTGAAAGATATTGTCAAAACCTAATTAATGCTGCTATAAAAACTCAATGAATGATATTGTTAAAACTTAATGTATAGCACTATCAAAACACAATGAATTGTGCAATTAAAACTTGATGAATGTTACTATTAAATCTCAATGAATGCTACTATAAAAACTAATAGAACGGTATTACTACATCTCAGTAAATTCTACTATCAAAACCTAGTGAAAGATATTGTCAAAACCTAATGAATGCTGCTATAAAAACTCAATGAATGGTACTAACAAAACCTAGTGAAAGATATTGTCAAAACCTAATGAATGCTACTATAAAAACTCAATGAATGGTACTAACAAAACCTAGTGAAAGATATTGTCAAAACCTAATGAATGCTACTATAAAAACTCAATGAATGGTACTAACAAAACCTAGTGAAAGATATTGTCAAAACCTAATGAATGCTACTATTAAAACTCAATGAATGATATTGTCAAAACTTAATGTATAGCACTATCAAAACACAATGAATTGTGCAATTAAAACTTGATGAATGTTACTATTAAATCTCAATGAATGCTACTATAAAAACTAATAGAACGGTATTACTACATCTCAGTAAATTCTACTATCAAAACCTAGTGAAAGATATTGTCAAAACCTAATGAATGCTACTATAAAAACTCAATGAATGGTACTAACAAAACCTAGTGAAAGATATTGTCAAAACCTAATGAATGCTACTATTAAAACTCAATGAATGATATTGTCAAAACTTAATGTATAGCACTATCAAAACACAATGAATTGTGCAATTAAAACTTGATGAATGTTACTATTAAATCTCAATGAATGCTACTATAAAAACTAATAGAACGGTATTACTACATCTCAGTAAATTCTACTATCAAAACCTAGTGAAAGATATTGTCAAAACCTAATGAATGCTACTATAAAAACTCAATGAATGGTACTAACAAAACCTAGTGAAAGATATTGTCAAAACCTAGTGAATGCTACTATAAAAACTAATAGAACGGTATTACTACATCTCAGTAAATTCTACTATCAAAACCTAGTGAAAGATATTGTCAAAACCTAATGAATGCTACTATAAAAACTCAATGAATGGTACTAACAAAACCTAGTGAAAGATATTGTCAAAACCTAATGAATGCTACTATAAAAACTAATAGAACGGTATTACTACATCTCAGTAAATTCTACTATCAAAACCTAGTGAAAGATATTGTCAAAACCTAATGAATGCTACTATAAAAACTCAATGAATGGTACTAACAAAACCTAGTGAAAGATATTATCAAAACCTAGTGAATGCTACTATAAAAACTAATAGAACGGTATTACTACATCTCAGTAAATTCTACTATCAAAACCTAGTGAAAGATATTGTCAAAACCTAATGAATGCTACTATAAAAACTCAATGAATGGTACTAACAAAACCTAGTGAAAGATATTGTCAAAACCTAGTGAATGCTACTATAAAAACTAATAGAACGGTATTACTACATCTCAGTAAATTCTACTATCAAAACCTAGTAAAAGATATTGTCAAAACCTAATGAATGCTACTATAAAAACTCAATGAATGGTACTAACAAAACCTAGTGAAAGATATTGTCAAAACCTAATGAATGCTACTATAAAAACTCAATGAATGGTACTAACAAAACCTATTGAAAGATATTGTCAAAACCTAGTGAATGCTACTATAAAAACTCAATGAATGGTACTAACAAAACCTAGTGAAAGATATTGTCAAAACCTAATGAATGCTACTATAAAAACTAATAGAACGGTATTACTACATCTCAGTAAATTCTACTATCAAAACCTAGTGAAAGATATTGTCAAAACCTAATGAATGCTACTATAAAAACTCAATGAATGGTACTAACAAAACCTAGTGAAAGATATTGTCAAAACCTAATGAATGCTACTATTAAAACTCAATGAATGATATTGTCAAAACTTAATGTATAGCACTATCAAAACACAATGAATTGTGCAATTAAAACTTGATGAATGTTACTATTAAATCTCAATGAATGCTACTATAAAAACTAATAGAACGGTATTACTACATCTCAGTAAATTCTACTATCAAAACCTAGTGAAAGATATTGTCAAAACCTAATGAATGCTACTATAAAAACTCAATGAATGGTACTAACAAAACCTAGTGAAAGATATTGTCAAAACCTAGTGAATGCTACTATAAAAACTAATAGAACGGTATTACTACATCTCAGTAAATTCTACTATCAAAACCTAGTGAAAGATATTGTCAAAACCTAATGAATGCTACTATAAAAACTCAATGAATGGTACTAACAAAACCTAGTGAAAGATATTGTCAAAACCTAATGAATGCTACTATAAAAACTAATAGAACGGTATTACTACATCTCAGTAAATTCTACTATCAAAATCTAGTGAAAGATATTGTCAAAACCTAATGAATGCTACTATAAAAACTCAATGAATGGTACTAACAAAACCTAGTGAAAGATATTATCAAAACCTAGTGAATGCTACTATAAAAACTAATAGAACGGTATTACTACATCTCAGTAAATTCTACTATCAAAACCTAGTGAAAGATATTGTCAAAACCTAATGAATGCTACTATAAAAACTCAATGAATGGTACTAACAAAACCTAGTGAAAGATATTGTCAAAACCTAGTGAATGCTACTATAAAAACTAATAGAACGGTATTACTACATCTCAGTAAATTCTACTATCAAAACCTAGTAAAAGATATTGTCAAAACCTAATGAATGCTACTATAAAAACTCAATGAATGGTACTAACAAAACCTAGTGAAAGATATTGTCAAAACCTAATGAATGCTACTATAAAAACTCAATGAATGGTACTAACAAAACCTATTGAAAGATATTGTCAAAACCTAGTGAATGCTACTATAAAAACTAATAGAACGGTATTACTACATCTCAGTAAATTCTACTATCAAAACCTAGTGAAAGATATTGTCAAAACCTAATGAATGCTACTATAAAAACTCAATGAATGGTACTAACAAAACCTAGTGAAAGATATTGTCAAAACCTAGTGAATGCTACTATAAAAACTAATAGAACGGTATTACTACATCTCAGTAAATTCTACTACCAAAACCTAGTGAAAGATATTGTCAAAACCTAATGAATGCTACTATAAAAACTCAATGAATGGTACTAACAAAATCTAGTGAAAGATATTGTCAAAACCTAATGAATGCTACTATAAAAACTAATAGAACGGTATTACTACATCTCAGTAAATTCTACTATCAAAACCTAGTGAAAGATATTGTCAAAACCTAATGAATGCTACTATAAAAACTCAATGAATGGTACTAACAAAACCTAGTGAAAGATATTGTCAAAACCTAGTGAATGCTACTATAAAAACTCAATGAATGGTACTAACAAAACCTAGTGAAAGATATTGTCAAAACCTAGTGAATGCTACTATAAAAACTCAATGAATGGTACTAACAAAACCTAGTGAAAGATATTGTCAAAACCTAGTGAATGCTACTATAAAAACTCAATGAATGGTACTAACAAAACCTAGTAAAAGATATTGTCAAAACCTAGTGAATGCTACTATAAAAACTAATAGAACGGTATTACTACATCTCAGTAAATTCTACTATCAAAACCTAGTGAAAGATATTGTCAAAACCTAATGAATGCTACTATAAAAACTCAATGAATGGTACTAACAAAACCTAGTGAAAGATATTGTCAAAACCTAGTGAATGCTACTATAAAAACTAATAGAACGGTATTACTACATCTCAGTAAATTCTACTATCAAAACCTAGTGAAAGATATTGTCAAAACCTAATGAATGCTACTATAAAAACTCAATGAATGGTACTAACAAAACCTAGTGAAAGATATTGTCAAAACCTAATGAATGCTACTATAAAAACTAATAGAACGGTATTACTACATCTCAGTAAATTCTACTATCAAAACCTAGTGAAAGATATTGTCAAAACCTAATGAATGCTACTATAAAAACTCAATGAATGGTACTAACAAAACCTAGTGAAAGATATTGTCAAAACCTAGTGAATGCTACTATAAAAACTAATAGAACGGTATTACTACATCTCAGTAAATTCTACTATCAAAACCTAGTGAAAGATATTGTCAAAACCTAATGAATGCTACTATAAAAACTCAATGAATGATATTGTCAAAACTTAATGTATAGCACTATCTAAACACAATGAATTGTGCAATTAAAACTTGATGAATGTTACTATTAAATCTCAATGAATGCTACTATAAAAACTAATATAACGGTATTACTACATCTCAGTAAATTCTACTATCAAAACCTAGTGAAAGATATTGTCAAAACCTAATGAATGCTACTATAAAAACTCAATGAATGGTACTAACAAAACCTAGTGAAAGATATTGTCAAAACCTAGTGAATGCTACTATAAAAACTAATAGAACGGTATTACTAAATCTCAGTAAATTCTACTATCAAAACCTAGTGAAAGATATTGTCAAAACCTAATGAATGCTACTATAAAAACTCAATGAATGGTACTAACAAAACCTAGTGAAAGATATTGTCAAAACCTAGTGAATGCTACTATAAAAACTAATAGAACGGTATTACTACATCTCAGTAAATTCTACTATCAAAACCTAGTGAAAGATATTGTCAAAACCTAATGAATGCTACTATAAAAACTCAATGAATGGTACTAACAAAACCTAGTGAAAGATATTGTCAAAACCTAGTGAATGCTACTATAAAAACTAATAGAACGGTATTACTACATCTCAGTAAATTCTACTATCAAAACCTAGTGAAAGATATTGTCAAAACCTAATTAATGCTGCTATAAAAACTCAATGAATGATATTGTCAAAACTTAATGTATAGCACTATCAAAACACAATGAATTGTGCAATTAAAACTTGATGAATGTTACTATTAAATCTCAATGAATGCTACTATAAAAACTAATAGAACGGTATTACTACATCTCAGTAAATTCTACTATCAAAACCTAGTGAAAGATATTGTCAAAACCTAATGAATGCTACTATAAAAACTCAATGAATGGTACTAACAAAACCTAGTGAAAGATATTGTCAAAACCTAATGAATGCTACTATAAAAACTCAATGAATGGTACTAACAAAACCTAGTGAAAGATATTGTCAAAACCTAGTGAATGCTACTATAAAAACTAATAGAATGGTATTACTACATCTCAGTAAATTCTACTATCAAAACCTAGTGAAAGATATTGTCAAAACCTAATGAATGCTACTATAAAAACTCAATGAATGGTACTAACAAAACCTAGTGAAAGATATTGTCAAAACCTAATGAATGCTACTATAAAAACTCAATGAATGGTACTAACAAAACCTAGTGAAAGATATTGTCAAAACCTAATGAATGCTACTATAAAAACTCAATGAATGGTACTAACAAAACCTAGTGAAAGATATTGTCAAAACCTAATGAATGCTACTATAAAAATTAATAGAACGGTATTACTACATCTCAGTAAATTCTACTATCAAAACCTAGTGAAAGATATTGTCAAAACCTAATGAATGCTACTATAAAAACTCAATGAATGGTACTAACAAAACCTAGTGAAAGATATTGTCAAAACCTAATGAATGCTACTATAAAAACTAATAGAACGGTATTACTACATCTCAGTAAATTCTACTATCAAAACCTAGTGAAAGATATTGTCAAAACCTAATGAATGCTACTATAAAAACTCAATGAATGGTACTAACAAAACCTAGTGAAAGATATTGTCAAAACCTAATGAGTGCTACTATAAAAACTCAATGAATGGTACTAACAAAACCTAGTGAAAGATATTGTCAAAACCTAATGAATGCTACTATAAAAACTCAATGAATGGTACTAACAAAACCTAGTGAAAGATAATGTCAAAACCTAATGAATGCTACTATAAAAACTCAATGAATGGTACTAACAAAACCTAGTGAAAGATATTGTCAAAACCTAATGAATGCTACTATAAAAACTCAATGAATGGTACTAACAAAACCTAGTGAAAGATATTGTCAAAACCTAATGAATGCTACTATAAAAACTCAATGAATGGTACTAACAAAACCTAGTGAAAGATATTGTCAAAACCTAATGAATGCTACTATAAAAACTAATAGAACGGTATTACTACATCTCAGTAAATTCTACTATCAAAACCTAGTGAAAGATATTGTCAAAACCTAATGAATGCTACTATAAAAACTCAATGAATGGTACTAACAAAACCTAGTGAAAGATATTGTCAAAACCTAATGAATGCTACTATTAAAACTCAATGAATGATATTGTCAAAACTTAATGTATAGCACTATCAAAACACAATGAATTGTGCAATTAAAACTTGATGAATGTTACTATTAAATCTCAATGAATGCTACTATAAAAACTAATAGAACGGTATTACTACATCTCAGTAAATTCTACTATCAAAACCTAGTGAAAGATATTGTCAAAACCTAATGAATGCTACTATAAAAACTCAATGAATGGTACTAACAAAACCTAGTGAAAGATATTGTCAAAACCTAATGAATGCTACTATTAAAACTCAATGAATGATATTGTCAAAACTTAATGTATAGCACTATCAAAACACAATGAATTGTGCAATTAAAACTTGATGAATGTTACTATTAAATCTCAATGAATGCTACTATAAAAACTAATAGAACGGTATTACTACATCTCAGTAAATTCTACTATCAAAACCTAGTGAAAGATATTGTCAAAACCTAATGAATGCTACTATAAAAACTCAATGAATGGTACTAACAAAACCTAGTGAAAGATATTGTCAAAACCTAGTGAATGCTACTATAAAAACTAATAGAACGGTATTACTACATCTCAGTAAATTCTACTATCAAAACCTAGTGAAAGATATTGTCAAAACCTAATGAATGCTACTATAAAAACTCAATGAATGGTACTAACAAAACCTAGTGAAAGATATTGTCAAAACCTAATGAATGCTACTATAAAAACTAATAGAACGGTATTACTACATCTCAGTAAATTCTACTATCAAAACCTAGTGAAAGATATTGTCAAAACCTAATGAATGCTACTATAAAAACTCAATGAATGGTACTAACAAAACCTAGTGAAAGATATTATCAAAACCTAGTGAATGCTACTATAAAAACTAATAGAACGGTATTACTACATCTCAGTAAATTCTACTATCAAAACCTAGTGAAAGATATTGTCAAAACCTAATGAATGCTACTATAAAAACTCAATGAATGGTACTAACAAAACCTAGTGAAAGATATTGTCAAAACCTAGTGAATGCTACTATAAAAACTAATAGAACGGTATTACTACATCTCAGTAAATTCTACTATCAAAACCTAGTAAAAGATATTGTCAAAACCTAATGAATGCTACTATAAAAACTCAATGAATGGTACTAACAAAACCTAGTGAAAGATATTGTCAAAACCTAATGAATGCTACTATAAAAACTCAATGAATGGTACTAACAAAACCTATTGAAAGATATTGTCAAAACCTAGTGAATGCTACTATAAAAACTCAATGAATGGTACTAACAAAACCTAGTGAAAGATATTGTCAAAACCTAATGAATGCTACTATAAAAACTAATAGAACGGTATTACTACATCTCAGTAAATTCTACTATCAAAACCTAGTGAAAGATATTGTCAAAACCTAATGAATGCTACTATAAAAACTCAATGAATGGTACTAACAAAACCTAGTGAAAGATATTGTCAAAACCTAATGAATGCTACTATTAAAACTCAATGAATGATATTGTCAAAACTTAATGTATAGCACTATCAAAACACAATGAATTGTGCAATTAAAACTTGATGAATGTTACTATTAAATCTCAATGAATGCTACTATAAAAACTAATAGAACGGTATTACTACATCTCAGTAAATTCTACTATCAAAACCTAGTGAAAGATATTGTCAAAACCTAATGAATGCTACTATAAAAACTCAATGAATGGTACTAACAAAACCTAGTGAAAGAAATTGTCAAAACCTAGTGAATGCTACTATAAAAACTAATAGAACGGTATTACTACATCTCAGTAAATTCTACTATCAAAACCTAGTGAAAGATATTGTCAAAACCTAATGAATGCTACTATAAAAACTCAATGAATGGTACTAACAAAACCTAGTGAAAGATATTGTCAAAACCTAATGAATGCTACTATAAAAACTAATAGAACGGTATTACTACATCTCAGTAAATTCTACTATCAAAACCTAGTGAAAGATATTGTCAAAACCTAATGAATGCTACTATAAAAACTCAATGAATGGTACTAACAAAACCTAGTGAAAGATATTATCAAAACCTAGTGAATGCTACTATAAAAACTAATAGAACGGTATTACTACATCTCAGTAAATTCTACTATCAAAACCTAGTGAAAGATATTGTCAAAACCTAATGAATGCTACTATAAAAACTCAATGAATGGTACTAACAAAACCTAGTGAAAGATATTGTCAAAACCTAGTGAATGCTACTATAAAAACTAATAGAACGGTATTACTACATCTCAGTAAATTCTACTATCAAAACCTAGTAAAAGATATTGTCAAAACCTAATGAATGCTACTATAAAAACTCAATGAATGGTACTAACAAAACCTAGTGAAAGATATTGTCAAAACCTAATGAATGCTACTATAAAAACTCAATGAATGGTACTAACAAAACCTATTGAAAGATATTGTCAAAACCTAGTGAATGCTACTATAAAAACTAATAGAACGGTATTACTACATCTCAGTAAATTCTACTATCAAAACCTAGTGAAAGATATTGTCAAAACCTAATGAATGCTACTATAAAAACTCAATGAATGGTACTAACAAAACCTAGTGAAAGTTATTGTCAAAACCTAGTGAATGCTACTATAAAAACTAATAGAACGGTATTACTACATCTCAGTAAATTCTACTACCAAAACCTAGTGAAAGATATTGTCAAAACCTAATGAATGCTACTATAAAAACTCAATGAATGGTACTAACAAAACCTAGTGAAAGATATTGTCAAAACCTAATGAATGCTACTATAAAAACTAATAGAACGGTATTACTACATCTCAGTAAATTCTACTATCAAAACCTAGTGAAAGATATTGTCAAAACCTAATGAATGCTACTATAAAAACTCAATGAATGGTACTAACAAAACCTAGTGAAAGATATTGTCAAAACCTAGTGAATGCTACTATAAAAACTCAATGAATGGTACTAACAAAACCTAGTGAAAGATATTGTCAAAACCTAGTGAATGCTACTATAAAAACTCAATGAATGGTACTAACAAAACCTAGTGAAAGATATTGTCAAAACCTAGTGAATGCTACTATAAAAACTCAATGAATGGTACTAACAAAACCTAGTGAAAGATATTGTCAAAACCTAGTGAATGCTACTATAAAAACTAATAGAACGGTATTACTACATCTCAGTAAATTCTACTATCAAAACCTAGTGAAAGATATTGTCAAAACCTAATGAATGCTACTATAAAAACTCAATGAATGGTACTAACAAAACCTAGTGAAAGATATTGTCAAAACCTAGTGAATGCTACTATAAAAACTAATAGAACGGTATTACTACATCTCAGTAAATTCTACTATCAAAACCTAGTGAAAGATATTGTCAAAACCTAATGAATGCTACTATAAAAACTCAATGAATGGTACTAACAAAACCTAGTGAAAGATATTGTCAAAACCTAATGAATGCTACTATAAAAACTAATAGAACGGTATTACTACATCTCAGTAAATTCTACTATCAAAACCTAGTGAAAGATATTGTCAAAACCTAATGAATGCTACTATAAAAACTCAATGAATGGTACTAACAAAACCTAGTGAAAGATATTGTCAAAACCTAGTGAATGCTACTATAAAAACTAATAGAACGGTATTACTACATCTCAGTAAATTCTACTATCAAAACCTAGTGAAAGATATTGTCAAAACCTAATGAATGCTACTATAAAAACTCAATGAATGATATTGTCAAAACTTAATGTATAGCACTATCTAAACACAATGAATTGTGCAATTAAAACTTGATGAATGTTACTATTAAATCTCAATGAATGCTACTATAAAAACTAATATAACGGTATTACTACATCTCAGTAAATTCTACTATCAAAACCTAGTGAAAGATATTGTCAAAACCTAATGAATGCTACTATAAAAACTCAATGAATGGTACTAACAAAACCTAGTGAAAGATATTGTCAAAACCTAGTGAATGCTACTATAAAAACTAATAGAACGGTATTACTAAATCTCAGTAAATTCTACTATCAAAACCTAGTGAAAGATATTGTCAAAACCTAATGAATGCTACTATAAAAACTCAATGAATGGTACTAACAAAACCTAGTGAAAGATATTGTCAAAACCTAGTGAATGCTACTATAAAAACTAATAGAACGGTATTACTACATCTCAGTAAATTCTACTATCAAAACCTAGTGAAAGATATTGTCAAAACCTAATGAATGCTACTATAAAAACTCAATGAATGGTACTAACAAAACCTAGTGAAAGATATTGTCAAAACCTAGTGAATGCTACTATAAAAACTAATAGAACGGTATTACTACATCTCAGTAAATTCTACTATCAAAACCTAGTGAAAGATATTGTCAAAACCTAATTAATGCTGCTATAAAAACTCAATGAATGATATTGTCAAAACTTAATGTATAGCACTATCAAAACACAATGAATTGTGCAATTAAAACTTGATGAATGTTACTATTAAATCTCAATGAATGCTACTATAAAAACTAATAGAACGGTATTACTACATCTCAGTAAATTCTACTATCAAAACCTAGTGAAAGATATTGTCAAAACCTAATGAATGCTACTATAAAAACTCAATGAATGGTACTAACAAAACCTAGTGAAAGATATTGTCAAAACCTAATGAATGCTACTATAAAAACTCAATGAATGGTACTAACAAAACCTAGTGAAAGATATTGTCAAAACCTAGTGAATGCTACTATAAAAACTAATAGAATGGTATTACTACATCTCAGTAAATTCTACTATCAAAACCTAGTGAAAGATATTGTCAAAACCTAATGAATGCTACTATAAAAACTCAATGAATGGTACTAACAAAACCTAGTGAAAGATATTGTCAAAACCTAATGAATGCTACTATAAAAACTCAATGAATGGTACTAACAAAACCTAGTGAAAGATATTGTCAAAACCTAATGAATGCTACTATAAAAACTAATAGAACGGTATTACTACATCTCAGTAAATTCTACTATCAAAACCTAGTGAAAGATATTGTCAAAACCTAATGAATGCTACTATAAAAACTCAATGAATGGTACTAACAAAACCTAGTGAAAGATATTGTCAAAACCTAATGAATGCTACTATAAAAATTAATAGAACGGTATTACTACATCTCAGTAAATTCTACTATCAAAACCTAGTGAAAGATATTGTCAAAACCTAATGAATGCTACTATAAAAACTCAATGAATGGTACTAACAAAACCTAGTGAAAGATATTGTCAAAACCTAATGAATGCTACTATAAAAACTAATAGAACGGTATTACTACATCTCAGTAAATTCTACTATCAAAACCTAGTGAAAGATATTGTCAAAACCTAATGAATGCTACTATAAAAACTCAATGAATGGTACTAACAAAACCTAGTGAAAGATATTGTCAAAACCTAATGAGTGCTACTATAAAAACTCAATGAATGGTACTAACAAAACCTAGTGAAAGATATTGTCAAAACCTAATGAATGCTACTATAAAAACTCAATGAATGGTACTAACAAAACCTAGTGAAAGATATTGTCAAAACCTAATGAATGCTACTATAAAAACTCAATGAATGGTACTAACAAAACCTAGTGAAAGATATTGTCAAAACCTAATGAATGCTACTATAAAAACTCAATGAATGGTACTAACAAAACCTAGTGAAAGATATTGTCAAAACCTAATGAATGCTACTATAAAAACTCAATGAATGGTACTAACAAAACCTAGTGAAAGATATTGTCAAAACCTAATGAATGCTACTATAAAAACTAATAGAACGGTATTACTACATCTCAGTAAATTCTACTATCAAAACCTAGTGAAAGATATTGTCAAAACCTAATGAATGCTACTATAAAAACTCAATGAATGGTACTATTCACACTCAATGAATGATACTATTAAAAATCAATGAATGCTACTATCAAATTTCAAAGAATAAACTATTAGAGCGATTTTAGCCGAAAATAATTCGTCTACAGAACGCACATGGGGTAAACTAACCAAATTTGTTTAAACAACTAACAAAAACAATAGTTCTGGTTCAATTACATTACCAGATATCTATTAAAATTATTTACAAATTAAATTAATCCTATAAAATGTAATATAAACTTCATTTATTAATATTGAAAAACTCTGTATATTAAAAGCTTTGGTAATTTATTATGCATTTCTAATGTTATTCTATGCTTACAAAGTTGTTTTATATAGTAAATTAAATAAAATTTATTAATTACTTTTGTTTAATTTGCTAAGAAGGCATTTTTGATATAATAGGCGTGTATAATGAATTGTCTTTAAATTTTTCTTTTATTTTCTAGTATTACGTTATGTAACCTTAATGTGCACTGGTATCTACTTCTAAAGCATAGTATGGTTGCTGGGTCTCACAGATACCTATCACACATCTCTCTCCATCTCACGTTCCCCCCTCCTCTCTCTCTCTCTCTCTCTCTCTCTCTCTCTTCCCCTTACTCTCATTCTGATAACTTTGGAATGAGTACTAAACTGCCTAATTATTTCTGATTGTCACTCTCAGAGCACACAAAAAATATTGTGAGGATATTGGTGATAACAATCGAGATTTCACGCGCACCATGTCTGCCATAGTATCACAATTATTACTGCATAGCAAGAGACTTGGCTGCTAGATAAGAAGAAGGCTACTTGACTTTTATAGTGGTGGGGGGCCGCTGACTCAGTGTTTCTCGAACCTAGCCGCTATAACTATAGATGTCACACTTCCCTTCACTCCATTTGAGAACACGTCTAGATCACGACTCTGCCCATGTGACTCTATTATTTCTCCCTATCTCCGGTACTAGGGGATCATTACTATACCCTTAGTGGTACCTAATTCCATAGACACCCTTTATCCTACGAGGGACTGTCGTACAAGGAAATGTCACAACTGGACAGCCCTTTCTGACCACAAACCATGTGAACGCATGATACCATAAATGTTTAAATGTGAGTTTTATACCTCTACTTTAGTCATTTACAATCTTATCATATCCTTCATAAGTGATAACGATTGGTAACCTTAAAACCTATTTACCTATTCGTGTCTTGCATATTACTATATTACACATCGCCAAAGTAATATGTTGAATAGTGAAAGAGTGAGAAAGATGGTGAAAAGAAGAAAGGTTACTAGGATACAGGTCTCACGACCTAGCTTCCTGGACTTAGAACACAAAGATAGTTGTTTGGTAAACGTAATCTCCAGTCCAGCACATTGAAACCATTGCCCCCTCGAATCCAACCTCACATTCGTAGCCCCCGCCCGGGTGACTAGCATCTGGGCCGATAGGAGGGCTAGGTGCCACGATCCGAGCTATCGATATCCAAGAGTACTTCGACCTACTGTAAAGCCTCGAGTTGTGACTGGCCATTCCCTAGGATCAGAAGAACTCCGACCAGACACTACGGTTTCGACCGCTTTTCCACAACTAATATTGGTCTGTAGTGCAATCGGACCTCTATCCACTCTCGGCTGGCCTTAATCAAGGGCTGGGCCCCTAGACTCGGGAATTGGTCCTGTGCGGGCATACCCATCCCATTACACCTGGAGAGGTTTACCTCATCCATTTTGCCATTTTACCTATCATAAAAATCTTCCTCATTAGGAATATAATTTTTTCGCTATTTGTATACGTTTCTTTCTCTAGAATCTAGAACGACCCCTCTTACTTTTTCTGTTTAGTTTCCATTTTCAAACTCTCAGTGGTATTCGTGTGTCATTCATTTTTCTCTTGTGTCCATACAAAAGTAATTTTCATCTCTTTATTTCTTCACTTAGTGTCTCTTTTATATTAATTTGTTTCCTTTTGTTTCCATGTTATACTTTCTCTCTTAACGTTAGTCTGCAACCTCTCCGAAACATCATCCCCATCACATTTATTCTTTTATTTATCACTTACGTCTTAGCCTTAAAACTAAAAGAAATCAAATATGATCATCTCTAACACTCTGATGAGAACGACGTCACTGAGGAATGATGTCCCGGGAAAAAAATTGGGTCATGATTCTCGCTATGTTCAGAAAATCTTAAACCACTAATTGGGATGAAGGCACTGGGGTGGGGGGGTATATCTCCTGTAAAATATTTTGCGCCGTAATTGTTGCTATGTTCTGAAAGTCTTTACTCCTACTGTACAGACCAAGGACCTCCATTAGCTAAAATAAACTATTCTAATAAATAAAATCATGCTCCTATCATGGTTAAAGAGATGTGTTGGTACTAGAGATGAAGTATCTCTTCTGTAGCAGGCGGATTGCGTAAGTTTGGTATCAGAAGGATTTCTGTGCTGATCGTCTACATATGGAAGTCGTCTATATAACTTGTAACTCCGTTCTCATTGAACAGTTTAGGCCCGCCCCTCCCATATAGTGTTACATACCTTTAGTTTATTGTTCCTGTATTGTTTACCTTATGTTGATTTTGCACAATTTAATATCAATTGTATCACAGATGAATAATTTTAAAAAGGTTTACTTTTTATTTTAGTATTTTTAGAAAGAGATTCACATGCTTCGGTTAGAATAGGCATCGCTAAGGAAGAGGGAACATTTCTATACTCGAGGCGTTTACCTGGTAGAAAATTAAAATATTATACAAATCTAGGTAAAATGTTTGAGTAGAAGAACAAAGAAATGTTAAAATTGTTGCAGGGTTTTGTTGAGCACAGCGTAAACTCTTCGAATGAAAATCGCTCATGTTCATTTTTCCAAATTACAACAAAGTACTATGAGAAGAATTACAAAATATAAATTTATTGAAAACAGTAAAGATCCACTACACAAACAAGAAATATAAACACAAATGTTTCAAAGTTAATTTCTACTCGGATCAACGAAGAAAAATTGTATTTTAGCTACTATTTATTTAATAATTACAACTAATATAAATGAAGTAAAATAACTTTTGCATTTAAAAAGCTGTTCTACTACATAACCTATATAATGAAATCAGATGTTTTATGAAATCATAGTTTAGCACTTATTTTGAACCAAATGAGGTGAATAAATTATATTGCAAGCCTTGCCGTTTTTGTGAAAGTTTTTCTGCCCTTTAAAACTAAAGTTAATTCATTAAATGTAATTAACCAAATAATATTTGAAAACGCTCTATTAACTCATGTTGATTCATTCTCTACAGGTTTAAGAAAATGTATTTAAACTTGAGCGAATGAATAAATAGTATTGTACTATAGTTTGAAATTTTGAACAAAATATATATAGGGAGAATGTGAATTAATAGAAGGAATGGAAAAAATTATGTTCAGAGGTTTAAATTTATTTTAAAATATTTGAAGTGTGAAAGTGTTTTGTTTTTTTATTCAATGTAAGTAATAAATAATTATATATTGTTTTCCAATTGTTATATCCTCTATTTGCAATTACAAACCCTAAACGCCCTTGAGCTGTTGCAGAGCAATAAATCAAACCAATTTCATCCATCACGTTCGAATAAACAAGAAAGGCATTGGAGAAATTGATGATTTAATTTTGTAATTTGATTTAGGGAAATGACATTGCGTGTCCATTAAACGTTTGATTAGTATTTGATCAGGCCGTGATGATCGATTGTTAAAGCGGGCCAACACTGAATGACGTCAAATGGGAATTAATTTACTGCGGGAAACAGAAAATTATTTGTAATGAATGTATTCCCACGGTTAGTAAGTCATAGATTAAAATACTCATTTAATGTTGAAAATCTCTTATTTATATATTTTGTCTGTAGGATGAGATTTTAATTCCTTTTGAACGGGAATTTGAATTGATAGCTAAACAACTCTTCAATTACTGCCCCCCATAAACAGAGATTTTTAATTTATAGATTTTGTTGAAGATTAAATTACACGCGCGCGCACAAACACACGCACACTCACACAGATTCAAGTACACTGTGAACCAAGATAAAAAGAGTGGCGTCTCCACAGCGTTGAGTCTCCTCATCGCCGATGTAAATTGGTCTCTTCAACGCCGATGCCATAAACTATCAAAGGGTCTGCTCAGTGACGCAGAAATGATGTGGGTTAATATCTTCTCTTTTAAAATGCCGGACTCAAAAATGTTACCAAACAACATGCGGTTTACTGTGTTTTTTTTGTTTATTTTAGTGGTTTATGGCTCAAAAATGATACTAAACAACATACGGTTTACTGTGTTTTATTGTTTATTTTAGTGGTTTATGGCTCAAAAATGATACTAAACAACATACGGTTTACTGTGTTTTATTGTTTATTTTAGTGGTTTATGGCTCAAAAATGATACTAAACAACATACGGTTTACTGTGTTTTTTTGTTTATTTTAGTGGTTTATGGCTCAAAAATGATACTAAACAACATACGGCTTACTGTGTTTTATTGTTTATTTTAGTGGTTTATGGCTCAAAAATGATACAAAACAACATACGGTTTACTGTGATTTTTTGTTTATTTTAGTGGTTTATGGCTCAAAAATGATACTAAACAACATACGGTTTACTGTGTTTTATTGTTTATTTTAGTGGTTTATGGCTCAAAAATGATACTAAACAACATACGGTTTACTGTGTTTTATTGTTTATTTTAGTGGTTTATGGCTCAAAAATGATACTAAACAACATGCGGTTTACTGTGTTTTTTTGTTTATTTTAGTGGTTTATGGCTCAAAAATGATACTAAACAACATACGGTTTACTGTGTTTTTTTGTTTATTTTAGTGGTTTATGGCTCAAAAATGATACTAAACAACATACGGTTTACTGTGTTTTATTGTTTACTTTAGTGGTTTATGGCTCAAAAATGATACTAAACAACATACGGTTTATTGTGTTTTATTGTTTATTTTAGTGGTTTATGGCTCAAAAATGATACTAAACAACATACGGTTTACTGTGTTTTATTGTTTATTTTAGTGGTTTATGGCTCAAAAATGATACTAAACAACATACGGTTTACTGTGTTTTATTGTTTATTTTAGTGGTTTATGGCTCAAAAATGATACTAAACAACATACGGTTTACTGTGTTTTATTGTTTACTTTAGTGGTTTATGGCTCAAAAATGATACTAAACAACATACGGTTTATTGTGTTTTATTGTTTATTTTAGTGGTTTATGGCTCAAAAATGATACTAAACAACATACGGTTTACTGTGTTTTATTGTTTATTTTAGTGGTTTATGGCTCAAAAATGATACTAAACAACATACGGTTTACTGTGTTTTATTGTCTATTTTAGTGGTTTATGGCTCAAAAATGATACTAAACAACATACGGTTTACTGTGTTTTATTGTTTACTTTAGTGGTTTATGGCTCAAAAATGATACTAATCAACATACGGTTTACTGTGTTTTATTGTTTATTTTAGTGGTTTATGGCTCAAAAATGATACTAAACAACATACGGTTTACTGTGTTTTATTGTTTATTTTAGTGGTTTATGGCTCAAAAATGTTACCAAACAACATACGGTTTACTGTGTTTTATTGTTTATTTTAGTGGTTTATGGCTCAAAAATGTTACCAAACAACATGCGGTTTACTGTGTTTTATTGTTTATTTTAGTGGTTTATGGCTCAAAAATGATACTAAACAAAATACGGTTTACTGTGTTTTATTGTTTATTTTAGTGGTTTATGGCTCAAAAATGATACTAAACAACATACGGTTTACTGTGTTTTATTGCTTATTTTAGTGGTTTATGGCTCAAAAATGATACTAAACAGCATACGGTTTACTGTGTTTTATTGTTTATTTTAGTGGTTTATGGCTCAAAAATGATACTAAACAACATACGGTTTACTGTGTTTTATTGTTTATTTTAGTGGTTTATGGCTCAAAAATGATACTAAACAACATACGGTTTACTGTGTTTTATTGTTTATTTTAGTGGTTTATGGCTCAAAAATGATACTAAACAACATACGGTTTACTGTGTTTTATTGTTTATTTTAGTGGTTTATGGCTCAAAAATGATACTAAACAACATACGGTTTACTGTGTTTTATTGTTTACTTTAGTGTAGTGAATAATATTAAAATTTATTATTGTAGTTAATAATAAAATAAGGTGGGTATTAAAACATATTTGTTTGATATTGATTGAATATATAATGTTTAACGAATTTATTTCAAATCAATTTTTTTTAATTTATAAGATGGGTCTAAAAATGTTTTCTTTTCAAAAATTTACTTGATCTAAACTATTTATTAAATAAATATTCCACAATTATAAATAAATAGGTAATAATCTACGTGTAAAATGGCTGTTCTACAATATACAAGAAATCATATGTTATCATTTAAATCACTTGAATCACCTGACGAAAATATATGCCGTAAGGTATGCGTTTCAGAAAAAGCGTGACGAGAAAGCAATGATTTGATCTCTTGTTTGTTCTTTGCGCCTATATAAGTTATCACTTAAAAAAAACAAACAAACAAAACAAAGCCATAAAGCAGCTTTTTATATAATGGGGCTTGGTTTGTAATGTTAAACAAAATAGTTCTAGTGGCTCTACATAGTCGTTCTAGGCTATTGCCAGGTTATGCCAGGTAGCCCGCTTTGCGCTCGGGAGGCGCTTCCAAGACAAAGCGTGATTGCTAAATATAATTATTGTACAAATATATGACAGTAAATCATCGATGCAATAAAGGTTTGACGTAATATTCAGATATTACTTGGCATTACTTGGTTACGTTGGTTTAATTCGTGTTTCTGGAACTATTGTAGTGCCTTTAGGTTTAGACCTACTATAGCTTACTTTTCCCCCTAAGTACTGACGGAATCTTATCTTTATATCTTTTATGGTATTAAAATTTATAAAATAATAAAAATCCTAATATAGTTATATCTACAAAGACGTAATACAATTTTAATGTGTTAATGTGCGCCTGAGTATGAGAGCGATAGATTCTTCGGTCTATTTTATTCTTATTATCATTGTTATTGCTGTTACTCCGGTACTGAGTTACCGAAAATATTAAAAGTATTTATTTTTATCGCGTTTTCACAAAAATTGTTTTTCTGCTCAGTGATAAGTTACATAAAAAATTAATTGTCTTAGAAAAATTATTCATTTTACTGCTTTTGATACCTATTAAAATTTAAAAAAGAAGATACAAAAGAAAAAGGATAAGAAAAATTAAACTAATATAAAGTCGACAAGTACTTAGGGACTTCTACAGGGAATTTTTTGTCAAAATTATAATTCTCCTATAATTCATTTCAGTATTATATGTTCGCTAATGCAGTCAGCATCTTCAGAGGGTTGCAATTGAACTGAGTTAGTGAGAAATATGCTTAAGGTTTATTTATACAGTATAGATTTTTTTCTGTGGAGGTTAGAATGCATTTGTTGGTTAGAGTATCCAGGCAGACCTGGTGAGTGGTACACCCAATAAACCCTTCATCTTCCTCTCCGGCCCATTGTAGATCTGACATTGGGTATCACTGTATTGTTCATACACCTACGGGGCTGTAATTCTTAAATTATATTTTACGCGCCTGTGTCTATGTATGTTATTGTTGGGAGACTTTAAGTATCCCTGATGATAATTTTTACGGAGCTAAACTAGTGACACCTAATCTGTGAGTCGCTGTCGCTATACGACTAAACAAAGAGTAGAAATGTATCGCGCAAAAATTAGGAAAAATATTAATAAAAGTGTAATTTAGTTTACTGAAAAAATAATAAAATATTTTCGTCCATAAAAACTTAAAAAACATGCTTTTACTGGTGTATTGCTTCCACTCGTAAATATAACTGTGCCAGTATTACACAACGTTATTCATAATTAATAAACCTTTATTAAATTAAAACAAGCATAATAATTAGAAACAATATCATGAAACTAATATTGTATGAGTGGGAGTGATGAGACTAAATTATCAGTGAAAATTGGATGAGAAAAACTCTACACTGTGGTTATTCTTGTCGTAGCAAAACAATTAAATTCTCAAACCCTCTGGGCAAACATTAGGGCTTAATCAGTTGTTTTTAATGCCGTAACACAAGCAATCAACGCATCTAATCAGCGGTTTACTAAGTAATTAATTTAGCAAACTATAATGACAACCTAGCTAATTTTCACTATATTTTCACTCAATATCAAAATGTTGAGTCTTTCATTTTATTTTTATTTATTATACTAATAATTACTAAATACTTGTATGAAGCTCTGATTTCGTGTGACCTATAGGAAAGCTCATTAGGCTTTTCATAGCGGGAAATAACGTAATTTTTATTGTTTTAATTTTTCGATCCGAGTTGTCGAATTCAATATTCAAAAAACGACAAAAATTTGAACGCGCGTATAAGAAGGACGTATTTATGTAGAATAAAGAAAATAAAAGGAGAAAGAAAAGACTTTCTCATCCCAAAGGAATTGTATTGGAAATGGAATTCCGTAACGCTGAAAAGAAAATTTTACCATTTTTTTATTCGAACCACCTGGATACAGTTTTATCCCTCCGGAGGCTCGCATTTGTCTGTGAATAGCATTCTACAATAAAAACTACTATTATTAATTAATTCTCACAATTAATTTATTTTATGAGTAATTTGAGCTTGGATTATAAGATCGATATTGTATTGGATGTAAGGCGTAGTCAATGTAGAAAAGTTTATCCGCAGTTCTACGCGTTTTTAAAAGAATATTGTCTTCATCAGTGATTATCACAAAGTTAAAGTTGCAGCTGTTAAATTGTAGTAGTGTAACTGATGTTGTAATGAACCATCGAAACGCGTATGACAATGATGTATCTTGCTTTGTATGTCCGTGAAGAGTTATGTATTTATTTATTACAAAGAAACTAAGCATTAGTGAGTAAGTATGACAGTCACTGATAGAGGCAACATAATGACGGTATTACAATAGGATTTCCATGGCAAGAAAGCTAGAAGCAATTAACACTATTACAAAGCTTTTCAGTATCGAAATATTCTGGAAGTGTTACTAAAAACTAGTTCCTAGCAATAACTGATGTCAACACTCAGGTCTAGAAGTACTTAATTCGGTCACATCTTCCAATGCCAACTTGATTGTCTATGCTCAAAATATATTCGATCACTATGTACATTATGTTATGCTTTGATTTTACATTTATTTGTTCTTCACTTGACAATATCTCGTTTGACTGAGAAGAAATAATTTGTTTTGGGAATGTTAGGTTTATTTCTAATTTACATTTATACTAAGTGCGTTTTAATTATATAAATTAGACCAAAGTAATATTTATTAGGTTATATTGGTAGTGTGGGGTAACACATAATTTATTCATTCGATACACATTATACATTAGTAAAATAAATATACATTTATTTATTACAAAAACTTTAATAATATATTTTATTAACGACCGCGGGAGAAATGAAAACTGAACAAGTAATATAAAAAACAAATTTCAAGTAAATTCCTACTGAGGTTAATAATGAAATATATTATTTTACTTAACATAGAGCACTATTTATGATATTGTGTGGTAACCATGGCAACGGTTTAAGGTTGTACAATGGGGTTGTACAATTAGACGACAACCAGATGGGGGGGGAATACACATACAGCTTAGAGAAATATATTTCTAGGTAGAGGAAAGTTTGACACAGTGCCAAGGCGCACTAGACCTCGAACATAAAGATTCTCAGTTCGAATCCGGCTATACCCCACAAATTTTATAATTTAATTACTGAAAAAATATTTGAGATAACTTTAATAACATCAATTGTCATTCACTATAGGTTAAAAAGTGTATTTTAACTTGATGGAATGAATAAAGAAGTATTTTATAAACGATTGAAACTTTTTACAAGATTTATATTATAAGAGAGTGTGAGCTAACAGCAGGAATTATAAAAAGGGCTCTAATTCCTAATTTTAACTAAGTCGTAACTGTAATTACGTTTGTAATTCATATTACAGAGATAAATATTTGAGTGTTTGTATCGAAACACTAGAAATAAATTTATCCTAAATTAAAGGTTTTCTTGTCATACATCCCTTGGCGGTTGGATGTAAGTCTTGACTACATTAGAGAGTGGATCTACTTCAGGTAAGAATGCCACCCGTCATAATTTTGTCCAATTATCAGAATCAAGGCAAAATTATGAAAGAGGTATACACGCTATCAACAGAGTCATTTTTTAGAGACGTCGATTTAACAATATTTTTACTTAAACCTCTACTATTGTTTGAAACGAATTAAATTGCCAAAATAAAAAGTATTTTACGACGACTCTAGCCTTGTAACATAGAGTTGTACATCAAACCTGAATACTGTATGATTGAACGTATAACAATCTTTCTATTGTTAGCATATTCATTGTAGTCTCCGAATGGAATCATGTTTACATATGCCTGGAAGGTCAAATCAAATTTTAGACAAAAGAAGATCCCGTGGGAAATAAAATTAAACGTTGCCAGGAAAATAGAAGGGGGAAAGAGAAGCCAGCGGATAGGCGAGTTGTACTTCTATTGTAGAATAACATAAAACACTGATCTCTAAAGATAGCTTCTGGATCAAATGTCTCACATTGTCAATTAATTAAAAGTTAAATCTTTTTACTAAAATTATTTTAAACAGTAAAATTACCGCCAAAATTCTTATGATAAAATTATGAAAATTAAAATAACTTGTTTTCTTCATTTTACGTATTTTTTATTGAAATAAATAATAATGCATAATTGTCACTAATTGGAACTATTAGCAAGAGTGTATTGTTTACAGTGTTGCCAAATCAGGTCTCGTTGAATTTGAGAGATAAAGTATTATATACAGTCTTGCCAAATTAGGTCTCGTTGAATTCGAGAGATAGATATTATTTACAGTGTTCCCAAATCAGGTCTCATTGAATTCTAAAAAGATATGTATTATTTACAGTTGCCAAATCAGGTCTCATTCAATTCTAGAGAGATAGGTATTATTTACAGTGTTGCCAAATCAGGTATCGCTGAATTCGGGAGAGATAGGTATTATTTACAGTGCTGCTAAATCAGGTCTCGGTGAATTCGAGAAAGAAATGGACGCATTCCATTACATGAAAAAAAATTCTCCAGTCTCATCGCAAAACATTAATCTGGAAAATTAATGTTGAAATGTCTTCACCGAGCAAAACAAATATCAATCAAATGTGAAGCTACGATATACAGAACATAAACCCGCTTTTCTAACAGAACAACAAAACACAATTAACTTGTTGGAATCTATTATAATTGGATTATACCGTATATATGGAAACAAATGGAGGGGCGAGCTTCACGCTTCAACACGCACATTACTACCATAGGCTTGATCAGATTTGGAAAATCTGACAAACAGGAATTCTTTGTCGCTACCCAGGACCTTTAAAATGGTAGCAAGTGCTCTGCCTACGATAATACTCAGCCGCAATCGAAACTAAAGCTTGGGTTAAACGAGGTGAAAGTTGAAACACGAGGCAACACTTCAAAACAGCCGACAAATATCTGCTGGTAAATCCATATCTATTTGTTAAAAGTAAAACATTAAACGTCACTAAAGACTTTAATAAAACATCAGTTTATTAGATTTTATTTTGATTTTCGATCAAGAGCGCAATTAATTTTTTTCTTAATTACATCTTTGTAACCATTTTAGTCTTTAGATGATTTTGAATTTTTCCTGAAATAATATCAGTGTCCTATAGCGCTGACGACAATACATTTGTGAACAGGAAGAAAGTTTATTAATAATTGTAAAAATATTACAATTTTCTATTAAAAATGAGACTGAGATTTCTTGTAAACCACAAAATAAAGTGTTTGTTTGCTCGTTTGTAGTGTGATCGTTTTGCGTGCAGTCTTACAAGTGTATTATACAAAGCATAAGAGAATAACTTGGACGAACTGTGGTGAAAATTTTATTTATAAATAAATAAACCTCTTAAGCCACAAACAAGTTTTACTTATGTCCTGATGTACATTTGGATTGCAAAGAAATCATCTTCAGAGGAAATTTCTACATGACTAGTCTTGTATCCAATAGAAACGTGCATTAGGATTTGCGTATAAAAAACGTTATTTGTGGTTAAGAGGTTTTGTGTGTATGACGACATAAAGTGTTTAGCACTGTATGTTTGTGTACAGTTGTTTATTAATGTTATGATTTATATTAAAATATTTATTTTATCAAAATGTGGGAAGTAAATATTTTTGCAAAAGATGTAAAGGAAATGTTGTAAGAGGTTTAAAGCAAACATATTAAGTCCAGTAGTGCATAGTTACGTGTCTGCAATGAGGAATTACTTGCGATGATGACGAACTGGGTCGGAAACTAAACTCGACGCGAGGGTGGACTTTGTCTAACTCAAACTGACTTCACTGCACACTATTCTCTCGCCCTATCAAGATTCTTGCATTTAATAACATGTTTAACAAAAAGCCCCATTCACTAGGTTAGGTTTCCCACGTAGCTAATTCATGTTTCGATTGTGGTAGCATTCTCTTAAACAGAGGTTTTTAGAAAAAGAATGAAGCAAAATTTGTAGTTGGTATGATTTTATCGTGTTGATCAGCAAGTGGAGTGTTTGACATTCTGTGATATCTGCTCCGTGTTTAACTGATAATTCCGAACTCAGACTAAAGGCCTCAGACTTCGCAGAGGACGAAGCGTGATTACCAAGGAGGGTTTAATCAGCCGCGCAAACCATTAGCCCTTATCCGCAGGTCGTGTTCAGGGCGAATATAAATACTTTAATTAAATTGAGTGATAATTATCCAAACTCTGCGACTTAACATTTCAACGCGAGGAGCTGATTGAGGAAAAACACTAATATATCTTTTAAACAACCACAAATATTCTAAAGCTATTTTCGAAATATGTTTTTATTTATGCATTCGTTATGAATATATATATATATATATATATATATATATATATATATATATATACATACATACATTTATATACCCACACATGGTAAAGATATCAGATTCCTACAATCATCAAACATGTCCTAACTGAGATGGGCAGAGGGAGGCGCTGAAGGTTAATAGTTGCCGTGTAACTCTAAGTATCGCCCTACGTCACCATGAGCATCCCGAGCTAGAAGTTTATTTTTTTAAATCCAATAAATTTATTTTATTTTTAAAAATGCATTAAATGGCAGAGGGGAATTTGGAAAATATGTTCCATTGAATGTTTTTTTTTTAAATGAAAGCAATGGTTAGTTTTATAAAGTTTTATGTAAACTGTTTAAAATGAGCTCTTAAGGTTTTTATGTTTGCGTTAAATAATCTAATTAATTACTTCTCACGATGCTACGTCCAGGCCAATCTAAACAGGATCATGGTGGAAGATACAAACTGAAACGATCGACTCTACACACGTTTTTCCGCTAAGTGATAAACAAATTTAATACAATCTTTCACTTCAACATTGAATTCATTTAAATACAATTTAATGTTGTTAATAGTTCAGGCCGATTAATTATTAAAATCCTAAATTTTATGTTCCTATCCGCGTATCATAAATACGTGATTAAGCCCCGTGGTGTTATAAATTCCATTTTTAAAATACTAAATTTTATATTCATAATATGTATAGTACATTTAATTAACGAAACAACTTTACTATTAGATAACTCATATCTACCATAAATTCATTAACTGTACAATTGCTCAAATTGGTTAACTCCATAATCAAAGAGATTTAATATTTTTAAACAAGCGTAATTAGTATATAATTTTCTTTTGTTTAGTTTTTGTTTATATTTCGAATTCATAAATAATAAACTCTTGATTTGCATTTTTCCTAAAAACTCTTTTTCTTGAAACATAACACTTATTAATCCAATTAGAATGCACACAACATTGCAGGTTAACTATTAGTTATGTAACATGTAACTATAATATTCAACTTCTATCATTATAATAATTAATGTTACTATGTATTTATATATGTATATATTAGATATATATACATTTATAAATAAATAAATGTACGTATATTGTGTATAGCACTGGGGGCAACGGTGTAGTGAGTGGGCTTTCATTGAGTGCGAACGTATTGTAGTTTGTATAACATCGTGGAATCATGCGCAATGCTCATTCTTTAATCTTTTGACTGTTCGTCACTATTTGAGTGCAAACAAAGTGTTGGTAAAGAATAGTTTTAGTATATATTTCAGTTACTGATACAAATTATCTAAATATATAAAATGTATGATATTTATATAATAAAATAAACGTTAAGAATTGTTCAGAAATTTAGATTTTCATAATGAGCTTTGGGAAAGAGGAAATCTCCTTTTACTAATCCTTAAACATGCAATCGAAGATGCTGGTATTTTTACATCAACTATTTTACATAATTTCAACCTCTACTTAAAAATGCCGACTTGAGAAAACGTGATTTCTAAAAGTCTGTACAATTGTAAATCATTTATATAAGGGCAAAATTTAAGGCAAAATTATAAAACAAAAAAACTATTTTCCGTTTACCTTTTACATATATTAAAAGCTTTTTTTACGGAAATCTCCTTTAAACTGTGCGTCATGTAAGTGCTTATAAAAATAGATAAAATAATTTTTATTTCTTTCGCCCTAAAGTTCATTTAAGCTTAGCAACGGTAGATTTAAAATGCAAGTGAAAAAGTTTAAAAACACATATTTAATTATTTCTTCAATGTTGTGTCATTGCCTGATCCAGACTCCATAAACTAGCTTACTATATTCCTAATTAATAATTGGACAAATATACTAGAAAATTGTAAATGTTTTATTGTAATAGCTAGAAAACAAACTTTTGAAAAAGTTAGAAAGGTTGTGTGTTTGGAGAAATATTAGGCTTACTGAAGACAATATTTTGGAGAATATTGATGAGTGAAAAAAGGGATCCATCCTAATAGGAGAAAATGGTAAACAGTCAGATTCTTTCTCCGTTTTTAAAAAGATCAGATATTTTTTACGTAAATTTTAATTTTAATTAAAACAATAATCATATATTTTGTTTGATTAGGTTGCTGAAAATTGTTTTCATATGGTAGCTGCAACAAAGGTTTTTTGCTGAATTGCATTTCTATGATTGTTAAAGTCCTGCGTACAACAAAAACATTTGGTTCCAAATGACGTTATTCAAGTTTAAAACATGCAGAGCGGACAAAATGCATCGCACTGCGCAGAAGCGCCACCTGCACAGCTCCCGTGTAGACTATTCTTTTAGTGCGTCCATGTGTTATAACTAAACTGTTAATTTAATCAGGCTGTAACTATTCTATTGTATTATTCCAGGCTAAAACTTCGCAAAACTGAATACATTTTCATATTGTTCGTTTTAAATATCCGACAAGAGGTAAAGGGTTGTGTTTAATAGTATATCATCTGTAAATATTGTTTCAATATAATACTATTTCAAATATTATTCATTCAATAATTGAATAATTTTATGAAAAATATTCGCGTGAATATTTAACGGCAGTTATGTGGAGATGTGGCTTGCATGAAGCGGGTTGCAGTATAGAGGCCTTTTATTCTCTGATGCTCCGCGAACAAGTCTATTATACACATAAAATAACATTTTTATGTAACAGAAATAGATCAAACGAAAATATAGATTCTTTCATTATTTTTTCCTGCAATAAAGCTGGGGTAAGACTACGGATTCTCTAGCTCAATCTTGACCCTTTATTTTGTTCTCAGCTGTAGCCTTAACCTCGTCCTGAAAGTTTAATCTTTTTCATGAATCTTTATCTTACTCATGATGCTTTTTTCTATTCATGAAAATTTCTCTCGCTCTAGAATTATTCTCTATATTAAAAATAATCTCGTCCTGAAAGCTTTATCATGATCATGAATCTTAATTTAACTTATGAGTCTTTATCTTGCTCACTAAGCTTTATCTTGCACATGAAGCTCTATCTTGCTCATAAAGATTTCTCTCACCCTGGAATTTCCGTCTCACTCTTAAAGCTTTATCTCGCCCTAAAAGCTTTATCTGGTTCATGCATCTTCATCTTGCTCACTAAGCTTTATCTTGCACATGAAGCTCTATCTTGCTCATAAAGATTTCTCTCACCCTGGAATTTCCGTCTCACTCTTAAAGCTTTATCTCGCCCTAAAAGCTTTATCTGGTTCATGCATCTTCATCTTGCTCACTAAACTTTATCTTGCACATGAAGCTCTATCTTAATCATAAAGATTTCTCTCGCCCTGGAGTTTCTATGTCCTAAAGCTTTATCTAGCCCTGAAAGCTTTATCTTGCTCATTCTACTTCCTCTTTCTTATGAGTCTTTATCTTGCTCACTAAGCTTTATCTTGCACATGAAGCTCTATCTTGCTCATAAAGATTTCTCTCGCCCTGGAGTTTCTATCTCCTAAAGCTTTATCTAGCCCTGAAAGCTTTATCTTGCTCACTAAGCTTTATCTTGCACATGAAGCTCTATCTTGCTCATAAAGATTTCTCTCGCCCTGGAGTTTCTATCTCCTAAAGCTTTATCTAGCCCTGAAAGCTTTATCTTGCTCACTAAGCTTTATCTTGCACATGAAGCTCTATCTTGCTCATAAAGATTTCTCTCGCCCTGGAGTTTCTATCTCCTAAAGCTTTATCTAGCCCTGAAAGCTTTATCTTGCTCACTAAGCTTTATCTTGCACATGAAGCTCTATCTTGCTCATAAAGATTTCTCTCGCCCTGGAGTTTCTATCTCCTAAAGCTTTATCTTGCTCACTAAGCTTTATCTTGCACATGAAGCTCTATCTTGCTCATAAAGATTTCTCTCGCCCTGGAGTTTCTATCTCCTAAAGCTTTATCTAGCCCTGAAAGCTTTATCTTGCTCACTAAGCTTTATCTTGCACATGAAGCTCTATCTTGCTCATAAAGATTTCTCTCGCCCTGGAGTTTCTATCTCCTAAAGCTTTATCTAGCCCTGAAAGCTTTATCTTGCTCACTAAGCTTTATCTTGCACATGAAGCTCTATCTTGCTCATAAAGATTTCTCTCGCCCTGGAGTTTCTATCTCCTAAAGCTTTATCTAGCCCTGAAAGCTTTATCTTGCTCATTCTACTTCCTCTTTCTTATGAGTCTTTATCTTGCTCACTAAGCTTTATCTTGCACATGAAGCTCTATCTTAATCATAAAGATTTCTCTCGCCCTGGAGTTTCTATCTCCTAAAGCTTTATCTAGCCCTGAAAGCTTTATCTTGCTCATTCTACTTCCTCTTGCTTATGAGTCTTTATCTTGCTCATAAGGATCTATCTTACTCATGACGCTTTATCTCGCCCTAAATGTTCTATCTTACTCCTTCCGCCTCGCTTTATTAGCTTTACCTATTGTGATTACACTTAGATCTGATCACCATAAGATTTAACAATATACGAGATTTTTCATTGCCATATATAGCTAAATTGATTTCAAATTTATATAAATATATAAAGATTTATAAATAATTTTACAAATATATTTTATGTGCATAAATATTAAAATAGGACGTAGTGTATTGAATCTTACATACAATTATTGTTAAATACAAGTTAGATGTTAGAATAAGAGAATTTTAGAAGGGGTGCAAGTGACACGTAATTCCAACTTGATGTCATTTTTTTGTAAGCTGAAATTGTTACTTTTGGTTTCATAGCTAATGGAATATTTCAAAAATGTGTAACAAATTATAAAGATGAGTTGTATGCAATCACATTTTTGGGTAATACGTGACATACTTTGCAATTTACTGTTTCCAACTTTTTAAATAAGTCTGCTTCAATTTTTCAATCATCATTCATGATTGTGCTTCACATACAACGTTAAAGGTTTAGGTTCGATACTTAGCAGCAGCGCTATTTTTTAGTGCTAAACTCAAGTTAATATAACCACTTTTCTTGGGAACTATTACAGCCCCCTGGTTCTTTGATTTTCATTAAGTCAAAATATCAGAATACTGCAAAACTTAAAATTTCATCGGAGAAGATTTTGCGTTTTACTTTTCTATACCTACCCTGCTGAAATAAGACATGTAATTATAGTACAACAAGGGGGAAATAAAGTGTAGATGTAATCACTTTAAAGAAACGGGTACAACGAGCAGGTCGCGTATCTGTAACGCACAAACATATGTAACAAAAAAGTAATAAACTACTAAAACTCAATGAATGTTGCTTTCAAAACTTAATAATGCTACTATCAAAACTTAATAAAGTATACTATTAAAACCTAATGAATGCTACTATTAAAACTCAATGAATGCTACTATCAAAACTTTATGAAGTCTACTATCAAAACTTAATGCACGGTCCTAATAAAACTCAGTTATTACCTACTAATTGCTTATTGCCAATAAATGTACCTACTTAATAAGTTAATTTGTTTGTATTTTTAGAACGTCTCTTATGTAATCTTGTAAAAGTTCAATTCTACGTTTTAACGGTGTTTTTTTTTAAATATATTATTTATTCGTTTTTCCTATCTATTTATAGCATTATTTTTAAAATTTTCTTTCAACGTTCAATTATTTCACCTTTGTTTTTCTGATCTTTTTTAATAATAGGCTACTTCTGTTTATATCCTTCCAACTTTTTACTTGTACTGAATATGTTATTTCTTATACACAACTATTAATTAGCGTAAACATCAATAAAACCCCTGTAACATCTTGTCAAATCCAAAACTCCATTCATCGCACTTTGGTTATTAATGATGGCACTATTATACAGAGCCCAAAACCAACAGGGCAGGGGAAAGGGCAAAGTGATTTCAAACACCGGCGGCCAAACATTATGGAAATGTGGGATCTTGTCGGTCATACTAATCTAAGGACAGCCAAGTGCCTAGATAAGAGGGATCTGCGCCTGCGCACTGTCAGCTACACAAACGTATGGGTCTTTACGTTGTGCGCGAACTTTACTAAAATCATTCAAACAGGTGTTTTGTGGTTACTACAAAAGAGACTATACATAAAGAAAACCATTACAAACCACACAAAATCTAAAAATTTGAAATTGACAAAAAATTAATTAATATTAAAAATAATACTAATATATATTAATATAAATTATATATAATATATTATATTAATATATAATTAATATTAACAATAATACTAATACTACTAGTAATAATAATTTTTATTAGACATTATAACAAATTTGGGATTTTTATAAAAATCAAGGGAATTATAAATTAGTAAAACAAGCTGAAAATATACTTTTATAAAAATATATAAAATACAATAAAAATAGACCTAAATGCACGGATCTAAAGGCAAAGACTGTTATAAAATGAGTAACGGACAGTTTGTGTAACATTTATCTATATCTTATATGTGACAGTTTTATTAAAGGTTTAGCTTTTGTTTTATTAAAGTTATATTTTTGTTATTTAATTGTTACTTTTTAACGTTTTACCTTCAGTTGATATTTGACAAGGAAATCGAAATACGTTTGACAATACAAACTCTGTAGCTTGAAGCTTTCAACCTTTCTCCTCGAGGAATATTGCTGCCTCTGTAGCAGACATATGAATGAAGAAAGTTGGGGAATATTTCTGAATAGAAGCGTATTATGTGCCTCGAGAGTATATTGGTAGAGGGAGGGATTTTATTTGCAGGATTCCTGTGAGATGCCAGGATTGACCGCTTGATATCGTACATTTGCCTTGCAGTGGCAACACTGTTTTATAATAATTATCTTACTTGCAATGAATTAAAACAGTCGTTTCAAATTTATATGGGAGAATTCATGTATTTCTCGCTTTATTTCATATGTGTGTGTGTGTGTGTGTGTGTGTGTGTGTGTGTGTGTGTGTGTGTGTGTGTGTGTGTGTGTGTGTGTATTTCTCTATGTGTGTGGATTAAAGTGTTTAGGCGTAGAAAAAGGATTTTATTTCGGCAAAAGTAATAATGAAGTTTCTTGATGTAATCATCTTGAATTCACTGATTAAACTAATTTTAAATTACTTAACTAAGTGAATACGTAATTGCTTACTTGCTGACGCGTGAATACGTCATTGCTTACTTGCTGACGCGTGAATACGTCATTGCTTACTTGCTGACGCGTGAATACGTAATTGCTGACGCGTGAATACGTAATTGCTTACTTGCTGACGCGTGAATACGTAATTGCTTACTTGCTGACGCGTGAATACGTAATTGCTAACGCGTGAATACGTAATTGCTTACTTGCTGACGCGTGAATACGTAATTGCTTACTTGCTGACGCGTGAATACGTAATTGCTTACTTGCTGACGCGTGGATACGTAATTGCTTACTTGCTGACGCGTGAATACGTATTTGCTTACTTGCTGACGCTTGTAAAACAAACCCTAAATCGAGCTACGCAAAACACCTAAAAAACACCCAACACACACTAATTTAAATGTTCTACACACATTAAAACAGTGTAGAAAACTAACAACTTTAGAAAAATATGAATCTACAAACATCAGTACATGACACAAGATGCCGACACCTCACCCCACTCCACTGTCATAAATCCAACCTCGTCATACCGTTTGTAAACTGCCAAAATGCCACCAGTAGAGGGTTAGCTTCGTAAAAGGAACGATCGTTTTGAAACGCGTCAGCAAGTAAGCAATTACGTATTAACTTAGTTAAGTAGTTTAAAATTAGTAAAAGTGATAATGTTTTTATTTGGCTATAGAAGCACTTTTTGTCCTCGTTGAAACCTTTAGACGACAGAAAGGCCTATTTACATTTCCCTCGCGGTGGCAACACTGTTTGACAAACGTCTGACTTATCATCATTAATTATTTCATCTACAACCAATAAACTCAATAGAGACATTTAAGGGAAGGATACTTTCCCACTTGATGACTGCGATTGCATCCATTGGCTTTACCGTCACAAGGAAAGAGGAAAATAAACATGCTAGTCCAAGGTGGGGACTTTTAAAAGATTAGTGGCGTGAAGTGCAAACGATGGTAAAATAAAAAAACATGAATATTGTATTGTTGACAAAAATACTTGAGAAGAATTGTGCATTGCAATTTCTGAGGAGTGGAGTAATCAATAATTTACTACCCTTAAAGCCTCAGTGGCGGCATCGCAAGGAGCATACAGCAGTAGAAGTGAAATTTATAAATATTCCATCTATAATACTCTCTCAAAAGAAATTACCTACATATACAATTTTAACTCTAACGAAACGAATTTCCTATAAGGGTTATTTACGAGTGAAACTTGTTTTATTTAAATATTTGAATTAATTGTATATAAACCTCAGTCCCCAACATAAAGTATCCCTTTTGCATCAGAGAGGGGTGAGTTTAAGATCAAAGTTTCTTGAAAAATTAGAGACATTTTTTTACCTTACAAAATATAGAATTTGTTTCAGATTTTCCACATTACCTTTCATTTGGTGTAAAACTAATGGACGTGTTCAGGCGAGTGTTATAGTTTATAGCACAGGTCTCATTCGGGCCACATCCGGGCCATCAGGCCACATCCGGCCCGCGAAAAGATTTTTTCCGGCCCGCGGAAAGCAGGCATACTGGAGAAAAATGGTTTGGTAATATATTTCCTTTTAAGCACTTTTACCATTAAATATGAGTACAGTATTCGTTTCTCACATGCCACTTCTTTTCTCTATAAGTAAAAACTAGCTGTAAACAAGTAGCGATCAACCATTGAGCGGTAGTAAGCGGTCAGCAAGTGTAAGGACGCTGTAGTTCTTACCCCTAAGGTACCTGAGGCAGGACCAAATTAGCCTCGTCGCATCAACGAACCATCCCATGACCTGAACTTTCTGACAGTCTGTTTGTATGGAAATTGGCTTTCCTTGTTAACCTCACGGCACATATTAACTTTTTGAACTTGAAACTGCAAGAGGAAAACTTCAGTTTGTGACTTATACTGACATGTCAAAGCTTTTAGAAAAAAACTTATACTTTTCGAGAAGCATTTAGGATCTATGAACTTCGACCACTTTGAATCTTGTCAAAACTTAAGTGCAGCTTGAAGTTATCGAGCCAACAACCAATGACTCACTCAAGGCTGATTTCCAGGAATGCTACAAAGAAGGTATCCTCCTTACATTTTACAGTTCTCTCCCAGAAAAATCTTTAAAAACATTAAAAACCAAGCTCAAGTTATGTTTTCTCTTTTTGTATCTACCTTCAAGTGTCTGACTTTTTCAGAAATGAAGCTTGTTAAATCTAAATACAGATCTTCCTTGTCAGATGAGCATTTGAAATAAATCCTAATGATTGGAACTACAAAGTATTATCCTAAAAGGGCTTAAATGTTAAGTGGCAAACAAATGAAATCGTTTCACTAAACAATAATTGTTACTTTTAAGCTTTACACACGTTTCAAACTCACGTATTGTCCAGTTTTCTTTAAAATTCAATAAAGTACATTTTGCAGTAAATTGAAAAGATTTGGTTTGGTATCATCCTGGGGTTTCATTAGAACTACTTGGAAACTTCTACAGAAGGATTGTTGCTTTATAGCAAATATAATTATTTGTTTGGACGCAGTTTTATTTACAATCACGTAAAGAATTTTAGTTAGCCAACAACAAAGTTATATAAGGAAATATAGCAACTTCAAAAACTAAGCAAGAAAATCACAAAAATCACCACTGAGCTCTTAGTTAGGAAAAACGTCGTGGGTGTATGGGGGGGGGGGGGAGTTGGCTAGACTTTCTGCACTGAAATATTGCCGGCCCGCCTTTCCTCCAAACATTTTCAATGTGGCCCTTGAGTAAAACAGGTTGGAGATCTCTGGTTTATAGCGTCCTTAAAATACGTCCATAAAGTGAATTAAATAAAGCTAATACTAGTTTAGTGACGTATTGGGCAAATATTTTGTTTTATGTCTAAGTGTTACAAAGGCAGGGAGGATCAAAGGTAAATTAAACCTAACGTTTGTAATGAAATGGACATTTTAGGATTAAAAAAAAAAAACATTTACGTACTGCTTTCTTCGTGCAAAGAGCTCTAGCGGATGACGGACGAATTAAACGCGGTGCAGGAAAGCTTTCAAGAAACTGCTTTTTTAACACATAAATAATCCTAACCTGGACGAACGTAAAGCTCTCTACAACTAATTACCTGAAATACTTTAACTTTTTAACTAAGCTGTTTAATCTATTAAATACAAAACTCTATTCCCAGTGAATGTATAGGAAAGTAATACTTGTGGGTTTTACGGAATCAGGACTGTAACCGTCACAAGGTACAAAGATACAAATTGCTTGAGCGTTAAACTTGTAGATTTAATCGAAGAAATGCACTTTATCATTGAGTGTCTAAATAAAAACTTTAGACGGCGGTTTTCAGAGGTGCACAACAAAATGGCCGACATACATAGATAATTTATTTGTTCAACGTAGTAATTCGAGATTTGAATATGAGCGTCGACTACTTGAAATAATATCGAATCATTTTTACAACAAAAATTGGTAAAAAAGTATATTTATAAATTTCACAGTTGTACATAGCCTTCGTAACTAGGGCGGGATAAAACAAGAGACGATGACCAGGGGAAAGAAGAACAGAACGGATTAAAAGAGGTTGTAGATGTGAAGGAACCCCAAAGAAACTGCAACGAGTGGTTAATGGGAGACTTAAGTAAAACCGAATGAAATGCAATAAACTAACTGTCGATAGCAATGATTAAGGATACGTTATCTGGTAATGGAGAGCTGTAAGGATGGACTAAGAAAAAAAAAATATGCCAGCGAAAAGTGCTAAGAAGGTTATTTGGTAGGAATCTGGAAAAGCAAAATTTTAAAAAAAAACTGAAATATACCTTTGCCAGGCTGTTCTGTCAAACAAAGTTTATTTGTCGAGTCTGTATATTTATTGTTATTAAATTTGTTTTTTTGAAATAGTTTGAAGGGAAAGACAGAACCAGTTGACTTATATACTTGCTTATGTAATGCGTACCTCCCCCATAGAACACCAATCAAGTGTTTGGTAGATGCGTGGGCTACGTTTAATTCTTCTTTTGGAAAATAAATATGTTAACGACATCAGTAATTTCTATCTCGAATCAGGACGCAAGACAATTAAGCCCTAACTTTCCTTTACGCCTTCACTAGTACGCTACTACATTGCCAATTACGTATCATCATCTTGTTCGCTAAAATCTCTATTAATCTCACCCTACGGTGACCTCATTCTCAACCACCGTTAAAGGCTTTGTTAGTATGCTACAAGTGAAATTTTTGTATTCCTACGAAATTCTTGTAAAATACTGAAACATATTTTCAAACCGAAGACCTGTATCCTCCCGGCATCCTTCTATCGAAAGTAAAACGAAACACGGCATTCAGTTGGCTCACCACCACCATAATAATAATAATCTTCATCATCATCAGAGAAAGATATCTTAGATGGAAATTCTTATGAAGAGTTAATTAATTTGAGTAAATTTAATATATTTAAATAATGAAAAGACTCAGGTTTGTTCCTTCAGTTCCAATCACGCTTTATCCTCTGCAATATATAACCCACATTATTAGCCCTAAATCTATGGATGGAGTAATAAGCAGAGAAAACTCAGGAAATATTAAATGTTCCCCTAGTTATAACTCGGAAAATGTTATATGTTGCCGTAGTTTTCAGCTCCAGTGATGTTTTATGTATTTGACAAATAAAACATTATATAATCTTGCTTATGGCGCAGCCGATCCTCCCCCTCTCATACCGCAGTGTCTGTCGGAGTATAAACCGCACTATCAGCGACCCCGTGAAACGGGACAGGAAACTAACTGCTCCAGGAAAGCAATGGGAAAAAATCATCCAATCAAGCATACCACTGGATCTTCCGAGAGGCGTAGCCGTGGCTTTGTTTAGGATGACCACTGGACATGACTACCTACATAGACACCTGCATCGCATGAAAGTGGTAGACACGCCAATCTGCCCACTCTGCTCCGACAACGAAGGGACGGCAGAGCATCTTAACACTTGTGACGGCCTGAAAGATATCTTTCACGAGGAGTCCAGGGAAGAACTCGCTACATTGTACTGGGAGGTACGGCGTCGGATGGCTGAGAGGCCAAGGACGGGCGTTTGCTGAAGTAAGAAGTAAGTAAGTTCTACAGGAAAATTTAAGTTGATAAAATAATAAAAATTACTATTATCAGTGTGTAGTTAAAAACACTGATTTAAAAGATAACTATTAACCTACCAGAAATTTAATGCTTTAAAAAAACTTAATAAAAATATGACTTGAAAAGCAGTAATAATTCTGGTAATAACAGAGTTTCAACCTGAGTTAGCAAATATAACTTTATTGTTACCCTACATTAAATCGTATTGAAGAGAAGTTTGTAAAGTGTTAACTCGCGGTTGCCAAAGCTTTCACACTTGATTGATATTTGTTACTTGGTTTTGCTCTGCGAAGACATTTCATCATTAATTTTCAAGATTAATGTTTTGCGATCGAAATAGCACTGAACCCGTTCTCGTATTGAATGAGCGCTGATTTGGCAACACTGTAATTAACACCGAACAGGAAGGGAGGAGAAATTCTTTGCAACGAGCATTGTTTGGAGGTATTGTTCTAGAATCACAATTGTTAAAAATGTAATCCATACTGTTGATTTTTGTAATCAGAGAAACGTAATTATTTTGAGTGGCACAAATTGAAACTTATTTTGCTGTGTTCAATTTAAAATGTATAAATTAAAGTTAAAATTATTATAAATTCATTTTAATATTTCATAATAATAAACATTGTTGTAGGTAATTGCTAGGTTCGGTTGGGTTAGGTTCGGTCACTTCAGGTTAGATTAGGTTCAGTTAGGGTAGGTTTGGCTAAATTAGGTCCCATCAGGTTAGATTAAGTTAGATCAGGTGAAGTTAGGTTAGGTTTAAGCATTATTCATAACAAATCCTTAATGTGATTCTGAATGTGGACGTTTCGTAGAAACTTTACTAGATCAGACGCTTGTCAAAATGTGCCCCTAATGCCTACCTGGACGTGCTAGAAGATCAAACTATCGGCAAGGATCAAACTATTTCATTTAAATGTTAGGTTAGGTCAGGTTAGCAATTGACTTTACCAAGGTCAAGGTAAAACATAATCCTCCCTGGAGTAGGTACAGTCTGCACCAAGGTAATGGAGAGGTTTCTACTAGCTACCTGTAAACAGTCGCCTACGTAGCTGGCTTGATATTTGTTTACTGATATAATTACGTTTTACTTATTCACGTTAAAATTAATTAAAGGGTAAATTCCTTCAAATATGTATTTCATTCAAAGTTAAAATAAAAATATTTTCTAAGGCCAATGTAAAGTCGCCGAGCCACTGGTAAATTACATCTACCAGGTAATTTCTATGAATGTTAATTCCAGGTAAAGAGACGACTGCCTTATGCTCCAATTTCCCTTAAATAATATCTACATTTTAATCACAGACGACAAAGTCTGTTCAGTTTTAATTTCCCTCGGAAAGATCTTCACCGCCAGTCTTATTCCCAGTGAGTTGTGTTTTATAAATTTCTGAGAGAATTGTTTAACTTACGGCTCATTAATCTACCAACTTCCGGATGTCGTATTGCGCTGAATATCTTGCGCTCAATAAATATTCATTATTTTGGACGCGCTTTGAAATATAGTTTAGAAATCTATAAAGTACTGATGAAAATCCTATTGGAATGTTAAACTGTATATTATAATCTCGTATAAGGTTACATTTTGGGGTTTGGTGCAAAAAGAGAGCAGAACAATTTCTCACGTTTATCAGAGAACAAATAATTTGTTTTCCTTAAATACAACTTTTTTTTTAAATAAGAATGCATTTGTTAAAACTAACCTAGCTCATTATTTCAAATACAATCATTACTTATGTAAATTTGTGCTTTAATTTGGAGTTATCTTCCTTTACTTCGGAAATGTATATTGTTTAAGATAGCATTAAAAAATTATATTTTGGAACTGTTTACAAACACACAACATAGATGTAACTGTTTAAACAATCTTTCGGCGTCTTCTTTTTCTTGACTAATGAGTTCTAATAAAGTTGTTTGATTATTTATTTATGTTGGACGAGCTTTGAAATGTAACTAAAAAACCTATATAATACTGGTTACAATGTTATTGGACTATAGAATCGCATGTAGGAGTTAATGGAAATCTTTGGTGCTAGAAACGTTGGGGAGCTCCAATTTTTATAAATTTTTATAAAATAAATAATTTTGTGTACACTAACATATAATTTCTTTTTAGAGGGATTATATTTATTAAAATAATCTACCTTTTTTCAATTTTTTAAATTATTACATCTGTAAATGTATGTTTTAATTTGTAGTATTATTGTTTTGACTTATATATGATTATTGTAATTTTCATTCCTGATGATGTTGGTACTGTTTGCCAACGAAAAGCATTGGATATAAAATAATAAATATTCTTGTATTTGTGTTATTTTAAATTATTAAACAAGAAAACGTATTTTATATATATATATATATATATATATATATATATATATATATATATATATATATATATATATATATAAAATATATTACAAACATAAATAGTATATAAATATAAGTAAACATAATATATACATGAATATATACATTATATAAACATAATAAAAACATATAAAATCCGATTTCCTGTACAGTAATTAAAATACATAGCAGTATACAAATACAACAATTGTTTAAAGTATCATACATTCAAAGCTTTTCGTCGATAAAAAGTTCCAACATCATCATAAATGAATAAAGACGATCATATAACATATGTTAGTTTAGATCCAACACCAGTGCTGCCAATTCTAATACAATATTGACAAATGTATCATTTTCCTGTCGTAACGTTATAGACACTGCATATAGTATCAAATTCGGTCCATTTATTAATTATATTGTTCCTATATATTTCAAATGCTTCGTATATGTTTGTTCTCAACCTTCGTGCCTTTCTTTTATAATATTCGTATTTTATATTTTTCAAATTAACGGTTATTATTAATATTAATTTTTGCAAAGTTTGGTTTGTATATATCTGGTTGTATACAGGCATTAAAGTATTTTTTATATCTTTCGTTTAATTTTTCTTTCTTTACCTATATAAACTTTCTTACAACATTCACATTCTATTTAATAGTCTTTTATGCTTTTCATGCATAATAAATATTTTATATAATTAATTAAGCTGACACCACGTGTACATTTGTTACTTAGCCTAAATAAGAGCAACTCTTAAGAGAGAGCAGATTAAATGAGAGTTTTGTACCGCCCAGCCTTGGTGGAGCTGGAAGTGGATGTCGGTGTGTCTGCATGTTTTATTGCTAAAGTTGCTTCGGATAAAGTTGGCTAATTTGCAAATTTTGACTTTCTCCCTTTCCCGACACAGTATCGCTAGATAGGGTTAGATGCAGTTTGTCCCCCTCTGAACCGTTGCTGTGCAGTGACTGTGGCCTCTAGAGTGGGGGACCGAATATTACCTCTTCAATGAAAGACATATTATTATTGCATGATTGATTTGCTTGTTGCGTTGTAAATACAAATAGTGAAAGGGTTTTTAAACAAATAATTTTGGGAATGATAGAAGCTCTTTTATTTAAATCTGAAGACTTTCACTGAAGGTAATGAGAGGTTCTATTTTAGGGCGAGTTTTCTAGTTTAATTGAAGATCTTTTATAAATATATTTCTTGTCAAGAATAGACAAAGTGATAAAAAATGTAGACTATATGCAAAACACATTCATATATTCTTTCTATTAGTTCGCACTTTCTCTATTTATATATCTTGTTCAAAATTTCAATCGTTAGTTAAATTATTTTTATTCATCCACTCAAGTGTATATAATTTATAAAAACTTCTAGTGGATGCCACTTCATGTTATTACAGTTTTTTGAATAGTAACAATAGGGGCAAGGTATGCAATGTAGTTATTACGTCCCATTTGGTTTAAAATAAGTGATAACATATGATTTCATAAAACAGCTGATTTTATATTTCAGGTTATGTGGAGGAACAGCTGTTTTAACGCATAGGTTATATTACTTTATTTATACTAATTGTAATTACTTAGTAACATGTAACTAAAATTAAATTTCTTTTGTTCATCTGAGTAGGAATTGACTCTAAAAAGTTTTGTTTATGTTAGTTGTTTATTATTTAACTTTGTTTATTTAGATTGTTCTAAATATAATGAGACTAATTGTTCAAGGAAATTTCGTTTACAAAATTCTTTTGATTATTATTTTGTATGCCCGATCAAACGCATTACCTAACCCAAAGCAACCTTTTACGTGACTTTCGTTCTACAGAATATGTACCTATTGCTTGAATTGTTTATAAACTTGAGTTCTTAAGGTTCAATCACATTTATAAGGAGTGAAGCATGTATCGTTATAATCTGGGCAACCAGGTAATGCTTTGATAAATAATACTTTTAAACATTTGATTTTAATCTTTCAAAAAACCACCCTATTAAGGTAATTAAAACTACTAATTTTCTCTTATACCCGCGTCTTATTTGACGCGTTTTTAATTAATTTATGCATAAACAAATTCCTAGTTTTAAATGATTTTTTATTAGCTCATCCTACTTATGTTAATTGTTAAATCTGTATAAACCTTTATAGTGTGAATGATTTAAGTTTCAATAAAACATAATCAATTCATTCTGCAAGGTAACAAGCTTTCCTAAATGCTTTAAATTTCAAACTTTGATGACAAACATTTTAGAAAATGTCAACATTAATTGTAATTAGAGAGCGATGGTTGCAGATTCTTTGGATTTATTTCGTTAAACGCTGCGAGATAAGCGAAAAAGATAACACAACTTCTAATTAGAAAGGATCACTCACCCCCTCCTACCCTCTCCTCTCCTGGCTTCGGTCGCTCTCTTTAATTACAGACAATGCTACACTCAAAGAGCAACAATACTTGTGATTCGTTACCGGAATGTGAGAAAGGTTGATGGAATATACAATTTGGTCGTCACTGATTAGGTAATTGGATAGTCTTGTATTACAACATAATAAGTGAGCTACAATGTTATCCTCAGTGTGTGTGTGCGTGTGTCTGATAATGTTATTATTTAAAAGTAACTGAAAACGTATTATACAAATGCAGACAGCTGAAACTCTATAATTTGGTGTATATTTGTTATGAGGTTGATTGAGGATAAATACAGGGTCTTCAGTTACCATTAATGCGTGTGATACTATCTTGAGACGTTACGCAGGTGTCACGTTAGTATTACTTGCAATTAGGCACCGTCACGCTGCCGTTACGTGACGCAATAGTGCTAAAACAAATAGGCGCAATGATATCTCGACGTATGCAATATCACCGCTCTCTCACTTTATCGGGCGATAACTTCTCCGACATTTCATAAAGGCATTTCCAACGACACAGGGTTTTTCCTCTATATATTAACTTTGCTACATCCCGGGTTTTATGTCTCACAGATTTATCTCCCTGTATGAATGTCCCCGCCTTTTATACCTCTGTATCGTCGTGTCACATGTGACCAAAAAGGCGGCAGCGCTCTATCCTAGACTTCTGAAATTACTAAGTGTATGAAATAGATGAAATACACAGTACTGACCTAAACACATTGTATATACATATATTATGTATTATTTAAATATAATGTAGTGTTTGGAGAATATTTTTCCAATATATTCTTTTAGCTCTATTTGCTTTACAAATTTTACTAGCTTTGTGTTAACACATAATATAAATGTAACAATACAGTATAAATATAATAAACAAATATAGATGTAACAACATATTATCTTGCTATTTATTATATTTGTTGCTATACGGTATATTTGGTTTTATAATAAAACAATATGTTAAAAGGTTTTCAAATGCATTTTGATGTAAGGTATACATTTAAAACCCACACATAATTATTTAATTTATATACGTTTGTATTTTAAACGTGTTTAAAGAATGTATTCGTTCTCAGAAAGTTAGTATTTAAATAAGAAACAGAATTAAAAGTGTCCGTATTAGTAGGCCTATACATACTGTGGACACTCAAACTGGGAAAACACGGCGCTGTGTAGGCAAAGTAATGTCACGGGTAACCAATGTACCTTATCACTACTACAACCACACTACGGTCAGAATGGATTCAAAATAACACCACACAAATACTTCTTTCTTACTGAAAATAAACACATTACTCAATGGGCCCTGAATCTCTGAGGCTAGTTTGCGCCTCTATGCACTACATCGGCAGCCACAGTGGTAAAGTGTTACTAGGCTGCATCTCGCTGACGTTACGACTGCATTGTTTTACACAGGTTGGTCACGTGACTGCAATGACGCTTGCAGTAGGTATACAAAACGAATCTACAGGGGTTGGGTTGCACGAAATAAATGTTTTACTAGAGTTGCAGAAGTATATGATGGAAGATGATGTATCCTCTTCGCAGTTACTTTTAAGATAATATACTTTAAAGTTTTTAGTTTTAATGATTATTTTTTCAAACAATTCTGGGCTCACTCACATTGTGATAAATAATATTGCTTTAATGTAAACTAAATAACATTAGTTACGTGGGGGAAAATGCTGTTACGTGGGGAAAAATAATTGAAATTAATATTGCAAAATAACTCAGTCGGCAGTAAAACAATATATTTTAATTAAATGATGTTCTGACTCAGCAGGTGGAGCCACTCGTCATATAAAAACCTGGAAGTTTATGAAGTCTGATATGAAATGTAATACTCTATACTTTGCACATCTGTGATATTGTCTCTCCTAAATTATTATTGATCTTTTTGTAGAGACAGTGTATTGTTGTTTAATTTGTACGGTGCGAAGTTGTAAAATCATACTTCTTAAAATCATACTTTTTAAAAAGATTTCTACTTTCAGTAGAAATAGCTTTTTTTCTACTTTTAGTTATAATTAGGTTTAAATTATAATTTTGTAAGAATCTGAAATACATAGTCTGTGAATAGAGTAAAATATACAATAACTTTCGAAACTTGTTTTTAAATATTTCGTACAAGAAAAACTGTATAAGTCTATTTGTTTATGTATACATAGAACATCGCAGGTTTCGATACCATAGTTACCATCATCATAGGAAACATGAAAAATAACTAGCGGAAGTTATAGAAAGTAAAACGTACATATTGTATGTGGAGGTTGAGAGATTGTATCTGTAGTTAAGAAAAGAGTCTTTTTAAAGCTATTTGAAGGAGGAGCTAAGTTTAAATTCGAGGTTTACTGTCCTCAAGTACCTATGTAATAATTACTAAATGATAAATATACAAACAAAAACACAACTAACGGTAAAACAAACGCAAATAACGGTGCATAGTTACAACCCAATTTTAATGCGCAATATCATGAGTGATAAAATTCTATTATTAGTCAGAAATTTTATAAATTTTCAATTCCCCGAAGTAAATTTATTTCCATGTGTTGTAGGCAATATTACCGTGTGTTTACAATTGACTATCGCGGCGTGTGAAAATAGTAATCAAATAAGCCATCCTGTTCGTTCAATGAAATTACAATATTAAATCATAAATTGCTGCAATGTTGTCTATTTGTTGATTCAAATATGATGGATGAGATTGGATTCCCAATTGCTTTCCCCCAATTTGGTGGAAACGTTCCTTTAATGAGAATACTCAGATATCATGTAAAACATTTGAAGGTTTCTCTTGAAGGAAGGTTTTCCTTCTGATCACCCAGACTGATATCCTAAATCATGTACAAACTCCTTTTCGTGCAACAGTGAAATGTAACCGGTTACTTTACTTTACAAAATTTACTTGTATTTACATTTTTTACTTACAGCGTTTAAGGTTGAACTTTTAATAATTAATTAGTTTTAGTTCTAATTGTAGTCAGTATTTTTTTTATTTTTTTTTTATTTCACAATATTTATTTGATTTAAATAGTTTTGGTTTTCAACGAACCTACGTGACACATTTAATTCAAGTATAATCAATATGCCCGTATCAACATCAATGAACTGTCACACAGCTGTGAAAACCTCAACCTAAATAGCAAATTTAAATTAAGATCTATTGCCTCTTTAATGAAAAACTGGCTCTTAAGCTTCTAAAACTCTTTAAATAGACAAGATTTCTAGATGATTCAGAGACATACGTACTAAAGGGAGTTGGGGTTGGTGAAATTTTACAGGAGTACGACTTCGCTGTAGCCCTTATTTGGAACAAAGGATCGAATTGCTTTGAAATTGCAAACTAAACTGTAAATTTTATCAGTGTTTAGACAAAGGTTAGTGACATGTTTTAGGAGCAATGAAAGATTCTAAAGAAGAAAAATA
>JBAIZL010000010.1:6190130-6387630 GCA_036971475.1 Prosapia bicincta | reverse complement strand
ATAAAGGAAAGTTTGCTGAAGGAAAACAATGACTGCAAAAATAAACAATATTAAACGGAACGGATAAGATTATTATTCGCAATAACGTATTTAATCTTATTATGCCCCGTATTCTGTAATCTGAAATCCCTTGAGACTTTTGTTGGTTTTCTTAGTCTCGTGGCTCGATGTGGAATCTCTTTACGAAATGCAAAGTTTATTGAATAATTCTAGTTTATGTGCAGTTCTACCTTTAAACGTGCATAAAGCATTATTCGGGTCGGATTATCACTTCTGGCAGAAGCTCCCACTGACTGCCACTTTTTTACACTTTCCTTTATAATTGAAATTTTTTTCTTTTCGAGTAACGTTCCTTAAGATTTTTAATAGAAACCTGTGTACATTTTTAATTACAGCTTTACAGTTTCTTATTTAAATATATCATAATAAAATATAACTTATTAAATAATTTTCTTTAGGTCTCCTTTGTACAGGGTCTAATATTATTCACTGTCCCCAGAACCTTCTAGAACATATAAAAGATTGATAGAGCTTAACAGACGATTTCGTTTCGAGCAAGAAAAACTGTTTTGTTTCCTAAACCAACATTTACCTACTAGCATCTTCCAAATTTTAATTCCAAAAGGCCGAAAACCATCATAATATCGTATTAACCTCTTGATAAATTTACGTATAATCTACGTCACGCGACAATACACAGTAAAACTGTAAACAGTAGCTCTAGGCATTGTATTGAAATTTCGCCCTAAGATAAAGGGCCGACGTCTATAACGCTTTCGGAACAAATGAAGGGAAATTAAGACTGAACGCGGCAACACCGCAGACGCCGTTACTCTCAATTAGCTTAACGCTTACACCTATGTAGTGACGTCACAATGTTACATTAACGGAATAACCGCGACAAATAGGAACAAGTGGCGTGCTCATGGTGAATAATGTAAGTATATTTCAAGTTATTGAGTAAATAAATAAATTCAATTAATTAAATTGTCAACGAACCCCCAGACAAAAACCCAACCAGTTTGCTCAATGATTTCAATTACATTTCTGTTGTGTTTCCATTGGTGTTCTAGTTTGCGGAATATTGTTCAGGCCTAAAGGAACTATATAAACTTAAATATTTTTTTCAGGCACAGATTAAAGTGTAGCTTTTACAAACGAAAAAATCATTCAAATTTTTATTTTTAAGTCAATTCGTACTTAAGTCAACAAAGAAAAACTTCATTTTAGTTTCTTTTTATTTTATAATTACAATTATATAAGTATGGATAACATACGTCAGAATAACAATATTAAGTGGGCAAATAGGAAGCGAATTTCCTTGCAATTTTCCATTTTCCTTTCTATTCCCAATGTTGTTGGATTATTATTTGTGTTAATAATTATACGCTAAATTTTTTCGTCGCTTGAATTGTGTTGTAGTTTCTTTTCACTTTCCTTTCGCATTGTCCGTTTGTGAAGCAATGCTGTATACCGTTAATCCAATTTGTTAGTTTATTTCATTATTTTCATTCATTTTTAATCCTAGATCATTATTTAAGATATTGTTTGAAAACCATGGCAAACATTTAAGGATGTACAATGGAGATTTCGACAACAATTTCTAAACAAATTGTTACTGGTAAATTGTACTTTTTCAATAAACGTTAATGAAAGTCAATCTTTGCGAAAGGTTAAAATCTTGTGCAAGTATATTTGTGTTGGACATTTTGTCGGATTATTTCTTAAGGTAAACACAAGCTTAAAGCTGACGTCACGTTTGGGCCCCAGTCAGTCTCTACACGGCTCAATAAATGTCCCTACTTATTAGTCATATTTATATTTCTAGTAACACTTATGTAATCATGTGGAAGTGTATTTGTGTTAGACACTTTGTCAGCTGAGTCAGATTCTGCCTTAAGGTAAACACAAGCTTAAAGTTGACGTCACGTTTGGGCACCAGTCAGTCTCTACAAGGCTCAATAAATGTCCCTACTTATTAGTCATATTTATATTTCTAGTAACACTTATGTAATCATGTGGAAGTATATTTGTGTTAGACACTTTGTCAGCTGAGTCAGATTCTGCCTTAAGGTAAACACAAGCTTAAAGTTGACGTCACGTTTGGGCACCAGTCAGTCTCTACAAGGCTCAATAAATGTGCCTACTTAATAGTCATATTTGTATTTCTAGTAACTCTTATGTAATCTTGTGGAAGTATATTTGTGTTAAACACTTTGTCAGCTGAGTCAGATTCTGCCTTAAGGTAAACACAAGCTTAAAGTTGACGTCACGTTTGGGCACCAGTCAGTCTCTACAAGGCTCAATAAATGTGCCTACTTAATAGTCATATTTGTATTTCTAGTAACTCTTATGTAATCTTGTGGAAGTATATTTGTGTTAAACACTTTGTCAGCTGATTTAGATTCTGCCTTAAGGTAAACACAAGCTTAAAGCTGACGTCACGTTTGGGCCCCAGTCAGTCTCTACACGGCTCAATAAATGTCCCTACTTATTAGTCATATTTATATTTCTAGTAACACTTATGTAATCATGTGGAAGTATATTTGTGTTAGACACTTTGTCAGCTGAGTCAGATTCTGCCTTAAGGTAAACACAAGCTTAAAGTTGACGTCACGTTTGGGCACCAGTCGGTCTCTACAAGGCTCAATAAATGTGCCTACTTAATAGTCATATTTGTATTTCTAGTAACTCTTATGTAATCTTGTGGAAGTATATTTGTGTTAGACATTTTGTCAGCTGAGTCAGATTCTGCCTTAAGGTAAACACAAGCTTAAAGTTGACGTCACGTTTGGGCACCAGTCAGTCTCTACAAGGCTCAATAAATGTGCCTACTTAATAGTCATATTTGTATTTCTAGTAACTCTTATGTAATCTTGTGGAAGTATATTTGTGTTAAACACTTTGTCAGCTGAGTCAGATTCTGCCTTAAGGTAAACACAAGCTTAATGTTGACGTCACGTTTGGGCACCAGTCAGTCTCTACAAGGCTCAATAAATGTGCCTACTTAATAGTCATATTTGTATTTCTAGTAACTCTTATGTAATCTTGTGGAAGTATATTTGTGTTAAACACTTTGTCAGCTGAGTCAGATTCTGCCTTAAGGTAAACACAAGCTTAAAGTTGACGTCACGTTTGGGCCCCAGTCAGTCTCTACACGGCTCAATAAATGTCCCTACTTATTAGTCATATTTGTATTTCTAGTAACACTTATGTAATCATGTGGAAGTATATTTGTGTTAGACACTTTGTCAGCTGAGTCAGATTCTGCCTTAAGGTAAACACAAGCTTAAAGTTGACGTCACGTTTGGGCACCAGTCAGTCTCTACAAGGCTCAATAAATGTGCCTACTTAATAGTCATATTTGTATTTCTAGTAACTCTTATGTAATCTTGTGGAAGTATATTTGTGTTAAACACTTTGTCAGCTGAGTCAGATTCTGCCTTAAGGTAAACACAAGCTTAATGTTGACGTCACGTTTGGGCACCAGTCAGTCTCTACAAGGCTCAATAAATGTCCCTACTTAATAGTCATATTTGTATTTCTAGTAACACTTATGTAATCATGTGGAAGTATATTTGTGTTAGACACTTTGTCAGCTGATTTAGATTCTGCCTTAATGTAAACACAAGCTTAAAGTTGACGTCACGTTTGGGCACCAGTCAGTCTCTACAAGGCTCAATAAATGTGCCTACTTAATAGTCATATTTGTATTTCTAGTAACTCTTATGTAATCTTGTGGAAGTATATTTGTGTTAGACACTTTGTCAGCTGATTTAGATTCTGCCTTGAGGTAAACACAAGCTTAAAGTTGACGTCACGTTTGGGCAGCAGTCGGTCTCTACAAGGCTCAATAAATGTGCCTACTTAATAGTCATATTTGTATTTCTAGTAACACTTATGTAATCATGTGGAAGTATATTTGTGTTAGACACTTTGTCAGCTGAGTCAGATTCTGCCTCAAGGTAAACACAAGCTTAAAGCTGAAGTCACATTTGGGCACCAGTCAGTCTCTACAAGGCTCAATAAATGTGCCTACTTAATAGTCATATTTGTATTTCTAGTAACTCTTATGTAATCTTGTGGAAGTATATTTGTGTTAGACACTTTGTCAGCTGATTTAGATTCTGCCTTAAGGTAAACACAAGCTTAAAGCTGACGTCACGTTTGGGCAAAAGTCAGTCTCTACAAGGCTCAATAAATGTCCCTACTTAATAGTCATATTTGTATTTCTAGTAACTCTTATGTAATCTTGTGGAAGTATATTTGTGTTAGACACTTTGTCAGCTGAGTCAGATTCTGCCTTAAGGTAAACACAAGCTTAAAGTTGACGTCACGTTTGGGCACCAGTCAGTCTTTACAAGGCTCAATAAATGTGCCTACTTAATAGTCATATTTGTATTTCTAGTAATACTTATGTAATCATGTGGAAGTATATTTGTGTTAGACACTTTGTCAGCTGAGTCAGATTCTGCCTTAAGGTAAACACAAGCTTAAAGTTGACGTCACGTTTGGGCACCAGTCAGTCTCTACAAGGCTCAATAAATGTGCCTACTTAATAGTTACATTTGTATTTCTAGTAACTCTTATGTAATCTTGTGGAAGTATATTTGTGTTAGACACTTTGTCAGCTGAGTCAGATTCTGCCTTAAGGTAAACACAAGCTTAAAGTTGACGTCACGTTTGGGCACCAGTCAGTCTCTACAAGGCACAATAAATGTCCCTACTTAATAGTCATATTTGTATTTCTAGTAATACTTATGTAATCATGTGGAAGTATATTTGTGTTAGACACTTTGTCAGCTGAGTCAGATTCTGCCTTAAGGTAAACACAAGCGTAAAGTTGACGTCACGTTTGGGCACCAGTCAGTCTCTACAAGGCTCAATAAATGTGCCTACTTAATAGTTACATTTGTATTTCTAGTAACTCTTATGTAATCTTGTGGAAGTATATTTGTGTTAGACATTTTGTCAGCTGAGTCAGATTCTGCCTTAAGGTAAACACAAGCTTAAAGTTGACGTCACGTTTGGGCACCAGTCAGTCTCTACAAGGCTCAATAAATGTGCCTACTTAATAGTCATATTTGTATTTCTAGTAACACATATGTAATCTTGTGGAAGTATATTTGTGTTAGACATTTTGTCAGCTGAGTCAGATTCTGCCTTAAGGTAAACACAAGCTTAAAGTTGACGTCACGTTTGGGCACCAGTCAGTCTCTACAAGGCTCAATAAATGTGCCTACTCAATAGTCATATTTGTATTTCTAGTAACTCTTATGTAATCTTGTGGAAGTATATTTGTGTTAGACATTTTGTCAGCTGAGTCAGATTCTGCCTTAAGGTAAACACAAGCTTAAAGCTGACGTCACGTTTGGGCACCAGTCAGTCTCTACAAGGCTCAATAAATATGCCTACTTAATAGTCATATTTGTATTTCTAGTAACACTTATGTAATCTTGTGAAAGTTCAATTCTTCTACGTTTTAACGGTAGATTTTTAGGTATAATTTTTAATTATATTATTTATCGTTTTTCTATCTGTTTATGGAATTATTTTTTAAATTTTCTATAATAATTTAATTAATGCACCTTTGTTTTGCTGATCTTTTTCAATATTAAGCTACTTCTGTTTATACCTTTCTAATTTGGTACTTGTACTGAATTTGTACGTTTGGGCACTAGTTAGTGCTAATATTTTATTTTTCTCTATTTTATTTTATTTTTTTCACTGTTTTACAAACGACTGACTTATCATCATTAATTATTTCATTTACAATCAAGAAATTCATTAGAGTTATTTAGGGGAAGGTTTACTTATCGCTTTTGTCATTTCAAGCTTATTTCTGCAGGATCAAGGGTCCAAGAAAAACAATTTACTTATAAGCCGAAACCGCCCTTTCTTTGCCTGATTGGTAACATTTCAAACAAAATAAACTTTCACTGATGTATAACAGCTTTTGTGTTGTTTGATTCACAATATAGATAAAACTAAGCTGTGTTATATATTATCATCATAACATTGTTTAGCGCTATAAGTTAGTAATTATATTAATAATTACTACTATATTTATAACACGCTATATATATTATGCATACTGTATTATTTGTAAGTAATAAACTTAAAGAACACAACCTTTTACAGAATATAGAAACGACGGTTTGAAAATAGGTGGGTAAATTAATTCAGCGCTCTGGGATAATGTATAGAATCGCAGCCTTCGTGAGTTGGAAATCGTTTTCACGTAGTTTGCAGTGCTTTCTCGATAAACTGAAGGAAAAAAGAAGAATGGATTGAATTGGATTATATCTTACTTGCCGAAAATACCTATCGATAAATGAGCACTACCTATCGCAAGTGTTGGCAATTAATCATTTCAGACGTTTACAGAACCAAAACTTTGGTTTAATACATCTAATATATACTTTATGTTACTGACGGCACTTTATATTATGCCCTGGCCTATTTATACTTCCCTTCATCCAGTTTAAGGTAGATACAGCACATGAGGAAGTGTGTAGTTTTCCTCCCATTAGGGATACTTTCCCACTTGATGACTGCGACCGCCATAAATGGCATCTACGGGAAATGCAGGACGTGTATATGCGCGAGTGGACAGAATTTACCATCACAAGGAAACAGGAAAATAAACGTCAATGTTATTAAGTTGTAAAAACGTAGTGGCGTGAAGTGCAAAGGAAAGGTAAAAATAAAAGCTACGAATATTAAGGTTTTAAAAACATGAATATTGTATTGTAGACAAAAATACTTGAGAAGAATAGTACAACATAATTTCTGAGTGGAGCAATCTATAATTCGCAACCATTTAAGTCTCAGTGGCGGCTTCGCAAGGAGCATACAGCAGCAGAAGTGTCATTGATAAATGTTCCGTCTATAATACTCTCTCATAAGGAAATGATATTGATATAAAATATAATTTTTACCCTATCGAAATGAAATCCTTCTAAAAGGAGAGAAACTATTGTAAGAGAAGCTTGTTTTATTAAAATATTTGAAATAAATTGTTTATATAATGACGTCCCCACCGCATCGCATTCCTTTTCTATCAGAGAAGGGTGTGTTTAAATTCAAAGCTTCGTGAAAATTTAGATACATTTTTTCATCTTCTTAAAATATTGATGTATGTATATTTATTAAATATTTGTTCAGATTTTCCAAGTTACCTTTCGTTTATTGTAAAACTAATGGACGTGTTTAGGTGAGTGTTATAGTTTGTAGCTTCATTGAAATATGTCCATAACCTAAATTGAAAAAAACTAATACCAGTTTAGTGACGTATTGGGCAAATATTTTGTTTTATGCCTAAGTGTTTCAAAGGCCAGGGGAATCGAAGGTAAAATAAACACATATTTTGTAATTAAAAAAAAAAATTAAGATAAAAACAAAACCCAATTATAACTTTCTACGCCAGAAAACACCCTCTGCAGAGAGCTCTAGCGGATGCCGCACGGATTAAACGCAGTGCAGGAAGGCTTTGAACTATCTGATTTTTTATCTCATAAATCATCCTAACCTGGACAAACGTAAAGCTCGCTATAACTACTTACCTGAAATACGTTACCTTTTTAACCAAGCGGTTTAATCTATTAAATGCAAAGTTCTATTCCCAACGAATGTATAGGAAGTTAATACTTGTGGATTATACAGAATCACGTCTTGGAGGTAACCGTCACAAGGTACAAAGATACAAATTGCTTGAGCATTACACGTGTAGACGAAATTACACGATAATGCACTTAATTGTTTCTAAGTGCCTAAATAAAAACGTTTAGGGGGCGGTTTTCAGAGGTACACAACAAAATGGCCGACATAGATAGATACTTTATTTGTACAACGTAGTAATTAGAGATTTGAATATGAGCGTCGACAAATGACTCAACAGCCAAGGTTGTGTGGCTAAAGATAAAAAATTGAGAGATGATAATGGCACGCATGTTGTGAAGTTATTCATTTAGGAAATCAGAAAGGCTATGATTTTGCTACTCTGCCTGATCTAAAGCCCTCTAAAGTATCGTTCAGCTTGCAATAAATACGTTTACAAACAATCGTGTGTTTAGACACAGAAAACTAACTTCACGAAACCGAAATTACATTACTAGATGATTCAGCAACATTGTGCCGTAAATATCCGCCGCTGAAGGACCTCTTTGATCTAAGTTTAGACGTGGAAACACAACGTCAGCCAAACGGAATATATAATCACTTGCAAAATGTCTGAGTGCGCAAAGTGGAGACTGCAACGTCGGGTTTCTCAGACAAAGCAGAAGTTCATTGCTTTATTTAAATGAAATTTCACTGGACAAATTTAATGTTGCTTGGATATTTAAATGCAACTTTGTGTCTGTTAGTGAATGCAATGAAGTACATATCCATACACACGCTCATACACACAGTTATAAAGAAATATATTCTATAATAAATAAATATTAATAATTTAGTTAATATGAGTCTAAAAAATTCAATTTTATATAATAAAAGAATGTAGTTAACCTTTAATAGGTTCTGAAAAATATACTCAATAAAACGTTTGTTATTAATTTAATTTAAGTTGATTATTAAAAGTATAAGTCGCCTAAAAGTTTTTATTTTTAAAAATTGAAGCAAATATATATATATATAAATAACTTACTTTCAATTTGGAGGGAGCCTACATTAGGGGGGGCGTTTACAAATTTGGCCTTCAAATGTTTACTACGTTGGTTAGGGCAACGAAGAGATATTGGGAAGTTTTAATTTTAGGTTTGTTTGTTTTCAATGTTTTCATAGACCGCCTGTAGCTATTTAGAAATTCAAACACATGAAAGGGTAAACCCCGCTCAGAGATGATCTATTGTAGAACCAATAGCTTTATTATTCGCCTACTGAATTTACTTTAAGTGTTCTCTTATAGGGGAATAAAAATTTTAACAGATCTATTGACGCTGTGAAAACAGTTTCCACATTCATAACGCGAGGAGCAATGTAGGTCCTCAAACGTTGAGGACGGGCAAAACAAATATAGTTACATTAACAACAAACATGTTTCTTTAAATACTTAATCAAAACTATATGTATAAAATGGTAGAAATACTAATGGATACCACAAGACAATTATTAATTTCAAAAATTGATTTTTCAAACGTTTCAACCATATGTCAGAAAACATATTTACTGAGAATATACTACAATAATTTTTGACAATGTTTTCATAACGTATGAAACATTTATTTAGTTATGTTTTCGAGAGTTTTTGAACATTTATTTATATCTTTTATAGAAATTAAGTTGAATGTTTGCTTTATATAATCTTGATAAGGCTCATATGAAAAAGTTATTGATATCATGCCTGAAAAAAATTTAGTATCATATCATTATCTTAATAAAAATAGCTAGTTTCAACAGAACAACATCCATTTTTATTTAAATATATATATATATATATATATATATATATATATATATATATATATATATATATATATATATATATATATGAATAGTTATTATCTGGAGTACATCCGTTCATTCTGCAGTCCATAAATTCGCAGTTCCGACGTTTCGCTAGAATCACATCCAGCATTGAAGAGGTGAACCCAACTACACTAAACTCGCTCTTCTATTGTTGTTGGGTTTACCTCGTCAATGCTGGATGAGATTCTAGCGAAACGTCGTAACTGCGAATCTATGGACTGCAGAATGAACGGATGTACTCCAGATAATAACTATGCATCATATTTATCCATCCGTAAAGGAATACCTATCAGCATATATATATATATATATATATATATATATATATATATATAATAAATTTAAAATATTTCAAAAACAAGAATACTTTTAATGAATATATTTATTCTAACATTAGATAATTATTTTCCTGAAGATGCTGATACTATTTAATCGGCGAAAAGCTTTGAATAAATATATTCATTAAAAGTATTCTTGTTTTTGAAATACTTTAAATTTATTAACTATATTACAAGAAAATATATCACAATATTATATATATATATATATATATATATATATATATATATATATATATATATATATAAGTGTGTGTGTGTGTGTGTGTGTATGTATGTATGTATACATAAATGTATAAATATAAAATATGTTTTCTTGTATAGTAATAAAAGACAACCAAGGATATTCAAATACAAGAATTATTTATTAATCAATAATATTAATAATATTTATTATTTTTATGAATAATAAAGATTAATTAATAATATATCTTGTATTTGAATATTCTCAGCATATATATATATATATATATATATATATATATATATATATATATATGAGAGAGACAAAGAGAGAGATGGAGGAGGGAAGAAATAGACTGAAAAGGAGGGAGAAAGAGAGAGAAAGCAATCATTTGTATATTAAAGGTATTTCTCTTTATTATATAGACCGTTAGTAGCCAAGCGTAAGTTACATCTACAGTTTCACACTTTAAAGGTATATTTTACCCTGATTAAATCTAAATGTTTACACACGTCTGGATTAGCAATATGGTTAACGCCCAACATTTGCAACAGTTATCAGTCTGTCGATACTTGTTCTAGACAAGTGACGCATTAAATATTTATACGCTCCATTTTCCTAGTGTATCGTAAAAGCACTGCAAATTACGTAAAAACGTTTCACAACTCACAAAAGCTGTGGCTCTGATATACACTGCATACATTGTTCCCGCGCCTCGAATTGATTTTCTCGATTACTATAAAAATCTGATTCCCATCAAAAGGGTTGTTCCTTCATCGTGTGATTGCGTCATGTTGTATTTTACTGCAATATCAAACTGTGATTAGTGAAAACCTTTTGTAACAGTCAATCGAATCCGTCTGTTTTTAACCAGTGTTAAAATAGACGGAGGTTAAAATAACCAGCGAGAGAATAAAACAATATTGATTTCCGAAGGTTTTATGTGCCTTTATGTGTAAAGAAATTGAAGAAATGTGATACTAATAGTTTAGTGCAATAGCTCTCAGCCTCATCAGCTGGCGACCCACCTCTACTTATAGGAATATCTACAAAGGTCCTACGGAGTAGAAAACCCTATTTCTATCGTCTCCCTTCATTTATGTAAAATGTTTATGCGTTTCCTTTTTTATTGCTTTACGAAACTGTTTTATGAATGTATCTAAAATAATAGTATTGAAATAAAATTCAATTTTTTTTTATTATTCCTGATAATTAATTTTTTGTTTTTACGCTCGAGTCGCCCCCTAACTGAAGCCCGTCCGCAACTCATTATTGGGTCGCGACCCACCGAAAGGAACCGCTAGTTTATTGCAATGTTATGATACTGATAATGTTGTGAAGTCTGAAAGCCTTGTTTTACATTTTTTTTTAAATACAATGCATTTGCCCACCTTTGGCGCTGCTAATTATTAAACAAATGCTAAACAGGAGCCTACAAGTAATATTTATGTAAAACAGGAATCAAAGACAGGGCACTATATTTCGGAAACGGAGGATCATGAAGTGTGCTCCATTGCGCTCGTATTCAATGCTTGCCCTGACATTCAGAGGAAGGGCAGAAGAGGTAATGGAGAGAAAGGAATATTTATATAAAACAGGAATTAAAGACAAAGCCCTATATTTGGGAAACGGAGGATCATGAAGTGTACTCCATAGCGCTCGTATTCAAGGCTTACCTTGAAATTTAGAGGAAGGGAAGAAGAGGTAATGGAGAGAAAGGAATATTTATATAAAACAGGAATCAAAGACAGAGGACTATATTTCGGAAACGGAGGATCGTGAAGTGTATTCCTTAGCGCTCGTATTCAATGATTACCTTGACATTTAGAGGAAGGGAAGGAGAGGTAATGGAGAGAAAGGAATATTTATAAAAGACAGGAATTAAAGACAAAGCCCTATATTTGGGAAACGGAGGATCATGAAATGTACTCCTTAGCGCTCGTATTCAATGCTTACCTTGACATTTAGAGGAAGGGAAGAAGAGGTAATGGAGAGAAAGGAATATTTATATAAAACAGGAATCAAAGACAGAGCCCTATATTTGGGAAACGGAGGGTCGTAAAGTGTGCTCCTTAGCGCTCGTATTCAGTGCTTACCTTGACATTTAGAGGAAGGGAAGAAGAGGTAATGGAGAGAAAGGAATATTTATATAAAACAGGAATCAAAGACAGAGCCCTAAATTTGGGAAACGGAGGGTCGTGAAGTGTACTCCTTAGCGCTCGTATTCAATGCTTACCTTGACATTTAGAGGAAGGGAAGAAGAGGCAATGGAGAGAAAGGAATATTTATATAAAACAGGAATCAAAGACAGAGCCCTAAATTTGGGAAACGGAGGGTCGTGAAGTGTACTCTTTAGCGCTCGTATTCAATGCTTACCTTGACATTTAGAGGAAGGGAAGAAGAGGTAATGGAGAGAAAGGAATATTTATATAAAACAGGAATCAAAGACAGAGCCCTAAATTTGGGAAACGGAGGGTCGTGAAGTGTGCTCCTTAGCGCTCGTATTCAATGCTTACCTTGACATTTAGAGGAAGGGAAGAAGATGTAATGGAGAGAAAGGAATATTTATATAAAACATGAATCAAAGACAGATCCTAGATTTGGGAAACGGAGGGTCGTGAAGTGTACTCCTTAGCGCTCGTATTCAATGCTTACCTTGACATTTAGATGAAGGGAAGAAGAGGTAATGGAGAGAAAGGAATATTTATATAAAACAGGAATCAAAGACAGAGCCCTAAATTTGGGGAACGGAGGGTCGTGAAGTGTACTCTTTAGCGCTCGTATTCAATGCTTACCTTGACATTTAGAGGAAGGGAAGAAGAGGTAATGGAGAGAAAGGAATATTTATATAAAACAGGAATCAAAGACAGAGCCCTATATTTGGGAAACGGAGGATCATGAAATGTACTCCTTAGCGCTCGTATTCAATGCTTACCTTGACATTTAGAGGAAGGGAAGAAGAGGTAATGGAGAGAAAGGAATATTTATATAAAACAGGAATCAAAGACAGAGCCCTATATTTGGGAAACGGAGGGTCGTAAAGTGTGCTCCTTAGCGCTCGTATTCAGTGCTTACCTTGACATTTAGAGGAAGGGAAGAAGAGGTAATGGAGAGAAAGGAATATTTATATAAAACAGGAATCAAAGACAGAGCCCTAAATTTGGGAAACGGAGGGTCGTGAAGTGTACTCCTTAGCGCTCGTATTCAATGCTTACCTTGACATTTAGACGAAGGGAAGAAGAGGCAATGGAGAGAAAGGAATATTTATATAAAACAGGAATCAAAGACAGAGCCCTAAATTTGGGAAACGGAGGGTCGTGAAGTGTACTCTTTAGCGCTCGTATTCAATGCTTACCTTGACATTTAGAGGAAGGGAAGAAGAGGTAATGGAGAGAAAGGAATATTTATATAAAACAGGAATCAAAGACAGAGCCCTAAATTTGGGAAACGGAGGGTCGTGAAGTGTGCTCCTTAGCGCTCGTATTCAATGCTTACCTTGACATTTAGAGGAAGGGAAGAAGATGTAATGGAGAGAAAGGAATATTTATATAAAACATGAATCAAAGACAGATCCTAGATTTGGGAAACGGAGGGTCGTGAAGTGTACTCCTTAGCGCTCGTATTCAATGCTTACCTTGACATTTAGATGAAGGGAAGAAGAGGTAATGGAGAGAAAGGAATATTTATATAAAACATTAATCAAAGACAGAGCCCTAAATTTGGGGAACGGAGGGTCGTGAAGTGTACTCTTTAGCGCTCGTATTCAATGCTTACCTTGACATTTAGAGGAAGGGAAGAAGAGGTAATGGAGAGAAAGGAATATTTATATAAAACAGGAATCAAAGACAGAGCCCTATATTTGGGAAACGGAGGATCATGAAATGTACTCCTTAGCGCTCGTATTCAATGCTTACCTTGACATTTAGAGGAATGGAAGAAGAGGTAATGAAGAGAAAGGAATATTTATATAAAACAGGAATCAAAGACAGAGCACTATATTTGGGGAACGGAGGATCATGAAGTGTGCTCCTTTGCGCTCGAATTCAATGCTTGCCTTGACATTTAGCGGAAGGGAAGAAGAGGTAATGGAGAGAAAGGAATATTTATATAAAACAGGAATTAAAGACAAAGCCCTATATTTGGGAAACGGAGGATCATGAAGTGTACTCCATAGCGTTCGTATTCAATGCTTACCTTGAAATTTAGAGGAAGGGAAGAAGAGGTAATGGAGAGAAAGGAATATTTATATAAAACAGGAATCAAAGACAGAGGACTATATTTCGGAAACGGAGGGTCGTGAAGTGTATTCCTTAGCGCTCGTATTCAATGCTTACCTTGACATTTAGAGGAAGGGAAGGAGAGTTAATGGAGAGAAAGGAATATTTATAAAAGACAGGAATTAAAGACAAAGCCCTATATTTGGGAAACGGAGGATCATGAAATGTACTCCTTAGCGCTCGTATTCAATGCTTACCTTGACATTTAGAGGAAGGGAAGAAGAGGTAATGGAGAGAAAGGAATATTTATATAAAACAGGAATCAAAGACAGAGCCCTATATTTGGGAAACGGAGGGTCGTAAAGTGTGCTCCTTAGCGCTCGTATTCAGTGCTTACCTTGACATTTAGAGGAAGGGAAGAAGAGGTAATGGAGAGAAAGGAATATTTATATAAAACAGGAATCAAAGACAGAGCCCTAAATTTGGGAAACGGAGGGTCGTGAAGTGTACTCCTTAGCGCTCGTATTCAATGCTTACCTTGACATTTAGAGGAAGGGAAGAAGAGGTAATGGAGAGAAAGGAATATTTATATAAAACAGGAATCAAAGACAGAGCCCTAAATTTGGGAAACGGAGGGTCGTGAAGTGTACTCCTTAGCGCTCGTATTCAATGCTTACCTTGACATTTAGAGGAAGGGAAGAAGAGGTAATGGAGCGAAAGGAATATTTATATAAAACAGGAATCAAAGACAGAGCCCTAAATTTGGGAAACGGAGGGTCGTGTAGTGTGCTCCTTAGCGCTCGTATTCAATGCTTACCTTGACATTTAGAGGAAGGGAAGAAGATGTAATGGAGAGAAAGGAATATGTATATAAAACATGAATCAAAGACAGATCCTAGATTTGGGAAACGGAGGGTCGTGAAGTGTACTCCTTAGCGCTCGTATTCAATGCTTACCTTGACATTTAGAGGAAGGGAAGAAGAGGTAATGGAGAGAAAGGAATATTTATATAAAACAGGAATCAAAGACAGAGCCCTAAATTTGGGAAACGGAGGGTCGTGAAATGTACTCCTTAGCGCTCGTATTCAATGCTTACCTTGACATTTAGAGGAAGGGAAGAAGAGGTAATGGAGAGAAAGGAATATTTGAATAAAACATGAATCAAAGCCAGATCCTAGATTTGGGAAACGGAGGGTCGTGAAGTGTGCTCCTTAGCGCTCGTATTCAATGCTTACCTTGACATTTAGATGAAGGGAAGAAGAGGTAATGGAGAGAAAGGAATATTTATATAAAACAGGAATCAAAGACAGAGCCCTAAATTTGGGAAACGGAGGGTCGTGAAGTGTACTCCTTAGCGCTCGTATTCAATGCTTACCTTGATGTTTAGATGAAGGGAAGAAGAGGTAATGGAGAGAAAGGAATATTTATATAAAACAGGAATCAAAGACAGAGCCCTAAATTTGGGAAACGGAGGGTCGTGAAGTGTACTCCTTAGCGCTCGTATTCAATGCTTACCTTGACATTTAGAGGAAGGGAAGAAGAGGCAATGGAGAGAAAGGAATATTTATATAAAACAGGAATCAAAGACAGAGCCCTAAATTTGGGAAACGGAGGGTCGTGAAGTGTACTCTTTAGCGCTCGTATTCAATGCTTACCTTGACATTTAGAGGAAGGGAAGAAGAGGTAATGGAGAGAAAGGAATATTTATATAAAACAGGAATCAAAGACAGAGCCCTAAATTTGGGAAACGGAGGGTCGTGAAGTGTGCTCCTTAGCGCTCGTATTCAATGCTTACCTTGACATTTAGAGGAAGGGAAGAAGATGTAATGGAGAGAAAGGAATATTTATATAAAACATGAATCAAAGACAGATCCTAGATTTGGGAAACGGAGGGTCGTGAAGTGTACTCCTTAGCGCTCGTATTCAATGCTTACCTTGACATTTAGATGAAGGGAAGAAGAGGTAATGGAGAGAAAGGAATATTTATATAAAACAGGAATCAAAGACAGAGCCCTAAATTTGGGGAACGGAGGGTCGTGAAGTGTACTCCTTAGCGCTCGTATTCAATGCTTTCCTTGACATTTAGAGGAAGGGAAGAAGAGGTAATGGAGAGAAAGGAATATTTATATAAAACAGGAATCAAAGACAGAGCCCTATATTTGGGAAACGGAGGATCATGAAATGTACTCCTTAGCGCTCGTATTCAATGCTTACCTTGACATTTAGAGGAATGGAATAAGAGGTAATGGAGAGAAAGGAATATTTATATAAAACAGGAATCAAAGACAGAGCACTATATTTGGGGAACGGAGGATCATGAAGTGTGCTCCTTTGCGCTCGAATTCAATGCTTGCCTTGACATTTAGAGGAAGGGAAGAAGAGGTAATGGAGAGAAAGGAATATTTATATAAAACAGGAATTAAAGACAAAGCCCTATATTTGGGAAACGGAGGATCATGAAGTGTACTCCATAGCGTTCGTATTCAATGCTTACCTTGAAATTTAGAGGAAGGGAAGAAGAGGTAATGGAGAGAAAGGAATATTTATATAAAACAGGAATCAAAGACAGAGGACTATATTTCGGAAACGGAGGGTCGTGAAGTGTATTCCTTAGCGCTCGTATTCAATGCTTACCTTGACATTTAGAGGAAGGGAAGGAGAGTTAATGGAGAGAAAGGAATATTTATAAAAGACAGGAATTAAAGACAAAGCCCTATATTTGGGAAACGGAGGATCATGAAATGTACTCCTTAGCGCTCGTATTCGATGCTTACCTTGACATTTAGAGGAAGGGAAGAAGAGGTAATGGAGAGAAAGGAATATTTATATAAAACAGGAATCAAAGACAGAGCCCTATATTTGGGAAACGGAGGGTCGTAAAGTGTGCTCCTTAGCGCTCGTATTCAGTGCTTACCTTGACATTTAGAGGAAGGGAAGAAGAGGTAATGGAGAGAAAGGAATATTTATATAAAACAGGAATCAAAGACAGAGCCCTAAATTTGGGAAACGGAGGGTCGTGAAGTGTACTCCTTAGCGCTCGTATTCAATGCTTACCTTGACATTTAGAGGAAGGGAAGAAGAGGTAATGGAGAGAAAGGAATATTTATATAAAACAGGAATCAAAGACAGAGCCCTAAATTTGGGAAACGGAGGGTCGTGGAGTGTACTCCTTAGCGCTCGTATTCAATGCTTACCTTGACATTTAGAGGAAGGGAAGAAGAGGTAATGGAGCGAAAGGAATATTTATATAAAACAGGAATCAAAGACAGAGCCCTAAATTTGGGAAACGGAGGGTCGTGTAGTGTGCTCCTTAGCGCTCGTATTCAATGCTTACCTTGACATTTAGAGGAAGGGAAGAAGATGTAATGGAGAGAAAGGAATAATTATATAAAACATGAATCAAAGACAGATCCTAGATTTGGGAAACGGAGGGTCGTGAAGTGTACTCCTTAGCGCTCGTATTCAATGCTTACCTTGACATTTAGAGGAAGGGAAGAAGAGGTAATGGAGAGAAAGGAATATTTATATAAAACAGGAATCAAAGACAGAGCCCTAAATTTGGGAAACGGAGGGTCATGAAATGTACTCCTTAGCGCTCGTATTCAATGCTTACCTTGACATTTAGAGGAAGGGAAGAAGAGGTAATGGAGAGAAAGGAATATTTATATAAAACCGGAATCAAAGACAGAGCCCTATATTTGGGAAACGGAGGATCATGAAATGTACTCCTTAGCGCTCGTATTCAATGCTTACCTTGACATTTAGAGGAATGGAAGAAGAGGTAATGGAGAGAAAGGAATATTTATATAAAACAGGAATCAAAGACAGAGCCCTATATTTGGGAAACGGAGGGTCGTAAAGTGTGCTCCTTAGCGCTCGTTTTCAGTGCTTACCTTGACATTTAGAAGAAGGGAAGAAGAGGTAATGGAGAGAAAGGAATATTTATATAAAAAAGGAATCAAAGACAGAGCCCTAAATTTGGGAAACGGAGGGTCATGAAGTGTATTCCTTAGCGCTCGTATTCAATGCTTACCTTGACATTTAGAGGAAGGGAAGAAGAGGTAATGGAGAGAAAGGAATATTTATATAAAACATGAATCAAAGACGGAGCCCTAAATTTGGGAAACGGAGGGTCGTGAAGTGTACTCCTTAGCGCTCGTATTCAATGCTTATCTTGACATTTAGAGGAAGGGAAGAAGAGGTAATGGAGAGAAAGGAATATTTATGTAAAACAGGAATCAAAGACAGAGCCCTAAATTTGGGAAACGGAGGGTCGTGAAGTGTACTCCTTAGCGCTCGTATTCAATGCTTACCTTGACATTTAGAGGAAGGGAAGAAGAGGTAATGGAGAGAAAGGAATATTTATATAAAACAGGAATCAAAGACAGAGCCCTAAACTTGGGAAACGGCGGGTCGTGAAGTGTGCTCCTCAGCGCTCGTATTCAATGCTTACCTTGACATTTAGAGGAAGGGAAGAAGATGTAATGGAGAGAAAGGAATATTTATATAAAACGTGAATCAAAGACAGATCCTAGATTTGGGAAACGAAGAGTCGTGAAGTGTGCTCCTTAGCGCTCGTATTCAATGCTTACCTTGACATTTAGAGGAAGGGAAGAAGAGGTAATGGAGAGAAAGGAATATTTATTTAAAACATGAATCAAAGACAGATCCTAGATATGGGAAACGGAGGGTCGTGAAGTGTACTCCTTAGCGCTCGTATTCAATGCTTACCTTGACATTTAGAGGAAGGGAAGAAGAGGTAATGGAGAGAAAGGAATATTTATATAAAACATGAATCAGAGACAGATCCTAGATTTGGGAAACGGAGGGTCGTGAAGTGTGCTCCTTAGCGCTCGTATTCAATGCTTACCTTGACATTTAGAGGAAGGGAAGAAGAGGTAATGGAGAGAAAGGAATATTTATATAAAACAGGAATCAAAGACAGAGCCCTAAATTTGGGAAACGGAGGGTCGTGAAGTGTACTCCTTTGCGCTCGTATTCAATGCTTACCTTGACATTTAGAGGAAGGGAAGAAGAGGTAATGGAGAGAAAGGAATATTTATATAAAACATGAGTCAAAGACAGATCCTAGATTTGGTAAACGGAGGGTCGTGAAGTGTGCTCCTTAGCGCTCGTATTCAATGCTTACCTTGACATTTAGATGAAGGGAAGAAGAGGTAATGGAGAGAAAGGAATATTTATATAAAACAGGAATCAAAGACAGACCCCTATATTTGGGGAACGGAGGGTCGTGAAGTGTGCTCCTTAGCGCTCGTATTCAGTGCTTACCTTGACATATAGAGGAAGGGAAGAAGAGGTAATGGAGAGAAAGGAATATTTATATAAAACATGAATCAAAGACAGATCCTAGATTTGGGAAACGGAGGGTCGTGAAGTGTGCTCCTTAGCGCTCGTATTCAATGCTTACCTTGACATTTAGAGGAAGGGAAGAAGAGGTAATGGAGAGAAAGTAATATTTACATAAAACAGGAATCAAAGACAGATCCTAGATTTGGGAAACGGAGGGTCGTGAAGTGTGCTCCTTAGCGCTCGTATTCAATGCTTACCTTGACATTTAGAGGAAGGGAAGAAGAGGTAATGGAGCGAAAGGAATATTTATATAAAACATGAATCAAAGACAGATCCTAGATTTGGGAAACGGAGGGTCGTGAAGTGTGCTCCTTAGCGCTCGTATTCAATGCTTACCTTGATGTTTAGATGAAGGGAAGAAGAGGTAATGGAGAGAAAGGAATATTTATATAAAACAGGAATCAAAGACAGACCCCTATATTTGGGAAACGGAGGGTCGTGAAGTGTGCTCCTTAGCGCTCGTATTTAGTGCTTACCTTGATGTTTAGATGAAGGGAAGAAGAGGTAATGGAGAGAAAGGAATATTTATATAAAACAGGAATCAAAGACAGACCCCTATATTTGGGAAACGGAGGGTCGTGAAGTGTGCTCCTTAGCGCTCGTATTTAGTGCTTACCTTGACATATAGAGGAAGGGAAGAAGAGGTAATGGAGAGAAAGGAATATTTATATAAAACAGGAATCAAAGACAGAGCCCTAAATTTGGGAAACGGAGGGTCGTGAAGTGTACTCCTTAGCGCTCGTATTCAATGCTTACCTTGACATTTAGAGGAAGGGAAGAAGAGGTAATGGAGAGGAAGGAATATTTATATAAAACATGAATCAAAGACAGATCCTAGATTTGGGAAACGGAGGGTCGTGAAGTGTGCTCCTTAGCGCTCGTATTCAATGCTTACCTTGACATTTAGATGAAGGGAAGAAGAGGTAATGGAGAGAAAGGAATATTTGTATAAAACAGGAATCAAAGACAGAGCCCTAAATTTGGGAAACGGAGGGTCGTGAAGTGTACTCCTTAGCGCTCGTATTCAATGCTTACCTTGACATTTAGAGGAAGGGAAGAAGAGGTAATGGAGAGAAAGGAATATTTATATAAAACAGGAATCAAAGACAGAGCCCTAAATTTGGGAAACGGAGGGTCGTGAAGTGTGCTCCTTAGCGCTTGTATTCAATGCTTACCTTGACATTTAGAGGAAGTGAAGAAGAGGTAATGGAGAGACAGGAATATTTATACAAAACATGAATCAAAGACAGATCCTAGATTTGGGAAACGGAGGGTCGTGAAGTGTGCTCCTTAGCGCTCGTATTCAGTGCTTACCTTCACATTTAGAGGAAGGGAAGAAGAGGTAATAGAGAGAAATGGATATTTATATAAAACAGGAATCAAAGACAGAGCCCTAAATTTTGGAAACGGAGGGTCGTGAAGTGTGCTCCTTAGCGCTCGTATTCAATGCTTACCTTGACATTTAGAGGAAGGGAAGAAGATGTAATGGAGAGAAAGGAATATTTATATAAAACATGAATCAAAGACAGATCCTAGATTTGGGAAACGGAGGGTCGTGAAGTGTACTCCTTAGCGCTCGTATTCAATGCTTACCTTGACATTTAGATGAAGGGAAGAAGAGGTAATGGAGAGAAAGGAATATTTATATAAAACAGGAATCAAAGACAGAGCCCTAAATTTGGGGAACGGAGGGTCGTGAAGTGTACTCCTTAGCGCTCGTATTCAATGCTTTCCTTGACATTTAGAGGAAGGGAAGAAGAGGTAATGGAGAGAAAGGAATATTTATATAAAACAGGAATCAAAGACAGAGCCCTATATTTGGGAAACGGAGGATCATGAAATGTACTCCTTAGCGCTCGTATTCAATGCTTACCTTGACATTTAGAGGAATGGAATAAGAGGTAATGGAGAGAAAGGAATATTTATATAAAACAGGAATCAAAGACAGAGCACTATATTTGGGGAACGGAGGATCATGAAGTGTGCTCCTTTGCGCTCGAATTCAATGCTTGCCTTGACATTTAGAGGAAGGGAAGAAGAGGTAATGGAGAGAAAGGAATATTTATATAAAACAGGAATTAAAGACAAAGCCCTATATTTGGGAAACGGAGGATCATGAAGTGTACTCCATAGCGTTCGTATTCAATGCTTACCTTGAAATTTAGAGGAAGGGAAGAAGAGGTAATGGAGAGAAAGGAATATTTATATAAAACAGGAATCAAAGACAGAGGACTATATTTCGGAAACGGAGGGTCGTGAAGTGTATTCCTTAGCGCTCGTATTCAATGCTTACCTTGACATTTAGAGGAAGGGAAGGAGAGTTAATGGAGAGAAAGGAATATTTATAAAAGACAGGAATTAAAGACAAAGCCCTATATTTGGGAAACGGAGGATCATGAAATGTACTCCTTAGCGCTCGTATTCGATGCTTACCTTGACATTTAGAGGAAGGGAAGAAGAGGTAATGGAGAGAAAGGAATATTTATATAAAACAGGAATCAAAGACAGAGCCCTATATTTGGGAAACGGAGGGTCGTAAAGTGTGCTCCTTAGCGCTCGTATTCAGTGCTTACCTTGACATTTAGAGGAAGGGAAGAAGAGGTAATGGAGAGAAAGGAATATTTATATAAAACAGGAATCAAAGACAGAGCCCTAAATTTGGGAAACGGAGGGTCGTGAAGTGTACTCCTTAGCGCTCGTATTCAATGCTTACCTTGACATTTAGAGGAAGGGAAGAAGAGGTAATGGAGAGAAAGGAATATTTATATAAAACAGGAATCAAAGACAGAGCCCTAAATTTGGGAAACGGAGGGTCGTGAAGTGTACTCCTTAGCGCTCGTATTCAATGCTTACCTTGACATTTAGAGGAAGGGAAGAAGAGGTAATGGAGCGAAAGGAATATTTATATAAAACAGGAATCAAAGAGAGAGCCCTAAATTTGGGAAACGGAGGGTCGTGTAGTGTGCTCCTTAGCGCTCGTATTCAATGCTTACCTTGACATTTAGAGGAAGGGAAGAAGATGTAATGGAGAGAAAGGAATAATTATATAAAACATGAATCAAAGACAGATCCTAGATTTGGGAAACGGAGGGTCGTGAAGTGTACTCCTTAGCGCTCGTATTCAATGCTTACCTTGACATTTAGAGGAAGGGAAGAAGAGGTAATGGAGAGAAAGGAATATTTATATAAAACAGGAATCAAAGACAGAGCCCTAAATTTGGGAAACGGAGGGTCATGAAATGTACTCCTTAGCGCTCGTATTCAATGCTTACCTTGACATTTAGAGGAAGGGAAGAAGAGGTAATGGAGAGAAAGGAATATTTATATAAAACCGGAATCAAAGACAGAGCCCTATATTTGGGAAACGGAGGATCATGAAATGTACTCCTTAGCGCTCGTATTCAATGCTTACCTTGACATTTAGAGGAATGGAAGAAGAGGTAATGGAGAGAAAGGAATATTTATATAAAACAGGAATCAAAGACAGAGCCCTATATTTGGGAAACGGAGGGTCGTAAAGTGTGCTCCTTAGCGCTCGTTTTCAGTGCTTACCTTGACATTTAGAAGAAGGGAAGAAGAGGTAATGGAGAGAAAGGAATATTTATATAAAAAAGGAATCAAAGACAGAGCCCTAAATTTGGGAAACGGAGGGTCATGAAGTGTATTCCTTAGCGCTCGTATTCAATGCTTACCTTGACATTTAGAGGAAGGGAAGAAGAGGTAATGGAGAGAAAGGAATATTTATATAAAACATGAATCAAAGACGGAGCCCTAAATTTGGGAAACGGAGGGTCGTGAAGTGTACTCCTTAGCGCTCGTATTCAATGCTTATCTTGACATTTAGAGGAAGGGAAGAAGAGGTAATGGAGAGAAAGGAATATTTATGTAAAACAGGAATCAAAGACAGAGCCCTAAATTTGGGAAACGGAGGGTCGTGAAGTGTACTCCTTAGCGCTCGTATTCAATGCTTACCTTGACATTTAGAGGAAGGGAAGAAGAGGTAATGGAGAGAAAGGAATATTTATATAAAACAGGAATCAAAGACAGAGCCCTAAACTTGGGAAACGGCGGGTCGTGAAGTGTGCTCCTCAGCGCTCGTATTCAATGCTTACCTTGACATTTAGAGGAAGGGAAGAAGATGTAATGGAGAGAAAGGAATATTTATATAAAACGTGAATCAAAGACAGATCCTAGATTTGGGAAACGAAGAGTCGTGAAGTGTGCTCCTTAGCGCTCGTATTCAATGCTTACCTTGACATTTAGAGGAAGGGAAGAAGAGGTAATGGAGAGAAAGGAATATTTATATAAAAGAGGAATCAAAGACAGAGCCCTAAATTTGGGAAACGGAGGGTCATGAAGTGTACTCCTTAGCGCTCGTATTCAATGCTTACCTTGACATTTAGAGGAAGGGAAGAAGAGGTAATGGAGAGAAAGGAATATTTATTTAAAACATGAATCAAAGACAGATCCTAGATATGGGAAACGGAGGGTCGTGAAGTGTACTCCTTAGCGCTCGTATTCAATGCTTACCTTGACATTTAGAGGAAGGGAAGAAGAGGTAATGGAGAGAAAGGAATATTTATATAAAACATGAATCAGAGACAGATCCTAGATTTGGGAAACGGAGGGTCGTGAAGTGTGCTCCTTAGCGCTCGTATTCAATGCTTACCTTGACATTTAGAGGAAGGGAAGAAGAGGTAATGGAGAGAAAGGAATATTTATATAAAACAGGAATCAAAGACAGAGCCCTAAATTTGGGAAACGGAGGGTCGTGAAGTGTACTCCTTTGCGCTCGTATTCAATGCTTACCTTGACATTTAGAGGAAGGGAAGAAGAGGTAATGGAGAGAAAGGAATATTTATATAAAACATGAGTCAAAGACAGATCCTAGATTTGGTAAACGGAGGGTCGTGAAGTGTGCTCCTTAGCGCTCGTATTCAATGCTTACCTTGACATTTAGATGAAGGGAAGAAGAGGTAATGGAGAGAAAGGAATATTTATATAAAACAGGAATCAAAGACAGACCCCTATATTTGGGGAACGGAGGGTCGTGAAGTGTGCTCCTTAGCGCTCGTATTCAGTGCTTACCTTGACATATAGAGGAAGGGAAGAAGAGGTAATGGAGAGAAAGGAATATTTATATAAAACATGAATCAAAGACAGATCCTAGATTTGGGAAACGGAGGGTCGTGAAGTGTGCTCCTTAGCGCTCGTATTCAATGCTTACCTTGACATTTAGAGGAAGGGAAGAAGAGGTAATGGAGAGAAAGTAATATTTACATAAAACAGGAATCAAAGACAGATCCTAGATTTGGGAAACGGAGGGTCGTGAAGTGTGCTCCTTAGCGCTCGTATTCAATGCTTACCTTGACATTTAGAGGAAGGGAAGAAGAGGTAATGGAGCGAAAGGAATATTTATATAAAACATGAATCAAAGACAGATCCTAGATTTGGGAAACGGAGGGTCGTGAAGTGTGCTCCTTAGCGCTCGTATTCAATGCTTACCTTGATGTTTAGATGAAGGGAAGAAGAGGTAATGGAGAGAAAGGAATATTTATATAAAACAGGAATCAAAGACAGACCCCTATATTTGGGAAACGGAGGGTCGTGAAGTGTGCTCCTTAGCGCTCGTATTTAGTGCTTACCTTGACATATAGAGGAAGGGAAGAAGAGGTAATGGAGAGAAAGGAATATTTATATAAAACAGGAATCAAAGACAGAGCCCTAAATTTGGGAAACGGAGGGTCGTGAAGTGTACTCCTTAGCGCTCGTATTCAATGCTTACCTTGACATTTAGAGGAAGGGAAGAAGAGGTAATGGAGAGGAAGGAATATTTATATAAAACATGAATCAAAGACAGATCCTAGATTTGGGAAACGGAGGGTCGTGAAGTGTGCTCCTTAGCGCTCGTATTCAGTGCTTACCTTGACATATAGAGGAAGGGAAGAAGAGGTAATGGAGAGAAAGGAATATTTATATAAAACAGGAATCAAAGACAGATCCTAGATTTGGGAAACGGAGGGTCGTGAAGTGTGCTCCTTAGCGCTCGTATTCAATGCTTACCTTGACATTTAGAGGAAGGGAAGAATAGGTAATGGAGAGAAAGTAATATTTACATAAAACAGGAATCAAAGACAGATCCTAGATTTGGGAAACGGAGGGTCGTGAAGTGTGCTCCTTAGCGCTCGTATTCAATGCTTACCTTGACATTTAGAGGAAGGGAAGAAGAGGTAATGGAGAGAAAGGAATATTTATATAAAACATGAATCAAAGACAGATCCTAGATTTGGGAAACGGAGGGTCGTGAAGTGTGCTCTTTAGCGCTCGTATTCAATGCTTACCTTGATGTTTAGATGAAGGGAAGAAGAGGTAATGGAGAGAAAGGAATATTTATATAAAACTGGAATCAAAGACAGACCCCTATATTTGGGAAACGGAGGGTCGTGAAGTGTGCTCCTTAGCGCTCGTATTTAGTGCTTACCTTGACATATAGAGGAAGGGAAGAAGAGGTAATGGAGAGAAAGGAATATTTATATAAAACAGGAATCAAAGACAGAGCCCTAAATTTGGGAAACGGAGGGTCGTGAAGTGTACTCCTTAGCGCTCGTATTCAATGCTTACCTTGACATTTAGAGGAAGGGAAGAAGAGGTAATGGAGAGGAAGGAATATTTATATAAAACATGAATCAAAGACAGATCCTAGATTTGGGAAACGGAGGGTCGTGAAGTGTGCTCCTTAGCGCTCGTATTCAATGCTTACCTTGACATTTAGATGAAGGGAAGAAGAGGTAATGGAGAGAAAGGAATATTTGTATAAAACAGGAATCAAAGACAGAGCCCTAAATTTGGGAAACGGAGGGTCGTGAAGTGTACTCCTTAGCGCTCGTATTCAATGCTTACCTTGACATTTAGAGGAAGGGAAGAAGAGGTAATGGAGAGAAAGGAATATTTATATAAAACAGGAATCAAAGACAGAGCCCTAAATTTGGGAAACGGAGGGTCGTGAAGTGTGCTCCTTAGCGCTTGTATTCAATGCTTACCTTGACATTTAGAGGAAGTGAAGAAGAGGTAATGGAGAGACAGGAATATTTATACAAAACATGAATCAAAGACAGATCCTAGATTTGGGAAACGGAGGGTCGTGAAGTGTGCTCCTTAGCGCTCGTATTCAGTGCTTACCTTCACATTTAGAGGAAGGGAAGAAGAGGTAATAGAGAGAAATGGATATTTATATAAAACAGGAATCAAAGACAGAGCCCTAAATTTTGGAAACGGAGGGTCGTGAAGTGTACTCCTTAGCGCTCCATGATTTCATGGTTAATGTTGTAAAACACTTGTTTTAACGCGTAGGTTATGTTATATTGTTTATAGCACATTTTCAAGGAAAAGGGTGATTATTAAATAGCTTTGATCAGTTAATGAATATATTAATGTGTTTAAGTTTTGATAAATTCAATACAAATAATTCGGTATAAAGATAATAATAAATTATGTATTTATAATCCAATTTTGGATGAAATTAAAACATTCTTAGGCGCGTCTGATAACAAAAGATTAGGTAATAATTCGGTATAAAGATAATAATAAATTATGTATTTATAATCCAATTTTGGATGAAATTAAAACATTCTTAGGCGCGTCTGATAACAAAAGATTAGGTAATTTCTTTTTTGCGCAAAATTAAATATTTTATCAATTTAAAAACGTCTTTACGACTGTCGGCACTCCTACAAGTGCCACAATGCAATTTTTTTTATTAAAAACGTTGTTTGCGTTTGATATGTTTTTATTCAATTTCCACCCATGCTCATAACACTATATTACGTCAAACTACGTCTTACGTATTTCAACAAACTAAATTCTGTTAAATTAAATAATTATAATCACAGTTATATATAATCAATTGATGTTTTTTTATGCTTGAAAAGGAAGAAAGTAATGTATATCCAGTTAATTGTACACAGAAGGTAACTTACCCGAATTTGACGTCACCCAACCTGACTTAACTAACCTGTTGAGCTTTTTAACTCATCCAATAAAGCATTAAGCCTAATATTTAAAATACTTCTGTAAGGTCTAGCCTATACACTAAAGATCGTTTGAATATTTATGATAGATGAAGAATGTCTTCTACATAAGGGGAAAATAAATCGAAACGATTAAATGATGTAAAAGAATACTGAATGAAATTACAAGGATCTTCCTTCGTTATATATATTCAATTATTTCACGAACGATTCAAGATGGCGTTTTCAGAAAAACAATTGGTTATTGAAAAGAAAAGAAAGAAGTGCATATCACTAGCGGAACTGTAGTCAGAGCAACGGTAAGAAGAAGAGAATAAAGATGAGTGGCAGTAAATATAGGTAAACACTGTGAACATTGAGAAATTATAAGATACAAGAAAACGACTGCTTGCTTATGAAACGTTAAAGATTGTGTAAGTTAGAGACAAGGGCATTAAGTACGGGGAATATTTATGTTAAATTGGACATTGAGTGGAGTTGAAAGTGGATACAGCTAAGGCAAGCTTAAACCTCCTCAACAAATGTTTGAGTTTACCAATTAATGCAGTACAGTTATGAAATGTGAAACGAAAACGTTTTCATCTTATGGAGAAGCTCCTTCGAGGTTGCTGTGGCTGCTAATATTAGTAATAGTAATACTAAAAGTAGTTATTCAATCAACCTCAAGATGTAAGCCTACAACATAAACGCTACAAAAACGAACTGTTTAAATCGATGATTAAGAATAAATTGTTTAGTGAAGGAAGACGCAACGAATGAAAGTGATGACAGAGAAGAACCTTTAAGGACAGGAAACTGGAAATATGAGAAAGTTTAATTGACAAAATTAATTAAATATATATATATATATATATATATATATATATATATATATATATATATATATATATATATATATATTAAACAAATTATAATCGTTATAAATGACGAAATTAGTTTTTATAAACAAGTACTTTTGTAAGCTGCAAGTTTATGAGAAATGCTTTCAAAAAGATTTTTAATTATTTATTATATCGATAAGAAAAATAACGCTGTAAGCTACACTTTAAAATAAAGGGAGAGAAAAATGAATTCGTGCAAGTAAAACCTTGATAAGATGGGGGTGCTTACGTACATATAACGTCGAAAATCACTTATAAATAATGATCGGCTAGTAAAAATTGACATAAAATAAAGTGAATAAAGTAAATAAAGTGTTGAATTTCCAATAAATATAGGTGCTCACATGTGTCAGCTCTGCGTCAAGTTTAAAATAAGGAACTAGTATTATCTTTGGAGAGCAAAAACAAGGAGCTATTGTTCAAATACAAGGAAATCAAACAAGGAAATCAGAAAGGCTATGATTTTGCTACTCTGCCTGATCTAAAGCCCTCTAAAGTATCGTTCAGCTTGCAATAAATACGTTTACAAACAATCGTGTGTTTAGACACAGAAAACTAACTTCACGAAACCGAAATTACATTACTGGATGATTCAGCAACATTGTGCCGTAAATATCCGCCGCTGAAGGACCTCTTTGATCTAAGTTTAGACGTGGAAACACAACGTCAGCCAAACGGAATATATAATCACTTGCAAAATGTCTGAGTGCGCAAAGTGGAGACTGCAACGTAGGGTTTCTCAGACAAAGCTACTCAGTGTTCATTGCTTTATTTAAATGAAATTTCACTCAACAAATTTAAAGTCGCTTCGATATTTAAGTGCAACTTTGTGTCTGTTAGTTAATACAATAGACTCCACTGGTATAATTCGTCTATACAACATACCTTATCCAATGGAGTTCTGCAAAACCTACTTCGTATGTCAGGAATTTATCTACAGTAGGGAGGAAGGAATATTATGAAAACGAAAGATATTTATTAGAAGAATTTTTATCTTTCTAAAGTTATTTCACCAGTAACTACAAGTTTAAGAGAGCACGTTACTTTTCTCTTCCATTGCTGGAAAACGCAAGTATCGCATAAACAACATTCTATGAAATCTAAATAGATCTGTTGGCAGTAAAGAAAAATATCATAAATATAAGGGAATATAATGGAATGTAGGATATCCTAAATACATAGCGATTGCAAGATAACAATCGAGCGATTGAATCTTAATTATAGTGAAAGAAAAGATATATTATGAGCAAGAAGTTTAAATACGTTTAAAATACATTGGGGCGTCTTAGAGAAGAACTAAAGAATACTCTGACAGAGTTCTTATTGCGAAGTGAGTCGATCAATAACTTGAAATTATTGTACGCTTTCTAGAAGGACGTTAATGTACTACGTAAAAGGCTAAATATTCCACTAAAGCCTTTACACATCCAAGTTACGTTGATAAAGGATTACATTTGCGGAAACGATTTCACCTATCTCGCTTATTGCAACTTATAAAGCTACAAATAAATTCCAAAGCAAATTCTGATAATTGCTTAAATAAAGCTGGTACCGAAATCATTTGTATAAGGAAAAGTCAATTTGATCAGAGCAGGGGTTATGATAACATGATAAGGGTTAAACTTTCACTGCATATAGGTGCTGACATTTTTCCGCATCGACGTAAAAACTGACTGAACCTATTCCCCCTTCTATCCAAAGCTAGAAGTCACTGTAAAATGTTTTAATGCTCTCAGTTTCGTTATCGGCGACATACTATATACTAAACATTATTGTAAAAGCCCATCCTCCTTCCGTAAGATTATTTACTAGTCATACAGCTTTATTTGTACTTCTCTCGTTGGCTGGATCCAATTACAATTCTCGCTAAAATTACAACCGCGTTGAGTAACAGCGGAGCCTGATGATATTACAAAACTAATATTCCGCAAATTGTAACCGACAAATTAACTGGCGCCAGTAACAATGGCTGATAATTATATTTGCACCAAACCGAATACAAAATTACGTTGACAAGAAAGAGTGCTCTGGAACTTAGAAAGGAAATAATTTACCAAAATCGCTCAATCCGCCTATTTCAACCATTTTCGAGGAGATAGCGTTCGGAAGGAATTGATTACTAGAACATTGCAGAACATTTATAAAGTACCAAGTTACTTTATTTGTTCACTTCTCTTAGATTTAAGTTCCCGCCTGAAATAATGGAACTTGATTCAGCTTTCTTACTTTTGACTTTAACAAGGGGAAAGACAGTATCAGGAATATTGTATTTAAAGATTGGCTGACTCTTTGAGTAGCAGATCTGACATTCTCTGTCAATGTAATCTCGCTATAGAGGTTACTAAAGGCATCGAGGCAACGCATTTAGAAATAACAATGAGACAAATCCGGACAAAGCTGGATTACATCCGCATCAAACAGAGAAACCGTCTCAATGTTTAACGAACCAACGAGGTACAAGTTTTGTTAGTCATTAAATTGCTATTATTATTTTACTATACAGCTACCTATTACAGAGGCAGAAAGAGTTCAACGCAAAAGGAATATCGAAAGTTTATTCAAATAAATATTTAAAATAAAACTACTGTAAATAAATTCCACGCTTTGCACGTTGTGGGAGAAAGTAATCGCGATGCTATAGAGCACAAGTCAGTAGCGAGCTCTGATGGACGCCGGGTTAATAACGCGATGCAGAAAAGCTTTAAATAAACTGATTTTTGTAGTACTGTAAATTATTCCCAACCTGGACGTGCAGTAAATCCCGTTTAATTGTTTTATCGTTTTACCGACGCGAAGTAGACGTTTTAAGTCAGTTCATTTATTGCCGAGTGTCCAATAGTATTGGCAATGCGCAATTGGTCCCGACAGTGACGTCTACAAAGTATGGAACTAAATTTAAATTGAAAAACAACATCACTTGCTAAGTGGCATTCTGTTTGTTGGGCTATTACTCTTATTTAATAGGAATTCTCATTACTGTTTTAACCTTTTACCTTTAAAAAAATGTAATTTAAAGAAGTTGAAATTTATTGGCAATTAAGTGGAAAAGACATGAATGGAGAAACGATTTCAAGTCTTCAAAGGACGAGAAACAACGCAGAGGGAAGTCTAAAGAGTGATTCGTCATTATATTTATTCTTTGACTGTAATGACGATTTACCAAATCGTTTTCAGATATAATAAATGTTTATATTGTGGCCAGAAGAATAAGTGCATATCATTCACAAACACTAGTCTTGTATATGGTATCCATAAAACTTGAAGATGTGCGAGCAGTTACGGGTTGCGTGGATTAGAGAGGGGATAAATAAGTCAATCCTTCGCCTGAGTGAATGTAATTCTGAACCAGAAGAAAACTTCAGATAGCACAGATACTATAATAAAGCTTGAAGATGTGCGAGCAGTTACGGGTTGCGTGGATTAGAGAGGGGATAAATAAGTCAATCCTTCGCCTGAGTGAATGTAATTCTGAACCAGAAGAAAACTTCAGATACCACAGACTACTATAATAAAGCTTGAAGATGTGCGAGCAGTTAACGAGTTGCGTGGATTAGAGAGGGGATAAATAAGTCAATCCTTCGCCTGAGTGAATGTAATTCTGAACTAGAAGAAAACTTCAGATAACACAGACTACTATAATAAAGCTTGAAGATGTGCGAGCAGTTACGGGTTGCGTGGATTAGAGAGGGGATAAATAAGCCAATCCTTCGCCTGAGTGAATGTAATTCTGAACCAGAAGAAAACTTCAGATAGCACAGACTACTATAATAAAGCTTGAAGACGAGCGAGCAGTTACGAGTTGCGTGGATTAAAGAGGGGATAAATAAGCCAATCCTTCGCCTGAGTGAATGTAATTCTGAACCAGAAGAAAACTTCAGATAGCACAGACTACTATAATAAAGCTTGAAGATGTGCGAGCAGTTACGAGTTGCGTGGATTAGAGAGGGGATAAATAAGCCAATCCTTCGCCTGAGTGAATGTAATTCTGAACCAGAAGAAAACTTCAGATAGCACAGACTACTATAATAAAGCTTGAAGATGTGCGAGCAGTTACGAGTTGCGTGGATTAGAGAGGGGATAAATAAGCCAATCCTTCGCCTGAGTTAATGTAATTCTGAACCAGAAGAAAACTTCAGATAGCACAGACTACTATAATAAAGCTTGAAGATGTGCGAGCAGTTACGGGTTGCGTAGATTAGAGAGGGGATAAATAAGCCAATCCTTCGCCTGAGTGAATGTAATTCTGAACCAGAAGAAAACTTCAGATAGCACAGACTACTATAATAAAGCTTGAAGATGTGCGAGCAGTTACGAGTTGCGTGGATTAGAGAGGGGATAAATAAGCCAATCCTTCGCCTGAGTTAATGTAATTCTGAACCAGAAGAAAACTTCAGATAGCACAGACTACTATAATAAAGCTTGAAGATGTGCGAGCAGTTACGAGTTGCGTGGATTAGAGAGGGGATAAATAAGCCAATCCTTCACCTGAGTGAATGTAATTCTGAACCAGAAGAAAACTTCAGATAGCACAGACTACTATAATAAAGCTTGAAGATGTGCGAGCAGTTACGAGTTGCGTGGATTAGATAGGGGATAAATAAGCCAATCCTTCGCCTGAATGAATGTAATTCTGAACCAGAAGAAAACTTCAGATAGCACAGACTACTATAATAAAGCTTGAAGAGGAGCGAGCAGTTACGGGTTGCGTAGATTAGAGAGGGGATAAATAAGCCAATCCTTCGCCTGAGTGAATGTAATTCTGAACCAGAAGAAAACTTCAGATAGCACAGACTACTATAATAAAGCTTGAAGATGTGCGAGCAGTTACGAGTTGCGTGGATTAGAGAGGGGATAAATAAGCCAATCCTTCGCCTGAGTGAATGTAATTCTGAACCAGAAGAAAACTTCAGATAGCACAGACTACTATAATAAAGCTTGAAGAGGAGCGAGCAGTTACGAGTTGCGTGGATTAGAGAGGGGATAAATAAGCCAATCCTTCGCCTGAGTGAATGTAATTCTGAACCAGAAGAAAACTTCAGATAGCACAGACTACTATAATAAAGCTTGAAGACGAGCGAGCAGTTACGGGTTGCGTAGATTAGAGAGGGGATAAATAAGCCAATCCTTCGCCTGAGTGAATGTAATTCTGAACCAGAAGAAAACTTCAGATAGCACAGACTACTATAATAAAGCTTGAAGATGTGCGAGCAGTTACAAGTTGCGTAGATTAGAGAGGGGATAAATAAGCCAATCCTTCGCCTGAGTGAATGTAATTCTGAACCAGAAGACAACTTCAGATAGCACAGACTACTATAATAAAGCTTGAAGACGAGCGAGCAGTTACGGGTTGCGTAGATTAGAGAGGGGATAAATAAGCCAATCCTTCGCCTGAGTGAATGTAATTCTGAACCAGAAGAAAACTTCAGATAGCACAGACTACTATAATAAAGCTTGAAGATGTGCGAGCAGTTACGAGTTGCGTGGATTAGAGAGGGGATAAATAAGCCAATCCTTCGCCTGAGTGAATGTAATTCTGAACCAGAAGAAAACTTCAGATACCACAGACTACTATAATAAAGCTTGAAGATGTGCGAGCAGTTACGAGTTGCGTGGATTAGAGAGGGGATAAATAAGCCAATCCTTCACCTGAGTGAATGTAATTCTGAACCAGAAGAAAACTTCAGATAGCACAGTCTACTATAATAAAGCTTGAAGATGTGCGAGCAGTTACGGGTTGCGTAGATTAGAGAGGGGATAAATAAGCCAATCCTTCGCCTGAGTGAATGTAATTCTGAACCAGAAGACAACTTCAGATAGCACAGACTACTATAATAAAGCTTGAAGAGGAGCGAGCAGTTACGAGTTGCGTGGATTAGAGAGGGGATAAATAAGCCAATCCTTCGCCTGAGTGAATGTAATTCTGAACCAGAAGAAAACTTCAGATAGCACAGACTACTATAATAAAGCTTGAAGACGAGCGAGCAGTTACGGGTTGCGTAGATTAGAGAGGGGATAAATAAGCCAATCCTTCGCCTGAGTGAATGTAATTCTGAACCAGAAGACAACTTCAGATAGCACAGACTACTATAATAAAGCTTGAAGACGAGCGAGCAGTTACGGGTTGCGTAGATTAGAGAGGGGATAAATAAGCCAATCCTTCGCCTGAGTGAATGTAATTCTGAACCAGAAGACAACTTCAGATAGCACAGACTACTATAATAAAGCTTGAAGACGAGCGAGCAGTTACGGGTTGCGTAGATTAGAGAGGGGATAAATAAGCCAATCCTTCGCCTGAGTGAATGTAATTCTGAACCAGAAGACAACTTCAGATAGCACAGACTACTATAATAAAGCTTGAAGACGAGCGAGCAGTTACGGGTTGCGTAGATTAGAGAGGGGATAAATAAGCCAATCCTTCGCCTGAGTGAATGTAATTCTGAACCAGAAGACAACTTCAGATAGCACAGACTACTATAATAAAGCTTGAAGACGAGCGAGCAGTTACGGGTTGCGTAGATTAGAGAGGGGATAAATAAGCCAATCCTTCGCCTGAGTGAATGTAATTCTGAACCAGAAGACAACTTCAGATAGCACAGACTACTATAATAAAGCTTGAAGAGGAGCGAGCAGTTACGAGTTGCGTGGATTAGAGAGGGGATAAATAAGCCAATCCTTCGCCTGAGTGAATGTAATTCTGAACCAGAAAACAACTTCAGATAGCACAGACTACTATAATAAAGCTTGAAGACGAGCGAGCAGTTACGGGTTGCGTAGATTAGAGAGGGGATAAATAAGCCAATCCTTCGCCTGAGTGAATGTAATTCTGAACCAGAAGAAAACTTCAGATAGCACAGACTACTATAATAAAGCTTGAAGATGTGCGAGCAGTTACAAGTTGCGTAGATTAGAGAGGGGATAAATAAGCCAATCCTTCGCCTGAGTGAATGTAATTCTGAACCAGAAGAAAACTTCAGATAGCACAGACTACTATAATAAAGCTTGAAGATGTGCGAGCAGTTACGAGTTGCGTGGATTAGAGAGGGGATAAATAAGCCAATCCTTCGCCTGAGTGAATGTAATTCTGAACCAGAAGAAAACTTCAGATAGCACAGACTACTATAATAAAGCTTGAAGATGTGCGAGCAGTTACGAGTTGCGTGGATTAGAGAGGGGATAAATAAGCCAATCCTTCGCCTGAGTTAGTGTAGTTCTGAACTAGAAGAAAACTTCAGATAGCACAGACTACTATAATAAAGCTTGAAGATGTGCGAGCAGTTACGAGTTGCGTGGATTAGAGAGGGGATAAATAAGCCAATCCTTCGCCTGAGTGAATGTAATTCTGAACCAGAAGAAAACTTCAGATAGCACAGACTACTATAATAAAGCTTGAAGATGTGCGAGCAGTTACGAGTTGCGTGGATTAGAGAGGGGATAAATAAGCCAATCCTTCGCCTGAGTGAATGTAATTCTGAACCAGAAGAAAACTTCAGATAGCACAGACTACTATAATAAAGCTTGAAGATGTGCGAGCAGTTACAAGTTGCGTGGATTAGAGAGGGGATAAATAAGCCAATCCTTCGCCTGAGTGAATGTAATTCTGAACCAGAAGAAAACTTCAGATAGCACAGACTACTATAATAAAGCTTGAAGATGTGCGAGCAGTTACGAGTTGCGTGGATTAGAGAGGGGATAAATAAGCCAATCCTTCGCCTGAGTTAGTGTAGTTCTGAACTAGAAGAAAACTGCAGATAGCACAGACTACTATAATAAAACGGAAAATTTATACAAATACTTCTTGCAGTTGAACGTTTAGATCAAATAGAATGACTTGAGGAATAGTGCTCTCGAAGAGGGTTATGTGACCCTGGAAATTATTATTAGAAAGGAAAAAGAAAAAAACTCAAGGGAGAAGAATCTGCAGCTGTGAAGGCGGTTAGTAAAACTATTCAACAGTTGGAATATAATTAGTATAAAGTCTTGTCTAAGAAGAAATTATCTGCTGACAGATTCACTGGAAGGAAATGAGATATGATACGGCGAAAGTATAGAAATACAGGGGTCGCCAAAGTACAGGCATTAGATATGAGACATATTTTCATCCCATAATTGTTTAAAAGACACCAGTATCTTTTAGTACAAACTTAGGTGAAGTAATATATTACTTCATGAAAGAGTTTTTACAAGTTCCAATATGCTAAAAGCGTTACACCTGTAATGAAGTTTTTTTTAACCAATTTCGACTATTATAAAACGTTTACAAAGCTTAATAAATGAAAGGTTTTGTAGGATTACAAATACATAAAGCAAAATTGTTACATAATACAGAAATACATATAAACACAGAGAAATAATATGTAAACGAGTGACAACTTTTAAGACGAACGGCGTATTACTAAAAGTAAATAAAAGCATTATTTCTATTTTTTTGTAAGAAATAATCATTTGTAAATATAAACTAATATTTACTTTGATAAAAATATTTTAGTTTTACAATTATTTCAGCTGACGTGAAAAAAACCAGGAATACAGAGTACGGTACCTTAAAATACATAAAACACATTGTTTTAATATAGCCACATGACAATACTGGATAGTGATAGCAAGGAAGACTGGGGGAAGTACCAAGGATAGGATGAACGCAATTTACATAGGAAAAACAACTAGATCAATTAAAATAAGATTTTCAGCTCATTACAGAGCATTCACAACTAAAAATACAAAAGCATCAAATGTAGCAAAGCACCTAATATTGCATTAACACTTAAAATAACAAGTTACGCTAATAACCTAGCCATGCTTGAAATAAATAATAGTCCAATAGAACTAAACTCACTAGAAAATACCACATTTATAAAAACATACACAACAACTTAATGAACCAACAGACAACATATGCAGACGACGTACTATTCAAAAGCATCATGGATACGGGACAAGACAACAACAAGTACCAACATCACGGACCAAACAACGACATCAGAAAAGTAGAGTAAAATAATGTGGTGATTCGACAATGGTCAAGTGACCGAAAGGTGTCTCATCACATAGGATAAAAATTAATTGCAATTAGTGGTGGAATATTTTGTTTACAGTTAACAATAGTAACAAAAATTATTTTGAACTAGTTATTAAGTTTAAAGCTTTTCCTTGATTACATATTTAGCACCCTTAGGAACTTGTATGATGAGATCCATTAAACCTGGATTCAAACTATAAGTTTCTCCCAAAATATCTGCACAAGATGCTGACTATACTATTTACTAAGTCAATAAAAATGTAAAATTATTGTATAGTTTAACACTGGTCTTGTTTTCTTATACATTAAACAAAGGTCAAGCTATTGTCGACTTGCCTGTTCAATTAAATAGTTTTTTTTATTAGTGACGGTAACAAAACCTATCTTTAATTTAATTACGATTCGGAACAAAAACGTGTGTCCTAAAACCTCTCGATAAAAATAGATCACCCCTTCCTCGTGAAAGACAATACGGGACTAAATACAAAAACGAGATTTTCAACGTGTGTGGGGAAATCAATTCCAGGCGCGGGGACAATAAATGCAGTGTACTTTAGCGCCACAGCCTTCGTGAGTTGGAAAACGCTTTTATGTAATTTACAATGCTTTCTAGATAAACTGGTAAATGCGAGAAGAACGGAGTGAACCAGGAGCGTGGGTTTATGTCTCACTTATCGAGAATACGTATCGAAAATACACATCAACTGTGTTAAATATTGTCAATAAACTGTCGTTGTATAGCTCTAAACTTCACAAAAAACAAAAACATTGGTTTAGTATTTTAATTTTAGCTTTATTAAACGTTTAAACCATGAATCTGCATACAAACAATCGTGTGTCAATGAAATCTAAATATAATGGTAAAAATTTTAAAAACCGTAAGTGTTGGCAAGTTACATATAGAAACGTAAGTTTGTGTGTGTGTGTGTGTGTGTGTGTGTGTGCGTGTGTGTGTGTGTGTGTGTGTGTGTGTGTGTGTGTGTGTGTGTGTGTGTGTGTGTGTGTGTGTGTGTGTGTGTGTGTGTGTGTGTGTGTGTGTGTGTGTGTGTGTGTGTGTGTGTGTGTGTGTGTGTGTGTGTGTGTGTGTGTGTGTGTGTGTGTGTGTGTGTGTTTGTAAGAGCACACTTTTCGTAAGTTTCGTCTGCAAAGCGAGCGCATTGTGGGGTGGCCAATTTTTGTGGGGAGTCCCCAAACCGCCACCTATGGTTTTAATAGTTGAAACTAGTTTATCTATATGTCTTATCATCAGAAAACATGTTTAATTTAATTTTTGAAGACGACCCCACAACGTCATTATATTGCATACGACTGTTTTTATCACACCTCTGAACGATTCCTAGTTTTAGCACCACAGAGCGCTAGCGTCGCCAAACGGTGTGTACTTTTACTAGTGGGCGAGCTTTTATGAGGAACTGTAATTTACACACACTACTTGTTCCTGGTACGTTTAGGGGTTTTTTCGTATGACACACTTCTTGTGGAGAGTGTCTTGTGACGACTTCAGACACATAGCCGACGCCAATATCTTTACACTAATTAGTTGTTTTAAAACCACAAATCGTGTAGTGCCAAAGAGGCTATTCAATTTATTCTTTTTAAAATCACAAAACCCAAACTAATTATTTTAATATATATTTATTATATATCTCTGAACAATTTTTCTTAATATATTTAATTATTAGGGTTTAATATCTTGTATTTAGTTACATTTTTGAGGTTGAAGATAATTGTCTCAGACAGTTACAAATATTTTTACCAGGTAGTATATCATTATTAAAATATGTTTTTCGTAGTTAAAGTTTACATTTTTAATGTTGATTTGTAATCATTGCGTGCAAGCTATGCTTATATTTTTCACATAAAATTTTGTTTTTACATTACTTTGCATATATATTTTTGCATTAAGGCTAACTGAAATGTTTTGAAAGGTGATATAACTTGGTTCTTCTCTTTATATTATTGGAAATATTAAACATCTGTTTAGAAACAAAACTTCATAAACTTGAACAAATATTTTACTGTATGAAACATGATTCATCTATTTACAAATAATATTTGTGGTTTTATTCACAATGTAATCGCAAATGTGTGTGTTTTATTTAAAACTTGATTAACAATATCCATGTACGTAATCCTTTATCTATTAGGTCTGCATGTTAACGGCCACACATTTTGGGCACTAAACAAAATTAAAGTGACAAATAAATGTAGCCGGGCTTCGTGTATTTATTGAAGGAGTGGTCATTATTCTGACCTAAAAACGTTATAAATAAACGTTAACAGAGCTGACCCAAACACGGAAATAAATTTATAAATTTGTTCGATTTTTAAAAAGAGTAACATATTACAAGCTGTAAGTTAGAGTTTGTACTAGCAACACTCACTGATGATGATGACTTTGTCATTGAGTAAATAAATGACTAAGTTGTGAGTAAGTAAACTAAATTTTAGGATTGCAAGATAATTATTCATTGTACACGGGCTACACAAATTCGTTCCTTTTGATATTTAAAAAAGAGTTTTGGTTTTTTTAACAAGTCGTAATTGATATGAAGAATAGAATTTTAATAGATATAATAATGCGTAAATAAATATTCTACAAATAAATGTAAGAAGAAATTTACGGTTTGTAAAAACGATAAAACTGGAAATGTTAGATATAATTATAAGTAATGAAGATTTTCTAATTCCCAGTTGGAAATAGCATTTGCGAGTAAGAAGAATTAAATAGCTGTAGTAATATAATGAATTAAGAAAAAATGTAGAAAATTCCAAGATATAATTGTTTAATTTTAGTTAAAAGTAAACATTTGTGAATGCTAGAAACTTTTATTACAATTTATGGATAGTAAATATCTTATAACGACTTCAATCTTAAACATATAAATTGTACAAAATGTAGGCTACTTTTAGCTACAGTAGCTGGAAACCTGTCGAACAAATAACTTCGAAATTCACGTTTAAATCTCATTTTTCTCTATACATAACTTGTACCCCTGACCTAAGAAGGAATGTCCGAGTGTCGACAGCTTATGTTGTCATATCAGATAGACTTGTGTAAGGCTAGTGGTTCCAAGATAAAAGGCGAACTTGACACAGCAATTCTGCATATTTTGTCTTATCGCTTACATATACATGTGTACATCTGAAAAACTATCTACAAATTGTGATCTCCTCTCAGAAGGGTTTTTGTAAGTGATAGCGGCTAGAAATTGTTGTGAACTACCGATCCAACCGCGAGTACAAGTTTTCACTGTTTTACTTCAACCAGTCGTTTTTTCTCTGTAATTCGCTTACAATTGTGACTTAAAAGCAAATAACTCAGGGCAGTAGGGTTTGCCCTTCAAAACCTCCAAAATCTTGAAAATATTGAACCTCAAATAATATCGTATTAGCAGCTGTGTCAGAAGTAAAATAATGTACTTTTCTTCTTACAATAAATAAAGAGAAATTTGTTTCTCCATGACCATGACCATTCTCTCACATTGTCAAAATAGCGATATAAAAATTCAGATATTATTTGCTTCTATATTCGTGTTGAGCCGCTACTATATTTGTTTATTTATATGTTTAGTGTATACAAATAAATAATATTAAGTAATAATTTAATGCAGTAAACTTTTTAGACTAAACGTGCATATATTGGATTTTAGTGACCATATGTGTGTACATGTGTACATATTTTTATACATGTGTAAACATATATGCAATGTTAAAATATTGTAAAAATATACGATAACTCAATATTGTATATTGTAACATACTAACCGTCTATTTTACTTTAAAAATAAATATGTAAACTAATTCCTACTTCCATCTTATGCTTTAATAAACTCAAGACGTTTGTTACGGTTTGAAATGACAAACACATTTCCCAAAACAGCCTTCCTCATTTATAGAAAAATATGTTCCACTATAGAAATTCTTTATATACCACTATATGTTAATGTGTATAAAATATTACAATTCTCAGCAACTCCACCCATTCTTATAAAATTTAGCTAATTTCTTCTGAGAAAGAAAGGTCAAAACGGAAAAAATGTATAGATAAGAAAATAAGATCCAATAAGATAATTATCACAACCGACGACGGTATAGAGTTTAGTGCGTCGGGTTAATCTTATTCATACCACTGCTTAATCTACATAAGATCATTTAAAGATAATTTTTTAAGATTAGATTAGCAATTCCAAAGTCCTTAAAATAAAAAACAAATGCTATTGCCATTTTCAATAAATAGAATTTTTAAACTGTTTCCCATATCCTTTGTTTAGATAAGTATAAAAACGTTTCAGGTAGCTAATCGGGGGAACAATAATACAAAACCTATCCCTAAGTTACGCACTCTAAATATAAAAATGCTTTTACTTGGTCCACTTAAACATATAACATGATCGAGCCTAGCCTAATCCTCTTTTCTTGTTCACGTAGGCATATTCTACGCTTATTTTATATATTTAGAAACAATTCCAAACTATCTTTCCTAATAAAAAATTAATAATAATATTTCTATAACTAAAATAGCCAAATATAACTAATAATTTTGTTTCCGTTTTTGATGATATGCTCAAAAGGGAGCACATTCTCGCAAGTTGCCCAGTAGCTACGGTTCATCAGTACACAATATATGTCAATGTATAAATTTTAATAATTATATAGTAATCCCTAACTTCAATTTCTGTTTTTATTTATAATTTTGTAATAAACGTATTTTTTAAACGAATACTTTATAGCGCTAATTTGTTTTCTTGTAACTCTTTTAGCCTTATTAATTGTTAATATATTGGTAATACGAAAAGTATTAATGTAAAATGGATACCACTACTGAGTAAGGAGTTTAGTGTTCTGTAGGTTAGGATGTCTTTATTGTTTGAGTTTTAAATGTTTCATCTTGTTTTATATTTGCACGATACAAAGCCTATCGTTACTTCATACGGATGTATTTGATGAAGGCCATTTACTGATAAGGCGACATCGTAAATAGTATGTATATTTTATTAAACTAGTGTGTAGTGAGTTTTAGAATGAACTGTTATAATTTTTATATTTTATAAATTTACAGGTTAAAAACCTTAACTTTCATTGTGATAATACAAGAATGTTACTTTCTACAAGGCCCGTTGAAGAATCTGGGGATTTTTCAAACCAGATTTTAGTTTATTTCAAACATCTTCCCTTATTATTGTATTAAATCTTTCTCCTGGTTTTCATTTATTATTCATTATTTTCCGTTTGTTGAAATAGCTACAAATAAAAATGAGGAAATGACTGAAGAAACAGTTGAAAAACCTCACTATAAAAAAGCTCATTGTTATACTGTGTATACAGGTTACTGGTAAAAACTAGCAATTTCGATCTTATTGTTAGTGCAAAAAAAGATACAAAAGGTTTTGCCTATTTTGTAGGTTATTCAATTTTTTTATTTGCTTTAATTCATCTTTCATAAATTAACAATCTTTTATAGTTAGTATAAGAGTAATATTACATTGAACGTAAGGGACACTATTAACTGTATAAAACAACTGTAGCGAAATGTTTACTATAAATAAATGAAACCTCTAAACCACAAATGACTTTTTTCTTTTATTATTTACTTTTCGATTGCATAGCAATCATCTTTAGAGGTAGTTGAAATAATAAATTATTGTAATTACCTTTGAAGATGATTGAAATTCAATCGAAATGTACATAAGGGTTTAAATGAAAGAAAAAAGTCATTTGGGGTATTAAGGTTTCATTTATTTATGTTAAGGAACACTATTGTTTATCATACCATATCAAGCTAATTGTTATTCTCCAATATAAAGGCCTGAACCTGAATTTTGTGGGCGCCATAGTCTTCTTATATATATATATATATATATATATATATATATATATATATATATATATATATAATGTCTACAATATAATCTACGGGCGATTATCACTATTTTGGAAGTATTCTCATTACGTATGACGCTGATCTGGCTTCCTTCATTCAAGAATTTTCATCTCTTTCTTTAATTTAGATTCGAAGGTTAAACGTGAATCACTAAGGTTAGTGGGTATTGAATAACCCTCCGAAAGATTTGTAAAGATTGTATTTGAATTGTATTTAGAATAAAATAACACCTACTGTTTTGTCCGATATAATGTGCTTTTAAGAAAATAAACAAATTTTATTCCTATGACTTTTAAATATGACCATTTTCTAACAATGTTGAAATATTTATACAAAAATGAAAACAATAATTGTTTTTATCCTCGACTTCAGCCTTTGATTACCTATGTTTGTTTATTTATCTCTTTAGTGCAAACATAGAAATTAACACGTAGTACACATACGTTGCTCGTAATAAATGGCAACTTGTAGGCAATGCTGCGATATTGTAACAATATACTATTGGTTTCTATTGTATATTCCAACATATTAACCCCATAGAGCATTAGTATTGCGAGTTAGGATTGTGGAAACCTATCCATACTCCCTCCTATTCTTAAAAAACAAGATGTATTGTGCTATTAAAATACAACCTAAGATTTACTATAGCGTTTTAGTTGTGGTATTTATTCTTTACATACATGACCGAAGTACATAGACACTGCTTCTCGTCGTTTAAAGATTAGGTATAGTCGACATGGAGTACACCAATTCGTTGGATTGGATATAGAAGCGTTGACAGTTCATGTTATCTTATCAATCGCATATTTGTAAATACTCATGGTCATACTTCTCCTTAATATAATATCGCGAACACAACAATTATGGATTATGGTTTAACGTCGTAAGGTTATACCACAATCAATACAAATGTAGAATAAAATAATGCTTTCTAAAGTAGATTTTAGTTTAGGCCATCATATTATGGGCTAAATACTTTAAGTTTATGTATAAAAAAACAGAACTCTATTAACAATTTGCCAACAGTATCTCCGCGCCGCCGGGAACCGTGACATAATGTTACATGAGCTGAACTATCTATGTATTCCATTGAATGTAATTCCATAATAAAAACTATAGGTGATTGTTTATTTTCCATATTGTTTTAATTCGTTTTAAAGAAGTGATTATTTTAAAATTTTGGCTGAAAAAAAATGTTTTGGCTGAAAACCAAAATTAGTTATACTCCTATGTAATTTGAATAATTGTTCATGCACGAATATTTGGCTACAATAAGATCATTCACACTGGTCAAAATCATCACAGCTAATAACACCTCTAACCAAAATAGCTTATTGGCTTTAATTATAAAGAATATAGTGGTTCAATATAACAGGACATACAACGTACTAGTACAACAAAAAATAGAAAATTATTGTTTTTTTTTCAGTTTCTATTTTTAGTTCACACTCTCTTTATATACATTTATATATCTTGTTCAAATATTCAATCGTTAATAAAATACTTTTTATTCATCCTCTCAAGTTCAAATACTTTTTTTTAACTTATAGTAGGCGACACTTATGTTAATACAGTTTTTTAAAATATAATTTCATTAATTAAATTTAATGAATTAATTTTAGTTTTATGTGGGACAAAATATGCAATATAGCCTAGTTATTCCGTGCCATTTTGGTTAAAATAAATGATAACATATGATTTTATAAAACAGCTGATTTTATGTTATAGATTATGTGGTAGAACAGCTACTTTATACAAAATTACTACATTAATTTTCTTCTTTATTGATTTAACTATTTTTGCCTTTAACTATTTTTTATCTATATTACTTGTTTGCAATTAACACGGTGAAGGAGAAACAAGACAGAATTGCCTTACTTCCCCCGGAGAGTATTCAAGGAAGATAATAGAAGATGTAGTGACCACCACTACGCTTCAACCTCCCATCTTACTCTCGGTTCTCGTTTACACAAAATAAGTTGACCTCGCTTTAAAAAAATACCAAAAATTTTATTGACGCGACCGAGAATCGAACCCAGAACCCTTATTTGTAAAATATCAACGGTAATAAAATACCATTCATTATAATTTGGTGTTCACGAATTGATTGGAAAACATCCAAATAGCATATGGAGGCTAGGGTTCGTTTTAATTAATCTATTTGTAGCATAATGGGGCCATGTTTTAACTTCCAACGGACCACCAATCAGCTGACAGCTGCGCAAACATTCGACCGAGAACGGAGCCCAGAAATACTCGGATATCGATGGACGTAAACAATTTATTGTTCCTAAATGTAATGAAATCACAGATGATAAAAACGTGCGTAAACCTAACGATCAACAGTTGCTGTTGATGGCTCTCCCCTGAGTACCGTATATCGTACAAACTTACTACCGTTCAGGGAAAATTAAAAACTGCAGCAGTTTTTATTACCCTTTAAAATGTCGGTTAAAACTCTAACAAAACATATCCGTATACGCACAAAAAGAAGGAATAAAACATGACTTTCTTTATTAAAATCTCTTTAGACCTCCTGTATAAATATATCTAACAACTTTATTAACTATCCAACGAAAGCTGAATGTGATAATATAGCCAAATAGATATTGGGAGCGGGAAGATCGTCAAATCATATTACAGAAAAGCTTTTTTATACGGCATTCTTTCATCCGGAACATTCTAATATTCGGCACATTTTCAAAACAAAATCAAATCGGTTGAATACCCTTCTTTTTTGTTAAAAGATGTGACTCATCACATACAGTTACTATTACAGCTGTTATTGAAAAATATTCATCGCGTATCGGGCAGTCAGATGTATGTGGTAATTATGAAATCATTATAGTCCACTGCACGAAATCAGGCGGGACGCCAAAAATGCAGCGTTGCCACATAGACGACAGACGAGTCACGGACAAGCGATAGACTGGCAGCCAGACGCTCGAACTAGGCAACAATGTTCGCTCAGGGTTGCCTATTAGTACGCAGAGGTAAGCGAATCTCGAACATACCTCTCGAGGCCGGTACCATACGTGGCAACAGTGCCAACAAGCCACCGTTCACTGGGCATTAGTTACAGGTCCTTCACTCCGTCTCTGTCGACTATAATTCCGTCTATTAAATTCCAGGTGCGCGCTCGCACTTACAAACTCATACTCACGCACACACAAACACACCTCTACCTATATATTTATATAGAAAGCAAGAGGGGGAAAGAGAATCAAAGTGAAATAGGGAATTTTAATTGTAGTAATACTTTCTTATATACACTTCTACAATGTGCATAAAGCCACTATCTCATATGATATTTTCTGTGAGCCGGCTTTCAGAAGATTCTGTTTACTATTTTCAAGCGTTGAACTGTGAATATTAAAGAGACGTGGCGTGTAAGAATTTCTGTTTTCATACGGCCTCCATTGTAGTTCTATAATTTAATTTACCTCCACTATTCGGTTATTAGAGTTAGGTTCGTTTATTAGGATAAATAATTGTCATGAGTGTTATTTATTTAGAATTGTTTATTAATTGTATTTTACTTATGTTTATAAGCCCGTCATTATTTTCAGATTGATAATTAGCTGATTTTTTGATCAATTTTATGTTTGTTATTATAGAAAATACATGATTATTGCTATCGCGTATGATGTTAGATTTGAATTATAAATGTTAGTTTTAATTTAGCCTATGCTTTGAACTGTTCTTTATATCTCTCTTTTATTTCCTTTGTCGGTTCCTACACATAGTTTACACTCTTCCTATATATATATATATAAAGAACATAAGTCAAAATACAAATACAAGAATTATAATTGAATTTACAATTCAAAGCTTTTCGTTGGCTAACAGTACCAACATCATCAGGAATATTAAACAATTAAAATTAACATATGTGCAAATTAGATCAAATAAATAGCTGTGCCAAATCAATTACAATGTTGTTAAATTTTTTTTATTTTGCTGCCCTAACATTACAAAACACTGAATATATTATCAAATTTAGATTTTACTTGTATTTGTTCATTTATCAACTCATTGTTATTATTATATTTACGTATTTCTAAAGCTTCATAAATATTCATTCTCAGGCCTTTGTTAATTTCTTTTACAAGTATCATATAATCTATATTAGGAAATAAGTGATTATTATCAATTATTATTAATACAATGACTAGCAAAATTTGATTTATAAATTTCTGGCTTTTTATATGCATTAAAATATATTGCGTTATATACTTATTGCGATATTTAGACTATATATATATATATATATATATATATATATATATATATATATATATTCTCAAATTTTCAATCGTAATAAAATAATTTTTATCCATCCATTCAAGTTCAAATACTTTTTACTAACTTTTAGAGGATGACACTTGATGTTAATAGTTTTAATTTCTCAAATACAGTAGTAATTAAATAATTAAGCCCAATATATTAATATTAGTTTTATATAGGAGAAAAGCTTTTCACAAAAGGGACAAGGTATGCAATATAATCATTTTTTTATTTCATGAAACATCTGATTTTATGCTGTGGATTATGTGGTAGTTCAGCTGTTTTTAACACATAGGTTGTGTTACTTTCTTTATATTAAATTTCAGTTATTTAATAATAAATAACTAAAATAAAATTTTTCTTTGTTGACTCAAGTGGGAATTGGCTAATAAAATATTTATTTATATTACTTGTTTAAATGGCCAATGTATAATTTACGAGCATTCTATTTTATGAATTATTAAATGAGTGGCAACGTTTTCAGCGAAAAGCTTTGAATAAATATATGTATTAAAAGTATTCTTGTTTTTGAAACATTTTCAATTTATTAACTATATTACAAGAAAACATTTCACCATATTTAATATATATATATATATATATATATATATATATATATATGAGAAAAATACAATTTTGGTAGTGTTTTAAAACAAAAACTTTAAATTATATTATATAATAAATTATTCTTGTATTTGTATTTTGTCCTTCATCACTACACGAGAAAATATATTTTATATTTATTATTATTAATTATTATTATATATATATATATATATATATATTACATAAACTTATGTATTACATATAGCCTACATATTATAACATAAACGCATGAGGCGTATAGTATGATTTTAGTTGTATCCAAAATAATAATATTCTGTAGAAATATTAAGAAAGTAGTGACCGAGAGCAGCTACTAAAGTACCGACAAAGAGGGATTAACCATTATTCTATTTAGGGGTAGTCATAAACCTGTGCTGTAGGAGACCTATTGAAAAAAGAATTCCAAATGACCAAAATAGCCTGGGAAAATAACACTTTACCGTTTGGAAAACTATTTGTAAAAGGCGTGGGGATCACCGATATAACTAAAATACGTTAGGGAGGAGATTATGCTGGTTCTTAAAAACTAAAATCTCGGGCAAAAGACTAAGTTTTTGGGGAACTTCAGAAGAGTGTAGACATATTTGGGAGGGACAAAGTTGTAATCAATGTTTAAAAAGTGTAAATTTGTCTAGAACAGTTAAGGGAATTGTTAGTTATTATGTGTAAAAATTTAAAAGTGCGACGTGTTTGAATTAGACAGTATTAAAGAAATTAAGGCAGTAAGTTGTTTATGTGTAAAAGTGCAGTGAAGCAGATAACGCCGAGGTCAGGATTCCAGGAAATCAACAATAAGTACTACCTTTCTTAAATTAGTTTTAGCCAACAGAGATTTATAAATTAGTAAATTCAGATCCAATTTTCTCATTGTATTTATAAAAATTAATCTAGTTTTTTGTCACCACTTTCTAATTTAAAGAAGATCCCGTAATAACGACCCGAGAGAAAGAGAAAATTAACACTGTATTTAAGCTTTATCGTAGTAAAAACCTAAAGCCCCAAGAGTTTACCTTTTTTGTAATTGTAGTATTACTTAACCAATCAATCTTTGTCACTGCATCGTATTAATTTAATTTGATATATTTTGTAATAATTGGATGTCAGATTAATAAATGTAAGTGATGCTAAATTTATATGATTGTTAATTATTTAGAAACCTGGAGGTGTGACTATAGAAAGGTAAGGTAATTATAATATAACCTAAAGGTAAACATTTTAAATAAATGTTAGGTTATAATATATATATATATATATATATATATATATATATATATATATATATATATATATATATATATATATAAGGAACAAAAGTCAAAATACAAATACAAGAATTATATTTGAATTTACAATTCAAAGCTTTTCGTTGGCTAACAGTACCAACATCTTCAGGAATATTCCTGATGATGTTGGTACTGTTAGCCAACGAAAAGCTTTGAATTGTAAATTCAAATATAATTCTTGTATTTGTATTTTGACTTTTGTTCTTTATTAATACACAAGAAAACATATTGCGATATTTATATATATATATTTATATATATAAACACACACAAGAATATCAAAGTGAAGCCGAAGTAAGATAAACCACATCCTATATTGGATTCATTATTACATCATGCTTTTCTTGCAGCGAGAGGTTCTTTATTGATTACAGCTAACACAAAGCTAGGCACTATAACAATTCTATCCCATTGTTTGTTTTGTGCCTCGAACCTTTCCTTTTACGGTGGCTTCCATTGTCAACATTTTACTCAACCCATTTTATCTTTCCTTCTATATTATAAGTTTCTCCTAAATTCACACAAAGAGGACAACATAGGATACGTATAAATTCTTCAACAGATTCCCATACCAAACATTACCAGACATATCTACGTTTCACACAACCAACCTAGTGCTACGTATTTCTAGTCCAGCTACACCACATTTTACTAACTATGGCTAATCGGAAAATTTACAATGATTTTCCAATTTTTCAATTCCTTCTATTAGTTCACAGTCTCCCTATATATTTCCAAAACCTTTCAGAAAAAGAGTAAAATATGCAATGTAGTTAAGATTTCATAAACAGCTGATTTTGTGTTATAGGTCAAGTGGTAGAACAGATGTTTTAATGCATAGGTTATACTACTTTATTTATATTAATTGTAAATATTTAATAAAAAGTAACTAAAACTTTGTTGAAATAAGTAGGAACTAACTATAAACATTGTTTTCTTATATTACTTATTTCCGATAATCTCTGTCTGCCTATGTTTCTATTAATTTTCTTTCTCTAGTACTCAAAAATACTGATGTTTTATTAGCACCTAATCTACGATTACAACATGCTGTATGCTGCCATTTCCCCCACTCTCAGTACCAGTGGTTCATTACGTCACTTTCTTACTCCCACTAATTCGTCTACACCTCCTTTTTCTTCTTGTTTGCAAAGTCTTCAGATTCGCAACTTTACAAAAGTGATGCCGTGATCTCCCTATATCCCCCACCAGAGCAGTGGCGAAGCCAGGGGACCTTACAGAAGATCCGGAATTTATATTTCTTGTAAGTAACATCCATGGTTGCTGTCACTGTAAAAGTATTAATACAAACTCATCCGCGCTTTTGTTTTCAAATTTATTATAAACATTGATCACGATAATAGACTAACTTTAATAATAAGGACTGTACAACTTTAGGTATCTTAATACGTTAGCATTTAATATCCTCAATTAATATACGCAACTTGACACTGCTTGTGGACTAACCTGAGGCAGTGAGGGGTAGATAGGTGGGGGAGGGAATAAGGGCAAACGTAGACGCTCAGCTGTTTTTTTTTTTTTGTCAACTTAACACAAGCAAGCTACCAGTGATCGTTGAGTGATAGAGTTAAGTTGTAATTACTTTCTGTGACTTAGGATGTTTTAGCTTGCATCTAACTGTGTAGTTTTAATGTGTGTTCTTTTGCAACCCAATTCTAAACCAGTTCTAAAACATTTTTTTTGTTTTGTTTTACACAGATCGTTAATTTATATGACAAACATAATTTCGCAGTTATATTGCAAATATGTAGTTCATAGGGTTATGCTAACATGTAGTTATAAAACCCCCTACTCTTACTATGTACTCCCCTCCCGAAATAATGTCTTCGCTACGTCACTCCAATAAAAGAGTTTAATGTCTCTAACGTAATCCTGACTAGGGTTTAGCTCATCGCTTTTAAAACGAAGATCCGCAAGTACTTTACTTTCACAGTTACTAGAATTTATGCCGAGTTACCCAAGACGATAATACTCGAGCGTGTTACTCTTTTAATGACTAGGATTTAATTCATACCATCCAAAACGAAAATACACAAATCCTTTAATTTCTCAGTTGCTAGGATTTAAGTCAAGTTATCCAAGACGATAATACTCGAGCGTGTTACTCTTTTAATGACTAGGATTTAATTCATACCATCCAAAACGAAAATACACAAGTCCTTTAATTTCTCAGTTGCTAGGATTTAAGTCAAGTTATCCAAGACGATAATACTCGAGTGGCCTAGTCATTTAATGACTAGGATTTCGTGCATGCTATCCAAAACGAAAATACACATGTCCTGTAATTTCTCAGTTACTAGGATTTAGGTCGTGTTATCCAAGACGATAATAATCGAGTGTATTACTATTTTAATGATTAGGATTTCGTGCATGCCATCCAAAACGAAAATACTCAAGTGTTTTAATTTCTCAGTTGCTAGGAATTAAGTCAAGTTATCCAAGACGATAATACTCGAGTGGCCTAGTCATTTAATGACTAGGATTTAATTCATCGCATCCAAAACGAAAATATTAAAGTTCTATAGTCTCTTAGTTGCTAGGATTTAACTAGGGTTACCCAAGACCATAATACTCAAGTGTGTTACTCTTTTAACCCTTAAATGCATGATTTTTTATTTTTAATTGAAAAAAATTGTTCTTATATAGTTAAATGTGTAAGTAACAGGAAAAATACTTGAAAAAATATACAATTAATTTTACAGTATTTTTTTTCAAAAAAACCTTGTGTTGCAGAACTACAACAACATGTACACAAATACCTACTTTTTATTATCTGAATCACCAACTACAATATTGTTAGCTTACACTATATTTACATTTATATGTTATTCTTTGTTGTAAAATGGTATTTACAATTATAGTAAAATACCTTACCTAACTTTCTTAATGTTTTTAATATAATTAAATATTAACAAATAAAAGTTTGTTAACAAAATCAAATAGCAAATCAAGAAATTTTATTCCATTTTAAAAATAAAAATTACAAACAAATTAATTATTTTAGAAATATGTAGAAAACTTATATTATGTTGCAATTATAATCAATTTTATAAAAAATTAAATACATCATCATAAAATATTACATACATATATTTTATAAAACTAATAATAGCTTCAATAAACAAAAGTGAATTCTATTTTTAAAAATCAAATAAAAATTAACATGATTTACTGAATTTTCCCAGGAATAGCATTTTGAATGGAAATCCTTGTAGTAGTTATTACTTTTATTATAGCAGAGAACACCCCCACACTTGTCACATTTAGTCTGTGAAAACCCTTTACAACCCGACATTTTACATCTATTCCGGTTTGTCCACACAGGCCAGTGGCTTATGTTATCAGTTCTCATGTCTTTTGCTAGGACATGTTGTGTTGGTCCTCTCCGTTTTTTAGCCTGAAGTTGTTGCTCTACATTGATGCTGCCAGGACGGCCACGTTTTGGTGTTATGCAGCTTCCGAAATTACAAAGTGTATCTGCTAATTCACTTCGAAAGACAGGCATTGTCATTAATTGTTTTTTTCTACACCTTTTTCTATGTTCACTCTTTTATAGAGAAGCCATGCATTTATCACCGCCATATCTATCATGTGATATACTACTCTCAAATACCACTTTCGACTTTTGACGCGTATATGACATCGTCCTACATAAGCATCCATATTGTCAACTCAACCCATATAAGCATTGTATTCTTTGACAATGTTTGGACATGGAATTTCAATTCTTTTCTTTAATTTTCTATCATACCTTTCAATTTTTCCTACTGGTTGAACTCGCACCTAATTCAAAACCATCATCAGAGTTGTAACCGTTTTCAATAAATTCATTTAAATATTCCTCTAGCTCATTATCAGTTAAATGTTTACTATTAAAATGTTTCCTATACATGATTTTTTAAACGAAATATAATTCTCAAAATTAACTAGGTTTATACTTGATAGGTTATGTTTGTCAGGCTTAGGTATCTCTACTGCATGGTGTTGTATAAATGCAACAAATGTTTGGAGCACTTTTAAAAAACTATGCTTTATATTTTAAGTAAATAAAAACACACACTAGTTCACTAAACACTACTGTAACTATTCATTATTTTTTTAAACCACTAAACCTACAAAAAACTATAAAATAAACACTTGTACTTGACAGCAAATACGGTAAACATTCAAAGACTAGTCACCTGAGAAACACATGGTAGAAATAATACACTAGTGCTACCAAGCAGCCATTGTATTAACTAAGTGTTACATAGTATGTTGCTGAAATACTACACTATGCAGTAGAGTCCCTAAAGTTCATTCATATTGATTGGAAAGCAAAAATACGGTTTGTTGTATTTCTGCAACAGTATGCACTTAAGGGTTAATGACTAGGATTTAATTCATCGCATCCAAAACGAAAATATTAAAGTTCTATAGTCTCTTAGTTGCTAGGATTTAACTAGGGTTTCCTAAGACCATAATACTCGAGGGTGTTACTCTTTTAATGACTAGGATTTAATGCATCGCATCCAAAACGAAAATATTCAAGTTCTATAGTCTCTTAGTTGCTAGGATTTAACTAGGGTTTCCTAAGACCATAATACTCGAGTGTGTTACTCTTTTAATGACTAGGATTTAATTCATCGCATCCAAAACGAAAATATTAAAGTTCTATAGTCTCTTAGTTGCTAGGATTTAACTAGGGTTACCCAAGACCATAATACTCAAGTGTGTTACTCTTTTAATGACTAGGATTTAATTCATCGCATCCAAAACGAAAATATTAAAGTTCTATAGTCTCTTAGTTGCTAGGATTTAACTAGGGTTTCCTAAGACCATAATACTCGAGGGTGTTACTCTTTTAATGACTAGGATTTAATGCATCGCATCCAAAACGAAAATATTCAAGTTCTATAGTCTCTTAGTTGCTAGGATTTAACTAGGGTTTCCTAAGACCATAATACTCGAGTGTGTTACTCTTTTAATGACTAGGATTTAATTCATCGCATCCAAAACGAAAATACTTGAAAGCTTTACTTTCTCAGTTGCTAGGATTTAAGTCATGTTATCCAAGACGATATTACTCGAGTGCGTTACTCCTTTAATGACTAGGATTTAATTCAAGCCATCTAAAACGAAAATACTTAAATGCTTTAATTTCTCAGTTGTTGGGATTTAGGTCGTGTTATCCAAGACGATAATACTCGAGTGTGTTTTGTTTTTGACAAGGATTAGTTTCATCGCATCAAATACAAAAATACTTCACCGTCTAAAACTCTCAATACAATGTTTCTTTTGTTTTAATAGTAGCAGAGAAACAAACATGCTTTAAGGCCTAATACTTTCAAAGACTAGAATTGACACAAAGCTCCTAGAACTATTTTTGTTTCACTTCTAAGCTTTCCACCTACTTGAAGCTTGTTTTATTTGTGCATGAAGAACAAAGCGTCCTTTAAAAGCTTGCACATTCTAGTCTTGCCATTTTAAGAAGAATATTATTCTGTGTAACATATATAAATACAACCGTGTTTACACAAAGTTCTTACGTTTTACTCCTAGATTTACACCCGTCACGCAGAACGTTTCCAGAACAAATGAAGGCAAATTAGGGCTGAAACCAGCAACACTGTTGACGCAATAAACCCCTATTAGCTCAATGTTTAACGCGTCTGTAGTGATGTCACAACGTTGCCTTTAACGGATTTACTGATACAATTACATGCACGTAATGGCGTTTGACGATTGCAGCCTCCCTGGAACTATTATGTTTGCACTGAAACTTGCCTGTCAGTTAAAGTTAACGTTTACATCATAGTACACTAAAGGGCAGGCATTCTACTAGTTGTTAAATAATAGATAGTGTACTGAAAAGTTGAAATGGCTCTACAACTCCTCGATATTGCCATTAATAACTTACGAATTACCAGCAAAGTACTTTAGTAAACAGAAACCGCCGCGAACTGATTAATAGTTAGGGTCTACTAATAAGATACTTTAACTCAAGAAATGAGCACGCCTCGAAACTATCAGTCAGTCGAACGCGTAATAAGAGACAGTATCGTGTGTTTTATGTAAAACGTTAGAAGAAAGAAAGTAAGAAGAGTTTGGACTTGGAGCGCCTAGCCATTCGACGCTTATCTCCACGGCCCGAAGGAACATTTAGATAGATGCGCATTTTTTGGAAGTATCTATTATCAAGCATATTGGATCCATGCTCCCAATAAACCAACCTCAAACTCGTGACTTCCGCCCGGGTAACTAGCGTCAAGCCCAAGACGGGGGGGGGGGGCTCGGTGATACGAACCATGCTACGAGTACGCAAGAGTCTTTCGAGCTCACTATATGGCTTGGACTGGTGACCGGCCCGCCCCTCTGATTAGACACAACGGTCTCGACCGCTTTTCCAAAACTCGGGACCAATAGAATCTACCGAACGGCCAGACAATCCGTGGTACCATCAATACCCCGTCCGATCAGTTCGGTCCAGGTAGTGCAGTCGACTTTTAACCCGTCTCGGTTGGCTTTACCTCTAATGAGCCGGACAATCAGACTCGGGGTATACCGAACCAGTCCGATGGTCAAAATAATCCCATGATATTTTTGTTGCTCGAAGTGGTCCAATGGTTAGTAAGCAGGTAGAGGTAGGAAATTTTGGAAGGGTTATTTACACTCTACACTCACTGCCGCAAGCCAGTTCTCATTTTGACAGTCACGGTGGGCGTTACTGGTGAGCAGAAAAAGTGTACGATGATTTCTATGTTGAGTGAGTAATAACCTAACCTAATCAAACCTAATAGTTATTTCTATAGTTTTTCATGTGTGTTCCCGTCGAACCAGTTCGAACTGACCTCTATGCGCACCATTGGACCAGTTCGATCACCCTACTTTGGGGATTAACACAAATAGGAAGAATTCGTCTACAACCGTGACTAGATACTTGGTCCTAGGAGAGCATAAGTCCAGCCCGTTACACAAAGAACTATAATAAGAGAGAGACTATTACCCATCCTCGGCTATACAATGTAACTTTCTAAAATTAAACGGTTTCTTATTCTTTTCCATTCAGTTCCTTCTATTAGCTCACACTCTCCTGGTATATATCTTGTACAAATGTTCAAACGTTAATAAAATACGTTTTTATTCATCCAATCAAATTCAAAAACATTTCTTTTAACCTATGGTAGGTGACAATTGATGTTAATAGTTTATTTCAAATATTTGTTCAATAACTAAATTATAAAAGTGTGTGGGGTCTAAATGGTTTTGAACTGAGTATCTTCATGTCCTAAGGCTAGCCCTTTTTGGCACTGAGCCTACTTTCTATAGCTAGAAATTAATTTCTCTAATATCTATTTGTTGCCATGGTTACCAAGCAATATCATAAATAAGGCATTAAAAAAATAAAATAATCAAACAGGATTAACTTTGTCAAACCTTGCTTCAAAAACGGAAAACGCGAAAGGAAATCGAAAAGAAACTACAACACAATGCAAGCGACGAAAAACAAGAAAGCGTACAAATAGTAACAATAAAAAATAATAGTCAACGCCATACATGGAAGGGGAAATGGAAAATTGCAACGAATTTGACTTTACATTTTGCAACTATTATTGTTAATCTGACATATGAATATACATATGCGTCTTTATTAATTGAATCAATAAAATAAAAAGACAACTAAAATACAATCTTTCTTTGTTGATTTAAAATAGGAATTGGCTTTTTTAAAAAATATTTATATTACTTGTTTGTTTGTGTAAATTAAAAATATCATCTATAAGAAAAATACCGCCTACATGGATAGAGGGCTTGTTACGTCCTTTCTGTTGTACGGGAACACTTTGAAGAAAATGAGCGAATTCCAAAACGATGTACATACACAGCGTAATGCAGTAAATAAACTATTGTTAGATGTACAAATTACGGGTTTTATTAGCATAAAAATTTTAAAAATATAGACAAACTAAAATTTTTATCTACTGGATTTTGTTTACAAGTTTTAAAATAAGTTTGAATAATGTTGGTATTTTGAATAGAGTTGTAAAATATTTCCTCTATAAATTCTCAAGATTGAATTTTTCTATCAAAATGTGTATTAGAAAACTATGCTTATATCAATCCTGAATAATTTGGAAATTGTATTGAAGTAAGTATAAAGTAAGTAGGATTGAAGTATACTATCTAATTAATTAATTTACTTAAACATATATACTAAAAATAATAGAGAAATTACTACATATAAAGGTTATGTACCCTGTCTTTTTGGCACTGAGCCTACTTTCCATAGCTAGAAATGAATTTCTCTAATATCTATTTGTTGCCATGGTTACCAAGCAATATCATAAATAAGGCTCTAGCATTAAAAATTCATTAAAAAAATAAAATAATCAAACCGCATTAACTTTGTCAAACCTTGCTTCAAAAACGGACAATGCGAAAGGAAAGCGAAAAGAAACTACAAGACAATGCAAGCGACGAAAAACAAGAAAGCGTACAAATAGTAACAATCAAAAATAATAGTCAACGCCATACATGGAAGAGGAAATGGAAATTTTCAACTAATATTGTTAATCTGACATATGTATATACACATGCATATTTATATTAATTGTCATTATAAAATAAAAAAAAACTAAAATACAATCTTTCTTTGTTGATTTAAAATAGAAATTGGCTTTTTAAAAACATATTTATATTACTTGTTTGTTTGTGTAAATTAAAAATATCATCTATAAGAAAAATACCGCCTACATGGATAGAGGGCTTATTACGTCCTTTCTGTTGTACGGGAACACTTTGAAGAAAATGAGCGAATTCCAAAACGATGTACATACACAGCGTAATGCAGTAAATAAACTATTGTTAGATGTACAAATTACGGGTTTTATTAGCATAAAAATTTTAAAAATATAGACAAACTAAAATTTTTATCTACTGGATTTTGTTTACAAGTTTTAAAATAAGTTTGAATAATGTTGGTATTTTGAATAGAGTTGTAAAATATTTCCTCTATTAAATTCTCAAGATTGAATTTTTCTATCAAAATGTGTATAAGAAAACTATGCTTATATCAATCCTGAATAATTTGGAAATTGTATTGAAGTAAGTATAAAGTAAGTAGGATTGAAGTATACTATCTAATTAATTAATTTACTTAAACATATATACTAAAAATAATAGAGAAATTACTACATATAAAGGTTATGTACCCTGTCTTTTTGGCACTGAGCCTACTTTCCATAGCTAGAAATGAATTTCTCTAATATCTATTTGTTGCCATGGTTACCAAGCAATATCATAAATAAGGCTCTAGCATTATAAATTCATTAAAAAAATAAAATAATCAAACAGCATTAACTTTGTCAAACCTTGCTTCAAAAACGGACAATGCGAAAGGAAAGCGAAAAGAAACTACAAGACAATGCAAGCGACGAAAAACAAGAAAGCGTACAAATAGTAACAATCAAAAATAATAGTCAACGCCATACATGGAAGAGGAAATGGAAATTTTCAACTAATATTGTTAATCTGACATATGTATATACACATGCATATTTATATTAATTGTCATTATAAAATAAAAAAAAACTAAAATACAATCTTTCTTTGTTTATTTAAAATAGAAATTGGCTTTTTTTTAAAAATATTTATATTACTTGTTTGTTTGTGTAAATTAAAAATATCATCTATAAGAAAAATACCGCCTACATGGATAGAGGGCTTGTTACGTCCTTTCTGTTGTACGGGAACACTTTGAAGAAAATGAGCGAATTCCAAAACGATGTACATACACAGCGTAATGCAGTAAATAAACTATTGTTAGATGTACAAATTACGGGTTTTATTAGCATAAAAATTTTAAAAATATAGACAAACTAAAATTTTTATCTAATGGATTTTGTTTACAAGTTTTACAATAAGTTTGAATAATGTTAGTTGTTTTTAATGGAATTGTAAAATATTTCCCCTATTAATGCTCAAGGTTGAATTTTTTTAGCAAAATGTGTATTAGAAAACTATGCTTATATCAATCCTGAATAATTTGGAAATTGTATTGAAGTATAATAACTTTAAAATTAATTTACCTAAAATATATATATTCAAAAAATAATCGAGAATTACTACATATAAAGGTTATGTACTGTGTCTGTATGATCTCTCGCCTCATTCAACCTTTGTCCATATAAATATTAAAGGCATTTCCCATTCTCTTTGACCTGTCCAACTAACTTTGCAGACGCCCACTGTCAAGTAATGTATTAAAAAAATGTAATGTTTATTTAACAGAATTACTAATGTCAGACAAACCCATGAGAGATAGGAATAGGGTTGTAGACAGGTTGGAAAAACTACACTGATTATATTGCGCCTACATATATCTAGTAGGCCACCATTATTACCTTCTAGTACTCTTGCATATCTTGATTCAAAGTTGAGTAATTTTAAGTTGAACCGTACGGGGATCAGACACAATTCCGAGTCTACGATTCCGTGAATGTTTAACTTTGTCTAATAACTTTAAACCACCAAACCTCTCCCTATACCCAACCAATAATTTCTTTATTTGAGCTTAGAACAAGTCATATAGAAAAATATTCTAAAGTCAATCACTACTGAGGTCGACAAAGAAATTTTATTTTGGTTAGTTTTTATTTTATAACTACAATTATTATAAATATGACAAAATTACAATATTAAGTGGCATAATAGAAGGCGAAATTCTTACTTATTTCCATTTTCCTTTCTACACAGTATATAGTGTTGGACTATTATTTTTATATGTTACTATTAATTCCCTATTTTTTCGTTTCCATTTTATAAAGCTGGTAGTGGTCTGTAAATTCTCATTCTATCCACCTCTTGTAATCCTTCACTATTGCATGGAATCTTTCACTTATAATTTCATACAAATCTGTATGTAATTGTTATCTAGTTATGGTAAGGTTGGCTCAGTGCCAAAGTGCTCGATTTCAAACTTGTACTACAGTTTGATTTTTTCATCCACTACAGGTTAAAAAAATGTATTTGAACTTGATTAGATTAATAAAAGCGTATTTTATTAAACGATTGAAAATTTGTACAATATACTGTGTGTGTGTGTGTGTGTGTGTGTATATATATATATATATATATATATATATATATATATATATATATATATATATATATATATATATATATATATATATATATATATAGTGTGTGTGTGAACTAATTGAATAAATCTTTCCTTTGTAATTTCATTGATTAACAGCTGCGGTGGTTTGCTAAGACGGAATGAACAGAAGGACTAGGAAAATGTGACTTGTCCGCACACTAGTTCCCTATGTTTCCAGTAGTAAATAGTCCAGGATACGAATTATAATCAAATTTAAAATAAGACGAATTTAAATAGATCAATTTTAATTTAATTATGTATATATAAATTTTATAAAATAAATTTCAATATTTTAAATTTCAAATATTGTCTTGATTAAAATATAAAGCTATATTAAAAGCAAATTGAGGTGATAGGGCGTAATTTGTAAAAATTTAATTTACGTAATAAAAGCTACCTAAGGAGTAGGCCTATGTTAAATTAAATTTAAAAAGCTATTTAATTGCGAATAAAGTAAAACTACAGTAAAAAAAATGTATGTTACTTGTTAAATATAATATTTCAAAAATTTTAATAATTTTTTAATCAAACTTTAATACTTCGTAATTACTGATATTACTCAGCAGACGCGTTTCGCACTAGGTCAGTGCATTGTACAATGCTGTGAGTCATGGACAAGACTGTTGCTCATTTGTGTTGTATTGGTGTTCTGCACAAACTCCACGTTTATATTGCTTTCTTTTACTACCTCACTAATGTTTGGTCTATTATGCGTGTAAAACTAAGACGTAGCTATTATGCATAACTTAGAACAAACAAGAGGGGAAAGTTGGCTCCCGAAAGTGACTTCTGCCACAGCGAGAAAATTATGGAAATTTGAGATCATAGGACATCTAAGTGCAGATGTAAAACAGTACTGTGTGAGAGAGAAGGCTATCAACATGGCTAAAGTAATTTCTTACTTCGTACATTATGTAATTCTGACGTGATGGTTCGGAAAATGCTCACATTTTATTAAAAACATTCAAATATAGTCTGAAAGTAAAAACAATCAGATCTGAATTATTGAATTGGATAGTTAAAACATTAATTTGTTTCTTGATTCAATTTCCTCTATTAGTTCACACTTTCCTTATAAATATCTTGTTAAAATATTCAATCGTTATTCAAATATTTTTTCATTCATCCACTCAAGTTCAAATACATTTTTTTAAATTTGTAGTGGATAACACTTGCTGTTTTTTTACTACAACAGCAGTTTAGTACAATTTTCATTAGTTTAGTACAGCTGTTTTTATTAATTAATTTTAATAAATAACTTCGCTTTCTATTTTGTAGCCTGATATTGTGGTTCTGTCATATGTATATACATATTTATATTATTTGCAATAAAAAGTCATTAAAAACAATTTTTGTGGCATAAATGGGAATTTATTTATATTTATTATTTGTTTATACATATTGGAGTACATTTTCTGGCTTTCCTAACATTACATTATTTTCCTTTGCTGTCGCGTTTCGGAATGACTCCATTTTCAAAAATTGAATATTTATTTAAAACTTGAAATGTTATACAAGTTTTGAAAATGGAGTTATTCCGAAACGCGTCAACAAAGAAACATACTGTAATGTTAAAAAAGACAGGAAAATGTACTCAAACATGTACAAATATGCTGAACAGAAGTGATGATGATTATATTTAGAATTACTTGTTCTTGTCTAAGAATGTGAAAGTCATGTTGTATGAGATAATTCCAACTATTGTAAAGTGTTAGAGAGATACGTGTTCGAATACTTTAAAAGAACAGCTACCAGTGAGGTGACAGACGACAGTATAAAGGCATATCTTCCTCTACTGTAAGGTAAAGACCGTCATGGAAGGAGGTTCACAGCCTAAAGCAAGGTTATATAACTAAGGGACTTTAGTACAAGGTAATGTAGCCAAGTTATTAAGCCCGAAAGGAACTCTGTGTTTATATCTGCCAAACAATGTGAGGAGGGTTTGTACAGTATTTGGCTTTATGCAAGGACAATAAGGTATTTGTCGCGTCGGATGATAGAAGAGGCTTGATGAAACAGATAGGAATAGGGTAAGACTGTTTGGTCTAGGACTGGGGGGGGGGTGAAAACATCTGTTACTCAGTATTGATGTAAAGGGAAGATTTGCCGTTGTATGAAGAAGGATAAAGTAGGATAAGGGAATACCTGCAAGGACATAGTGATCTCATGGTACTCGAAATAGGGAAAAATTACATCTGGAATAAAACAAAATAGAGAGACGGCCAGGATAGCATACTTGCTCTCTATTGGCGTCATTAAGAAGTATTTACTTATTACATCCCCCCTTGTAGAAAGGGTAGAATGAATTAAGTAGTGCAGTGGACCTATTTTAATGCAAATAAGGAAAGATTATGTCATTGCGTGGTCAGGGCATCGCACAACCTGTAGATTATATTTAGCTAAGGACCTCCCAATACTGCCTGAGTACTTGTTCTAAAGTTATATAATTACTATCTTTTTACTGGGTCGGTAGCAACAACTAGCTCATGGCAACACACCCATGAACCGATTCAAAGAAAATAACTAGCCACGACATCTAACTATTGCATATATACCTATTTAAAGGGTACAACTACCTTAAGGCGACCCACTAGTGTCTACATACCAGTTAGGTGGCAACTATTACCTCAGGACGTTCCACCAATACTTGTGGTCAGATTCGAAGTCTACATGTAGCCAAGATCGACCCACTTAAACATTTGTAACAGCATACTGGCTATAACAAACCCTGCGCCTACTACTACCTCAGGTGCAACTACTACCTGTCTATCCTCGTGGTGGCTATGACAATCTCAGCCCGACCCACAATTGCGGAATATCTATCTTAGACGGTCCCACCGCTCCCTCTAGGTGGATACAACGACCCAAGCTATCACAAGTAATTACCATTTTTATGACTAAAATTAGCCCAGTAGATATATTTTTAATTTTATTTAGATAAAATTAATAACGAATTAGGAAAAAAATTATGAAATATAAAGGAGTATTTGTATAGGTTAAATTTTATAATATTCAATAAATTTTTTAATTCATGATTTCAGCGGAGAATCTACTATTACTTTCCTTATATATTTAATATAAGCCTAGATAAAGTTCTTTGCATAAATAACTGTTGTTTAGTAACAGTTGTGGAGAAAATACGTACTAAAGTTTAGTTAGAAATTTAAAAAGTATGCTTTGAAACTCTTTTCTGAAACCAGATTAGAAAACTTTATTCATCCTACGCCGCGCGTCCCTGTATAATTTTATAATTTAACCGAAATTCAAATCTTGTAGATATGGGCGTCGGTATTTAGGCCCAAAACGTTTTGTAACATGCTGTGCGATGCTTCAAACAAAAAGGTATTTTACTCAACTGTTCGAAACACATTTCCTAACTATTTTTAGAATTTCTATTGAAGTCCAGTGACTTTCCAATTTTACTACATTCATTTCCCATTTACTACAATTTGTAATTCTCTGTTCCGTGTGTTTTTATAAGTTTTACAGTCAGCCAGAGAAAGAGGGGTTTGGTGGCCCCCGAGGTTATGCAGCGTCTGTCACGCGACACTGGCTGCAGGTAGGAATATGGGAACAATGCTTTAGGTAAGGGCTGAATGTAGGAGACCATCTGCAAGACAGGACGTTTTTTGGGTGGGGCGGTAAAATGGATTTTATTCTGGAGGACTTCGGTTAGTTTAAACATTTGGACTGGCTGTTTAGACATTTTTCGTTGTGTGTGTATCAATGCATGTGTGTAGCAAGGTTGTTTGTGGAATAAAAAATAGTTTAAAAATGTGTAATAAAACTTAGAGCCAGAATGGAATAACAAAATTATGATGAATGATCTTAAACTAACATAATTGTTTCTAATGACTCATGATGTTTTTAAATTGCGCTCTAATGAGTTATTCCCTATCTTGCGAGATTTTTATGTCAGTCCGTCAAAGAAGGAGGGGGTTTGGTGGCCCCCGAGGTTTTGCAGCCTTTGTCACGCGATACTGGCTAAACCCACTCCTGAAGACTACTTACTTATAGCTACACTAAGAGGAGCCTAGAGGTAATCCAACCTAACTACAAACACTTCAACGCTATCTTTACAACCTTTCATTATTTGTAACACATGTTTAAGGGCCGAGTAAAGGACCTCTCTCTAAGGACCGTGAGGATTGCGTTCAGTGACAAGGAACTGTCTGAAAGGCAACACTGGGGAAGACTTTTAAACCCTCAGTAGTGAAGAGGAAAACCAAATGTGTAAAATAATGAACTAATACTGAAAAAGAATAAAAAATACGCGGCAAATGAAAATCTGGTAGATCAACGCTTTGGTTTATTTAACGAACTCTAACGATTGGATTTTTTTTTTTAACATGAATAAACAAGCACGTTAATCACAAGCTGACTAAAAGCGGCTCTAATTGGAACCCCCTCCTCTAAAATACCCTGGTCGAAACTTTTGACGGATTGTGCTTTGTAAAACGTATTGGCACATTTTCCAAAAACGTTCTAAATGTATCCAATTTTTCTAATCCTCAAAATGTTTCAACGGATTACTTATATTTAATATTTACCTAATTTTACCACGAAATATTGTGTTCATTTATAAAATCTCCTATTATAACTTCATTTCTGTAGAGGCATCGTTCAAAACAAATAAAAATACAAATTCTAAGAACTTGTATCAATTCTGATCACAATCTACATCATGTCGGTACAGATGGACCAATTAAATTCTCTACAACTAAAAAAGGCCGTGTTACATTATAGGGATGGACGATTCCGATTCTTAATTCCAGGAATTCTCGAGGTATCGAGAAATTACCGATATTCGATTCCCCATTGATTAAAGTGCTATTCCGATTTGTTTCAACTGCTAAGATACTTGTGCGGTGTAGGCCCTAATTTATGGGGAAAATAATTAATTAACAACGATCTCTTGTTTATGTATTAGTTGCTTTGAACGATTAAATCAAGGATCAGGGGGTGGAACTCTCCCGAGGAAATTTTGGATATTCTCATCTCTAGATATCAAATTTTATGCTATTTTGGCACTAATATAACACAATTGTTAGGTCGTCGGGAAACAGTTTTGCTAAAAACCTAGCGCTGTTTTATAGGGTGATATTTTTCTCTTCAAATTAATTGGTTTGGAGGAGGAACGTGCCCCTGTGCCCCCCTGGCTATGCCCCTGCTATTAGTCCTACTGAAGTTACATTGTAATTGTGAAATAAAGTTCGCATTTGTAATTTTAAATAAATCATTTCTTCTATCCTATGTTTGTCATATTTTCTGGAACTTCTTACAAATGTAGCTTGAACATTTTTGGTAGCCTATCACATTAAAACTGAAAATTTAAAAGGTTTCAACATATGACCAAGATGGCAACTAAATTCATAAAAAACTTAAAAGAATCGAAAATCGGAAGAAAAATTTCAGAATCGAAATCGAAAATTTTAGGAATTTGTCCATCCCTACATTATATCCAACTACTATATACTAGCTATATCCTGTTCCTCAACTTGTCACACAAGTTCTGGAAATGTTAACTTTGCTAAGCTCTTACATCTATACATCACACGACCGCCATATTGTTTGTAATACTTGAGTGAGTTATTACACAAATAATCCCGTACTACAATACGCATTGATCTCACATACAGACGTTCTTAAGAACACCGTCAATATTAGAAACCAAAAATTTAATAAATACTTGTCTTGTATTTCACAAGTTTTCGAAAAACCAAATTCTAAATAAAATTCACCTCGGTTTTCTATAGACTTCGAAAACTCTTCCCGCTAGAAGCGAAATTGTCTGCCGTTATTAACTTTACCTCTGTGAGGTGAAACGGGGGCATATGGAAGAATCAAGTGACGTCATTGTACAACCGTTATTCATCAGGTTTTGATAGTGACAGTTGGCATTATTACTATGACGACCCAAAGAACTGGCTAGTGTTGTCCAATAGTAAAGATGCGTTATAATCGAAACTGTCATTCCGACAATTTTTTTAAAAGCTTTAAAGAAATTATATTTATTTGAATTGAAAAAATCCATCTTGAGTGTTCCCATCCAAAAACAAGTACGTCCACTGGCCTCATTATTATTAAATTCGATCTGGAAAATGACATAATGAAAAAAAAAAGGAATCCTACTCTAGAAATGAAAAACACCTATCAGGTCATACTTTATCGTAAATCTACCAATTTAATTGAAGATTTAAGAGTGAAAATAAAGTAAAATTTTTTAAGCACGGAATGTTAAGAAGTTTAAACGTATGCAAAACTAAATTTATAGTACTGTTCAGCGACAGAAATGTTACTACTAACGATGACGTCATTGTTGGTACCATTTCACTGAAAAAGAGTTTTTCAAGTATTGTTAAAGACGCGGAAGGATACTTACACATTGTAAATGATTTAATATACATTATTATTGAAATTATTAAATAAAATTATTTATATAAATTATTTAATACAAATTATAAGATTTAATAAATCTGAGAGCCTAGTCAAATGAAAAAAGAAAAACTGTTGTGTAAAATCAGAGCTAAATAAATAGGGTAAATAAATAGTATTTATGGACTTAACTGGTTATAAAGGACATTGTTTCTTAACTTTAAAGACAATATATATATATATATATATATATATATATATATATATATATATATATATATATATATATATATATATGAAATCTGTTTAAATTTAAGGTAAGCTACAAGGCTAAACCATGTGTGTTTGTGAAATATTTTAGAAGAAAAGAAATATGGCAAACCGTGAAGAATTTAGACTAAGGCGCTTCGAATCTTACCTTTTCATCAGAAGAACACAAATATAGAAGATAATGAAGACAATGAAGATATAGAGATAAATGTTGGAGAGAATCTATAGTCAAGCATGTCCCACGTCCCCATGAATCCAACCTCAAACTCGTGACTACCGACCGGGGAGTTTAGCCCGAGTTGGGTTCGGCAAAGAAGGCTAAGAAGGGAATTGTGGAATCACAGTTAAGATTGCCCGGAGTGGGAGAATAAAATTCCTAGATCTGGAATATAGAAAAGAGCCATTAATGACGCGTAGAGCAGTGTTTCACGCCGGAAGTAAATCACTATCTTTCGGAATCATAAGGACGTATGATCCATAACAACTCTATGTAAAAACCAATCACAGGTAAGAAGGAATTAAAATGATAGAATGGCTGGAAAGAGAGGAAATTATCGCTCGCGTGGTAACTTTTAGAGAATCCAGAAGTAGGCTTATTCTAATCGAAAATAAATAATATTTCAATATTTTTTTTTATATATGTAAATGTAAAAGTATTTAACTTTCTTTCAGTGATACGTGGTAAAAAAATGGATCAACTTCTAATTGTTTTTGTTTTTTTTTAGATACCGGTATATTTTTTTACCAATATGTTCTAAACAAGAAAGGTATTTTAAATGGCAAAACCCGTAAACAGAGGTTAATATTTGAACAAGTACAAACATAACCTCATTTTACAAATACACAAAACTGTATCAACTGTATGTATCTTTAACATAACAATGCTTTATGTTAGAACATTACTGATAGTAATATTACAAATAGCTTTAAAGAATCCGGTTAGGTTAGGTTTGGTTATAAAAATAACTAAATTTTCCAACATAAGCTAACACGCACGCAGATATATATATTTATATATATATATATATATATATATATATATATATATATATATATATATATATATATACAGGTAGTTGCAAAAAGTAGGAAACTTATATTTTCTATGAGGATAATTATTACAGTTTACATTTTAAACACTATTAATTGTTTGTGACTTTTAAAATCACTTTTTCATGTTTATAATGTATTTTTAAAGTAACATGTTTTAAACCGAAAAATCAGAGTAGATCTGGTCGTTGTAAAATATTTTTGAACATTAAAATTTTATTTTTATATCCTCGTTTGAATATAGACAAGATGCCCAGTTTTTAAAATATTAAATGAAAATTGAAAGCTAGATTTTGTTATAACGCAGTGTCTCCCTAGTATTATAATAATTCTTATAACGAGTACAATTTTCTCCCAGTTCTAACTTGGCCAATTGTCTTGAAGCATTTTAAAGAATTTCCATTTTAAAACCAAAATCCTGTACCTAATTAATTTTCTTAGTTGTTAATAAAGGCAATGCTAAGATTGACAGAAAATTTATAGACCTATTCAGGAAAAGAATTAGATTAGGTTTATATGCTGCCTATGAAGTATCAGAATGGTGTTATCACTTGATTTTTATATTATATCATAAAGCTTATAGATGTGTAAATTTATTCTTAAATTTTAATGTAGTTTAATAGAAGGCTACATCATTTCTTAAAATATAAACACTGAAGTACCATTTTTTTACCTAAATTTACTAAATAATATGTTAACATTTCTATAACAAAATACGAGTATATAACAACCCCAATATAACGAAATTTTAAATTTCTCAACATATTATTAATTTTTTTTACCTCAATAACATAGTATAGTTTTTAAAGACAGGCCTGGTAATGAACTATTCAGAAACATTATAGACTAAATATGATTTCACTACTATAATTAAATATGAATTTGAGAAACGTAGGCCTATGCCTGTAAATGATAATAATTATTTGTAAGCCACACAGGCCTACTTGAAGTTTTACTTAAATACATATCTTATTTTAAAACCGTATTGAACCAAAAGATGTGTTTTAATTTACCTGAATGAAGTTTTCGGTAAAGTTTCAAAAAAACTATGTTCACGAAATAATGTTTAACAATTTTTTCACGAAAAAAACTCGTACACACACTTATTTTCTTTAAAGAAACCGCAGAACAAATGAACCGTTCACTACATTTAATTACGTACTAGGAAAAAAATGGTAATTGTTGCACAGGCTACTTTCTTCTTCCTCCAAGTTTCAGCTATAGTCTGTGCAGTGAATGATGGGCATTGATTAAACGTAAAAGAATGCCGCTTTAGGTCAAGACAATTTTTGTTGAAAAGTAGAACCGGTGCATTTGAAATGTAATCATTTATAATAATTTCATGCATAATTGATTGCATAGTTTTTTATGTTTTAAAAATGATTTATAAAATAATTTACATAGAACTTTTAATTTAAAATCTAAGTTTACATTAGTCAATGGGCTTCTTTCAATGTAGTAAAATAGTAGGCCTATAAACGTATTTTCATATAAATGTTTCACTGCACAACAATCACTTTTTGAATTAATTACACCTCTCCTAAATATTTATAATTTGTAATTATTTTAGTTATAGATATTACATCAAATTACTGTAACTGTTTTACATCTGACAGATGCAATTATAAAAAAAAGTGTGTTAACTCTAACGTCCAATACAATTCAAAAACAATTGACCACAGAAGCACAATTACAATTAATAAACAATTATAAACCCTTGCTACAAATATTGTTTCATTGCAATAATCCACAAGGCAACCAAAATAGGTTAAAATATTCATAAATAGTTTTGTAACCAGACTTTATTGTGGCCATAATGATGTCGAGGTTTTACCGTAACTAATTTAACCTAATTTCATTCTGATGAATAAGATATTATTAATTGTAGCCTATACATTCTTTATTCTCTAATTCATAATTAGACCTTTTCTAATATCCATTTTCCTAACAGCCAATGAACAAACATTATTCACATTTATCCATTTAAATAACTTACCAACACAATACTCTTAGATTTAATTTCTGTAATGATGATGAGATTTTAATAAATCAACATTAAAATAACCAATTATTGCTTAACATTCCCCATTTAACTCATAGGCCAAAGCATTCTGTCTTGAACATTACTAAATGAATATTTGTTTTTAATTTAATTGTAGCAAATACAAAATTAAACTGTTACTGTTCATTTTAACAACTAACTAGATTTATAAACTCTTGAATTTTGTAGTCCATTACGTTTGATGAATCTTAATTAATCACTTTAAGTTTTGTAAATTTGTGAAAACTTCACAAAGTTTTCACAAATATACCAAATTTAAAGTTCAGATAGTCATAAACTAATGTTAAAGTGAATAATTAAATTTATAAAATAGATAGCCTACTTACGTGGTGTGCATTACTGAATCCCAATAGGAGTCATTGTATTAACTACAAATACTGACAGAGGTTTGATTTTTTGTTACCCCAGTCATACCTCACAACTCTCAACAAATTATAACACAAACCAAATCACATTCCACTTCTACTACCTAACTTCCATACTCTCTTAGGTAAAAATTGTAACAGTAAATTATTCCTTATAATTATAGTAAAATATACTTGTATTGGACAGTATTCCTTGGCTGCCTAAATCATAGTCTATACCAGATAAGTGTTTCTGTCAAAGTCTACAATTTCTTATACTCCAAGTAGTACAGAATTATTATGGCCTTTCCTCAATCTATATTTATTCAATCTATATTTACTTCTTTTATTAATATGTGTCACCTTATGTCCTCAGTCGAGATCTACTCAAGGTCTATGATCCTATATTCTTGAGGATTATTTCCAAGATCTGTATATTTGCTTTCCTTTATCATATACATATCCCTCTTTATTTTATATCTCCTTCATTGGCGAAAATAGATTCAATAGAAGTCAATTTCTATTTAATAACTTTACATTAGTTTATGACTATACAAACTTTAATTTTTTTGTAAATTTCTAAAAACGTACTGAGACAGTTTTTACAAATTTACAAAAAAATTAAAGTTTGTATAGTCTTATGACTATCTACTAATATAAAGTTAGTAATTAAGTTTCACTAAATGTAATGGACTACAAAATTCAAGTGTCAATTTCTACTTAAATTAATAAAGAGACATTTTATTTTAGTTTCTTTTATTATAATTACAATTAATATAAATATGTACATATATAGGGCCGAATAACAATATTAAGTGGGAAAATCTAAAGCAAATTTCTTTGGGATTTTCCGTTTTCCTTTCAATGTATGGTGCTGGACTATTATTTTTGTTTGTTACTATCTATGGGCTTTCTATTTTCTCTCTGCATTGTGTTGTAGTTTCTCTTCACTTTCCTTTCACATTATCCGTTTGTAAAGTAAGAATTGATACCGTTAATCCAGTTTGTTTGTTTATGTTATTCTTTTTATTCACTTTTAATCCTAGAGCATTATTTAGGATATTTGTTGAGCATAGCAACAATTTAAGGATGTACAATGGAGATTTCGACGACAAGCAGATGGGGGCAAAAAAATCTTCATATACATCTTTGAGAAGTACCTTTATACTTATGGAAATGGTTGGCTCAGTGCCAAAGCACTACACTTGGAATATGAAGATACTCAGTTTGATCGACCTTAACCCCAAATTTTTATAATTTAATTATTGAATCAAATTTGGAAAACTGTATTAACATCAATTGTCATCCACTATAGGCTCAAAAAATGTATTTGAACTTCATTGGATGAATAAAAATGTATTTTACTAACTATTGAAAAATTGTAGTATATATATATATATATATATATATATATATATATATAGAGAGAGAGAGAGAGAGAGAGAGAGAGAGAGAGAGCGAGAGAGATTTTGGACTAGGAGACTGACAGACTTACCTTGGTAAGAGTCCACTCTGTAGTCTTGAAATGTAGCTTTTATGTGTTTCTATTTCAAGACTACAGAGTGGACTCTTACCAAGGTAAGTCTGTCAGTCTCCTAGTCCAAAAAAAAATCTAAATAATCTTTACCAACCAAAACTAACCTATATATATATATATATATATATATATGTGTGTGTGTGTGTGTGTGTGTGTGTGTGTGTATATAAAGTTATTATTATTACTTGTAAATAATTTTTTCCACCACTAAGTGCAATAATTTTACCTTATATATATTACATGTAATAATAATAACTTCATTAAGTCAGTGCAACGGAAAAATAATGGATAACGTGAAATATCACGATATATATCAGGAGTGTGAGCTAATAGAAAAAATTGAAAAAACGCAATCACATATATGCAATGTAGAACAAAGTAACACAATCATATTTTCCAAACTTTTGAATGAGTTTCCATAATAAAAGAAAATTATAAGATCATGTCCTATCGATGTTATGCTTCATTTATGAGAAATTAATTAAAATAAAAGTTAATTTTCAAATGTTGCATCGTAGTAACACTCCAAACAATGAATTTTGTAACATTAACACATGTTACATGTTTCTTGTGCGCATTTAATTAAACTCTGTTAACTTGTTCCACTTTGTCTCACAGAGAGGTCAACAACCATTGTCACCAACATTGCAACATAACTTTAGTTCTTGTACATATTTAATTAAGCTTTGTATGATGTAACAGCACAAACATCTGTTTTGTTTTAGCCCTTAGACAACCATCTGTAGTACCACCACTTTACGTACGATAATAAGAGCAGTGGCAAACCAACATCTTTGTAATGCTGTGACAAGCTATCCAGCTTTGTAAAACAACACAGTAAAAATTATTATTGCGTTTAATTTTTGGAGGAAAATTCAAATAAGTATTATTATTTATTACTCATGATTTTTTCCAAGTCATTCAACTAATCTTTTCAATTTAAACTTTGTAATATCATAATTGCATGAATTCATAATAGTTTTTTTTTTTTTTTTTTAATTACAACCCTAGTTCATAATCAGATACATTTCTCAAAAGACTTTTCATTTAGGCAAAAAGTAAATATACAGGACAATAAAAATAAGCCTATACAAATATAAGTTCCAAATATTAAATGCTAAATGAAATTGTGTATAATTATGACTCCATGAAATTCTATTATTAATCACTTTAGCAATAGTTTATGACTATCCGAACTATACATTTTGTAAATTTGTGAAAACTTACTGACAGAACGTCTCACAAATTTACAAAATTCAAAGTTCGGATAGTCATAAACTATTGTTAAAGTGATTAATTCAGATTCACGGAACATAATGGACTACAAAATTCAAGAAATTGTATTAATATATATTTTAAAAAACATTACCGAGAAAAATGTTTTTGACTGTACTAGGCTATCAGTGTCTTAGCTGGGCAACTGGATGGGTTGTTGAGATGTAAAATACAGGTTCTTAAAGGTAGATTTTAATAATGTGGTACACTGAATGCGATTTTTGTTCATTCGTTTAAATTATTAAATTGGTAATATTTACTTTGTGTTCTGCTGTTTATAAATTTCATATTGCTCTAATGCAGTGTTTCCCAACCCTAAGGCTGCGAAAGTTTGACAGGGGGTCAGTGGGGTAACAGCAATGTTTGAAAACGTTTCATATTTCTGGATGTCAAAAACAATTCCTGCTTTTAGAATTTCCATTTAACAAAACTTGTAGTATATATCATTGTAAAATCATAAACAAACAATTGGACATTTAAAAAATAAATATTTCTTTATATATGGACAGTAAAGAATCACTGAACTGTCAAATTTATCTATTGTTACAAATTATATGACAGCATAGAGTGGAAAGCTGATATTTTTGTTAATGTATTTTAAGCTTCCTGAACCATAGCAGTTCCTATGTATGTTGTGGTTTTTCTGGTTTCTATTGTAGCACGATCTGTATAGAATAGTGAGCCTTTGAAATAAATTATTGTTTGTAAACCTGTCATTAAAACAGAAATCTACTCAGTTTATTTTGCCCAATACATCAATTCAGTTATTTTTAAAAAAAGGTAAAATATTATCTAAAAGTAAACCAGTATAGTTAATTTTTCCTAAAGAAGACTATTTTTTAAAAAAAACTAAAGTGTTTTGGCTAACATACTCTAAATGTCCTATATAGATAGTACCTACATATTACTTTCTATATATGTATATATATTTGTAGTTATGCAACACTGTTTTCTTGTATACACTTATCACTTTCACTTATGTACGTAAACAAGAATCTTACTTGGTATTTATCCGAGCTAACTTTCAATGGCTGGTCGTGCCGTCATCCTTGGTCATACTCAAAGTATATATATATATATATATATATATATATATATATATATATATATATATATATATATATATATATATATATATATATATATATATATATATACAGTCGAACCTCTGTATAACAAAGTCGTTGTAGAGAGGTATTCGTTATTGAGAGGTTGTCTTGTCAAGAATGCTCTCACCCAATCTTACTGATCTTACCGCATTACGCATACCGCACTATGTACGTACGGTAATAAAAGGGATACAGTATAATATCGCGAGCGTAGTTACTGTAATAGGAATTGGCTATAACATTGGTTAATATAGGATAATGTTTTATAATGTCTCAATTTATTTGAAATTCAAGTTGTTAAAAATGTTTTATTGATATTTTCAGAATGTTTCTTCATTGTACAGTATTAGATATCCATATTCAATATTTTTCATAGGGTCTACTCTGTATAGGCTATTATGTTAAGTTATCTAATGCTTATGAAAACTTATAATCACAATCTTTTTTTAAATTCTTTTTCTGTAGTGTAACTTTAAATTTTTTATTACTCCCTGATCCCTGGTAGAAGTATCGATGTAACATTTGGTGGAAAGAAAAACACATTGACACTCTTCAGTTTGGAATTGATGTATGCGGGTGGGAAGGGCAGTTGTCCATGAAAAGTGCAATTTTCCTTTTCCACCCGTTACTTGCGTTAAAGCCACAGTGTCCTAATGATACTGCAACATTGAAATGAGTGATAAAAGAAAATGGTGGGAAGATGGGAATGTACTGTAGGCCTGTACAGTAGGCCTATCTATAAATGCTGAGTTCTTAGAATTCCTAACCGATGGGTCACTGCATACTTAACTGAACCGAACTATAATATGCAGTCAATTGCAGACATGTGTTTCGCCTATCATTCTTGGTTTTGTTGTCCTTCCTGCTAAAAATAAACAATTTCCTGGAAATGACATTGTGAGATGCATATACAACACTACATTTCTTCGGTTGAAGTGAAGAAGAAACTTCGTTATTGAGAGGTTCGAAATTCGTTACATAGGGGTAAATAAGCAGTATAAATTCTAAAATGTCATGGGACAAGGTAAAAATTCATTATATAGAGGATTTCGTTATCTGGAGGTTCGTTATATAGAGGTTCGACTGTATATATATATATATATATATATATATATATATATATATATATATATATATATATATATATATAATTTATTTTTTTTGTATTGTAATCGGGTGGAATCAAGTTTTATTATTTTAGAGAAAAGTGGTAATTTTGGTATTTACTCATGTAAAACATGTAATATGTTTCACATTATATTATAATATGTCATAGGTACCTATATTATAGGTATGGCAGTTATTGTTTAATTACTTAGTTCAATTTCCGAGTAAAGTAGGTAAGTACTTATTTGATTTGAAGATCTTAGTTACCAAAGTAATTTATAAAACCTTCCCTGTCAGCTAAATATTTATAATTCTACCAAATGATATAGTTGAAATCATAAACATTTGATGTTTACTTACAAGTACATATTATAATACTTTGGCGTGAATTAAATGCTCCAATTTTTAACTATAATAATATAAACATTTCATTTATTTGAGGGCCATGTAATTTATTTTGAGGCTTGCATGCTGAGGCCGAAATACGTTTTTCTAAAGGCTCTACGAATTTGACAGTTGTTGGTGGTGGAGTAGGAGGAGCTACAGACCGATCAACAGTATATGCCTTACATTGATTCGCTTTCTGGGATCAGTTAATATGCCTCCCAGCAACCGGTTTCACCACTGCTACACAAAGGAACAAGACCATATCCACCATTAGCCTATAATTAACAGATCTAACTTAAACACTAATATAAAATACATGTTGAATACCAACTAAAACAATAGTAAATAATAGCTATTATAACTAAGATTTACTATTGTTATTAAAATTGTTTAAATTATTATATTGTTATAATTATTATATCAATATCAATAACGAACATTATACTGTATTAATCATTTCTGAAAAAGATCTAGAATCTGAATAGATTTCTGATGCAGTCTCAAAATATTCCCTAAGCGGGTAAATGGTATTTTATTGAAAATAACCAGAGAATGTTTGTTGTTCTATATTTATAAACTTGTTCCACATTTATATAACTCTATAAACACTTTGGAAATCCACTTTTGGAAAGTGAATTGAAGGCTAGTTTTTTACATTTTTTATTATTTGTTATGAATATGCATAATGGTGTGTGTTCAACTTAGATGATTGCTAAAGGGATTGGTAAACATTTGCTACTCTTAGGTAAAGAGAAAAAGCAAGATTGATTCTGAATGATTAAGTGGCTGGCAGTGAGCAATATGTCATGAAACAAAACCAATTGTTAAAAGAATGCTTTTTAGGTTGTTTGTGCATTATTCATGCCAAAGCCATTTAAGGCTCTATAGATAAAGCCTATCCATTTATATAATTTCATAAGCCGAATTTTTAGAGAAGAATTGCAGGAGCATGGAAGGTCGTACAGAGTTGAGGGATGGCTCAAAATTAAGGTATTGACATGAAGGAGCGGGGGGAGATATAGATTGTTCTCAATTTACAACATTTATAGGGTTCTGAGGAACTTAAAGTTACCCAAAATCTCCATAAGAAATATATTGCAATGAAAAACAACTGAATGATTTTCATATATTTCAGCTGAGAAACCGCTGTACAAATATTATATTAAAAACAGCTGAGTACAAATATTTAAACAGTTCTAAAGATTAATTAGACATATGAACTTGGGATCAGGTTTAGTTGATGGAGTACGTCTTATCGTACTAGATGTGTTTGACAAGTGTATTAAACTAGAAATAATCACTGATTCTGGAAAAGGAAACATCATATTTTTACCAATAATTAAATTAATATCAACAGATCCTAACGTGCCATTTCAAATGAAAAGGAACCAATTTCCTTTAAAACTTACATTTTCAATAACTATAAGTAAGGCTTCAATCGACTAAACCTGTTTTTACACATGATCAACCAAGTCAAGTAAAATCTCAAGATGGAATAAAAATACATATTGATAATAGGACTGGTAAAAAAAATCAAATTGAAAACACATTTACAAAAAATATAGTTTATGAGGAAATTTTGTTATGAAAAATTTGAATTATATTAAATTAATTTGTATTAAAAAATAAAATTACTATACAAAAGTTTAAAATTTGTTTCAATATGAATGAAACATATGGGGGCATTTGCCCTAAAAGCTCCAAGTTTGATATATTTACTGTAAACAATTTATTTGAGGTGAATTACTCCATTGTAATCTAAATGAAAAACGCATCTTATTACACTTTTGCCATTACTTGCAACCAGACTTTTTGTTTACTAAAGGTTGTTAAATTGTTAACTTACACTTGGAAGAAACGTTTTCATCTTACGACTTCTTCAACCTCCATATCAAAAACATATCCGCCATCACTAGACCCCCAACTTTGATCAAGTGAAATAAATATTAATTGAATCATATATCAACTGTCTTTTTTATTAATATTGAACTCATTATAATTAAACAAATTTTTCTCCAACTGACGTTAAGGTAACACTAGGGTTCTCAAAGGCTCACTAGCTAGGCCAAACAATTTATATTTAAATTGATATTAAAACATAACATTTGCTATAAATTCTTCCCATTTTTTTATCTATTATTTATAAATCAATAATTTGTTATTATAAACTGTGTATAATTACTTAGTACCTGGGATAACCACAATCTGTCAGAATCTTGCTCCTGGTGTTCAGTGATGTTATAATTATCATCCTAGGATTAAATAATACAACTAATAGGCCAATAATTACCTATAATCTGACAAGGACAGGGTCTGCCATTTAATTATAAAATAAATAATCTTTCATTCAATTTAAATAATAACTTGCAGTAAGGTATGTCCCTTATAATATATGCACCCCAACACCAGTTCTAAAAAAACCTTTAATTTGTACTACATACATATATATACAAGATACCACAAAAATCGAAAAAAAACATGCAAGCTGTGATCCATCAATACCAGTAAGGGAAGGGAGGAGAGAAAAAAGATAGAGAAAAGAGATTATTTGTAACAAAATTGCAAAACTTAATTCATTTGATTTTTATTTCTATATCTGTTGTCAGAAAGAGACATTTACACAGTATTATAAGCCAAAGTGTTAATTGCTATTATCCACCAGTCAGGTTCATTTGTAATATTTACGAGCCATTTCTAACAACGAAATGAGTCATTAGATGGCCAATGTTTCGAAATAACTGCATTAAGCTGACATAAATTATATACTAATGACCAAAAGACCTACAGCTAGTTAATAAATTTGCAATTAAGTTGGGTATTTGTGCTATGGACTAAATAACGAGATAAAATTAAGCAGGCTTTTTAAATACTGTTTAATGCTATAAAATTAAATTAATTACACACTATAAATTTTAGGTTATTGAATAAAACACAAATATAGTATATTAAACCAGTTTAAGTGCAGTGAATAATTATGCTGGTGGAACTGGTGTAAACTGTAGTACAGTATACATATTCTAGAATGTTGATATTAACTTGCATAATATATAATTGATTTGTGTTGTTTGATTATTTTTTTTATCTACCGTATGTTAAATAGCATAATAAACATCTGTATGTTAAGATAGGTAATAGAGTATTTAAATCAAAAATAATTATATGCCAAAAACATCTCTAAAATTTGTTGGTAAAGTCAACCTGGGGCATATAAATATTTTAAGTAATATAAAAAGAACTTTTATAGAACAAAAAACAAGATAAAAAATAGCAAAAAAGGTAGAAATACTTTTAAAATATGTTATATTATGCATAGCTTCATGGTAACATGTTAAGGCTGGAAGAAAAATATTTATTTACAGAATACAAATAATTTTGAAAATAAATATTTTTATAACAAAAGTTGCTAAGTATGTAAATTCAAAATAAACTGTAATGTTGGTTGTAGGTACTATAGCCTTTAAAGTCATGAAATTTTTAATAAAAATTATAATTTTGGTAAAAATAAATTTTACTTTAAATGCATCCATCCAAGATGAAAATGTAATAAAGCTATTTTGAAAAAGTTGAAAAGATCAACTAAAAAAGAAGTTGAAAGAAATAAATAAGAAAAAGAATAATACATAATAGAAAATGGTCAAAGGGATATAACCAACTAATAGAAATAAGAAGTAAAATTAAGAGACAAATGTGAAAACTATTGTACAAATATCATTTATGGAATTACGAAGTTGAGTAACAAAAGAATGTGTTCATTAATCTATGATCCTGTATTCCTTAAGAGGTTTCCTTAATATATACACTTGTTAAATAATAATAATAGCAAATATACCAGTTAACCCCAATAAAAGCACAATGTAAGAAGTAAAATTTAATATTTTTTTATTGTCAGAATAAGTTAAATTTTAAATATGGGTAGAGAAAACTCAGAGTACAAACTATATTTATACTAATTTAAACAAAGAAATTTATTGATGAGAAATGGTTTATATAAATTTTATAAAACTTATTACTAAACATGTAAATAAAAATTGTATGTTTTTAGATTTTATGAAAAATGTTAACTTTCATTTTGTTAGCATAAAATTCTGTAACATAAATTTTTTTTGAATTATTTATAATTGTTGATCTAACTTTTAGTAAATTTATAAATAACATTATTTGATCTCTTGAATTTTGTAGTCCATTAGGTTCAGTGAATCTTAATTAATCACTTTAACATTCGTTTATCACTATCCGAACTTTAAATTTATAAAAACTTACTGAGACAGAACGATTTTGATCGCTATGTAGTGATCTTTATCAGTGTCTTCTGGTTGGATATATTGGGTTAAGCAATGATGGTTCTAAAGGCAAGTTTTCGATAATATCAAAGAGTATTTATGACTTGTATTGGGTTTATTCGTTTAATATGTTTGTACTTTGTATTTTTGTGTGTCTGTAAATTTCATATTATTCTAGTGTGTTGAGATATGGTCCTTTTTTGTCAGTGTGTGAGATTTCTACGTTATGATAAATGTCTGTATATTTCTGTCTTGTTTCTTTTATGTGATTGTAAAATGCTCTGAGTTGGTGGTTTGTGTTCCTCGACTCTTTGTTTAAAGCTGTAACCTGTTTGCCCAATGTAGAACTTGTTGCAGTTTAATTTGTATATGCCTGGTGCTTGTAGTTTATCTTTGTTGTTGGTGTTGTGTTGTACTTTGTAACCTGCCTTTAAAACCATCACCGCTTAACCCAACATCCTCAGCAGAAGACAATGACGAAGATCGCCCCATAGCGATCAAAAACGTCTCAGAAGTTTTTACAAATTTACAAAATTTAAAGTTCGGATAGTCATAAACGAATGTTAAAGTGATTAATTATTTGATCTGATATAAACTGTTTTATTGGAAGATTGTAAAATAAGAAAACCTGTTAAAACACATGAAATAAGATTTGTCAACTAAATAATATATATATTATATAAAAAATTTTGTTAAAATTAGTTTTTCTTTAAGTGTTAAAGTCACATTTGTTAATTTAATGGAAAACTAAATTAAATGCTTATAAAATATAAGTAGCTTTCATTTTGTTGTGAAAGATAATACTGGTTGATAAGCAAGTCAAATCATGTTAATTACAAATTTGCTCAATCATAGCCAAGAGCAATGAAAATTGGCATATTTTTTGCTAAAACTATATAAAAACCCTAAAGAGAGGAATTTCATAGTAAAATACAGTAAAACTCCAACTATCTGACCTCCGACTATCCGAACCCATTTCAGATTCTTTTTTTTAAATGTGTTAGAAACATAATTTGATTTTCAAAATAATGATTCCATCTCTACATGTGATACTGGCCTTTTCTCCACAAAGCTAGTGTAAGAGCAGCGCTCCTAGTGTAAACCTTCAAACCTTTTTGGATGGTATTTCACCGTCTCAGTACGGTTTTGTATAATTGGCTGTTGTCCATCGCCAGGGGGCAAACCCGGCTCGACTGTCACTATTCGTATTGATTAGTCAGTCAGTGTGTCTTTGGATTGCCATTCTTCTACTGTTTTGTTTTTGAATGAGTTTTGTTGTTCACATAGTTGTCTTTTTGTTAACGGATAAACTAAACATTATAGACCAATCAGATAAAAGAGTTATGGGTAAACAGTTGGCTGAGATACACGGTGTTAGACAATAACAATTTCAGACATTAAAAGGAATTAAACAAACCTATACATTTAAACTTCGAACAGTGCTTGAAAAAAAACGTTTTTCAAGAAAATCAAAGAAGGCAGCAAAAAACAAAGGATTAGAAGATGCCGTTTTCATATTGTTTTTGCAACAACGTTCTATGGAAAATGGTTTTGCAAACAACGTTCTAGGGGTCCCATTCTTTGTGGAAAAGCTTAGAAAAAATATTAAACTAGAAAAATGGTTTTATTCTCCAATTTGCAAGTTACATACAGTAATTACTTAAATTTCACTTAAAATTGTAACAAAACTGTATTGATGCGAATAGGGTCCTGTCCTATTTGATTCGGATAGTTTGAGTTCTATTGTATGTTAATCAGTAAATATAAAATATATGTAGAAAAATTTTAAGCAACAAATAAACTATTTCTTTTTATACCAATTAGTATTTTTAATGAAAAATTCAAACATATTTTTACAGAACACTTGACAAATAAAAGTCTTTCAGAAAATGTAACTTCTTAACTAATAAGAGATAACTGAATAGTCGGTAGTGTTATTTAATACTGTAAATCAAGGCGCTTGGGCTCCTTGGATTATTCTGCAGATTGTATCCAGACACAAACAGGTGTGTGGATCTATATGTATAAATAAATCCTTGTTGCCTTTAAAGGCATAAATAACATGTCTGATGCGTGTATGTGTGTGTCTCTAATTCATAAAAAAAAGTTCTTATGAAAAAAACACCAATGTATATATAACAAAAACAACACAACATAAAAACCATTCTTAGGCAACAATTTTGTAATACACAAAACTTTCTAGCCAAAGCACAAAATTGGTCCAACACTGGTAATACTAACCCCCTTTTTGGTTATGATTTTGTACACGTAATTTATGTAAAACTTTTTTGAAATTATAAAAAAAGGACTCTTTCAACTTACCAAGTAAGTTTTACATTGCTTCTTTTTTGCAGGAATGTGAGTCTCCAACGAGCAAAAATTATGAATGTTTATATTGTTATTTACCGAGTTTAGATTTGTATAAAAATCCAATCTTACATCCTTCCATGAGAAATTTAATATCTTGTACAGTGGATCCTGGAATCTCATATCTGAGATTTGCAAAATAAGCCATAGAATCTGTTATTAATTTTCTTCCAGGCGTGAAACTTAAAATGTCCATAAATCAGAGGGTTTATATTTCAATTACCCTTGAATATTATAAGGATATGTAATTTAAGGACTTTTGTTTTTAAAAATAAAAAGTAGCTAAAGCTTCACTGAAAAGAATTTTTTTCAGTAACAACTTCAATTAATTTAGCAATAAATTGAATTCAAACAATGATCAATGCAGAGCAACGACATTGACATTGACGAAGTCATGTTATCACCCTCGTCATGTTAGTGATATTGTCAGTGATATATGTTACTTAGCATTGATCATCGTTTGAGATCAATTTATTGTTAAAATTGCATGCCGTTAGGAGCTAAACTGATTAAATCAATTTTGTTGATAGAAAATACCAAGGTGACAAATTCAAAATAATAACAGTGCAAAATTATTTTAATAAAAAGGAAATTTTAAACATTGAAACATGGAGGATTAAAGTAAACTGCACATCGATATAAGAATATATTTAGAACTGAAAAAAATGCAGAATTTTTAAGATGACATGTCCATCAAATCTGGATCAATACGTTTGACGGTTTCTTCTTCGACAACAAGTGGAATAGTAATAGTTGAGAGCACAGCAGTGGTCCCTCGTTTGTACATGTAAGAACCTTGCCTGTAATACAGGTAACTTATTCAGTACCAGTTTTATACTTAAAGATCTAATCTTAAAACATGCGCAAAGAATTTATATCGTACCAAAAAAATAATACGATCCATACATAACTATCATAACGACCACAAAGGTCTTCATTATTAAATCTTATATTAAAGAACTCAATATTTAACTAATATTTATAAAGAAAAGGCACAATTATAATAAAACCAGGATGTCTGCATACATCCACTTTGAGAAAACTACAATACTGGTGGTACGTCAAGCCAAGTAGTGATAGAAATGTTCACTGATCTGTCATTTCTTGAAACTTTGATAAGCAGGGACTATGTTTATTACGTTAACACCCATATTCACGTACCTGTCACATATTATTTTTGTACTACACACATTCACTGTAGATCACCCATTACAACATACAGGCTAAAGGCTAACAAAACCTTGAAAATCTTGAACTTACAGACTTACGTGTGGATATTAGTTAGAGCAATAGTAATGTTAATAGTTATGACAGTAATAATTTTAAACTAGAAAAATGTGGAAATTAATCAAATTGCACTTCTTAACACACTGAGTGCGGTGGGCATGCATAAACGCCCTTGGCCTACTCGCACCCATGGCGATATGCGTTCATGTACACTCCACACCTACTCTCAATTCATTAGTTCAGTGTGAGGTTAGCCATTGCCAGAAAACATTGTATTGCTTATCCGTTATTGTGCAAGTCTTTGTGAAGATTTCGGTGTGTTTCACTTTTTGTTCCACCGTTGCTGTCAGATTGGAGACTGTGTTATCATATTAGTGTTACTTGAAGTGTGTTATAGTTGTGTTAAATATATTTTGTACAATGAATATAGATAATGAGGTTGAGTTATTGGAGAATCTCTACTCTGACAACAAAAATGGCTCCAAGGATAGCTCTGACAGCTCCAACGATGACGATGACAGCGAGTTGTTTCCAACATGGCGGCAGACACTTGGCGCCACTGGCATGATAGATGTACCTTTCACAGGAGATTCTGGACTTAGAATGCCAATTCCCGGTAACAATACTCCAGCTGATTGGTTTAATTTATTAATGGACGTTATTTTCTTAGAGCCAATTGTTGCTGAGACAAACAGATATGCCTTGGAATTTTTTTGTGCTCCACAAAACACTGTCAAGTCACGAACAAATTGGAAAAATGTGACTTTGGCCAAAATTAGAACTTTTTTGGGACTATTGCTTCACACTAAAATAAACTGAGCCTCTATGATTTCCGTCTCAAAGTCATTTAAGGACTTGTACCTCCCGAACAAGCTCTAATTATGATGACTCCTACACAGGCTCTCAAAGAATAACAAAAGGAAAGCAAATGAATGCCGAGTTCAAAGGAAATGCTGAGTTTGTGCAAAAGAAGGCAGAAGGAAATTTACCACCTACATTTGTGATGTGTGACCGGATGAACCAGGACTTTGTGAACTGCGATGTTTTATCAAGTTTCACAAGGACATGGATGACTAAAGCTGAGTATTAAAATAGGAAGAGATGAGGTTATATATAGTATTTATTTTGGTATTTTTTAGAAATTATTATAAACACTGTGTTAAAACTATTTAGATATGAATTACTTATTGACATTGTGTGTAATCTTATTTTTATTGTTCAAAAACATTGTAAATGGTGACAGGAAGGGTTGTAGGTACTAAAATTTTTGTGTGGTACTTTTTCTATAACTAAGTGTTGTGACTGGAAAAAAGGTTTGTCGATATTCAGCAACAAGTAGGAGAGAAACCCAACAGTTAGACAGTCGACAACCATCACCTGAGACATGAGAACCGACCCCACCGGCGAAGTACGTACATGAACATATTGGAAATGACATATTGGGCCCACCAACAACAACATTTTCAATGCAAGTATTCAATAATATTTTTCAGCAATTTTGATGCGCAACTATAAAATATTGCTGAGCTCAACGTGTTAAATGTATTATAATAGATAGTAATAGGAAGTAATTTTTTACTATAAATTTTATTTAATTTAGTGTACATTTTTGAAGGGAAAACTTCTATAGTGACGCCTAAAAATCTTATTAAATGGACATAAACATACAATGTCACCTTAAAGTGAATTCAATGATTATATATGATTTTTCATATATCAGCTAATTTTATATTATACGTTATGTTATAAAGCAACTGTTTTAACATGTAGCTTATGTTACAATATTTATTAAACATTAAACCACAAAATTTATTATTAAATAGTTTAGATCAGTTAACAAATTCATTAATTTATTTCAATTTTGATAAATCTCGATACGAAAGATTAAATTTAATAATAATTCATGTACTTTTCATCCAATTTTTTGAATGAAAACATTAGCGCATCTGATAACAAATGTTTAGGTAATTTCTCATTATGCAAAATTTAATGTTTTTCTCAACTTAAAATTTCTGTAAAGTGGCTATAATAGTTTTCACTTTTGTCAACACTCTTGTGAGTGTCACAACCAAATTTTTTAATTGCTAAAAAATGTGCATTTAATATTACCTGAAAATACCATCCGTTTAAATTCACTAGTTTTGAAATATTCCAATTTTAGATAATAACACTAAAAAAGAGTTTTAGTACCATATCTCCGTTAGGAAACATGGTGAGCTATATAACCCTTTGATTAGCATTCACGTACCAGTATGTGAGATCATGCAACGGCCAACGAGAGCATTCCTGTATATGTACGTTCTACCACTTTTCTCAAATTAGCATGTCGTACGTTTATAACTTGTTTTCCTGTGTATTGTGCTGTATTCTAGGTTTAATATTTGCAACTATCTGGACAATAAAAACTACACAGTGTGCATGGTCACCATTCTTTTGTTTCCAAAGTCTGAGTTTTTCCATGTATATACAGATTGTTTGAAGTTTTTTTGGTGTTTTACAATGAATAAGCGATTGAATAATGAAGAAGTTCTTTTGTCTCCAAAGTCTATGGTTTTTCCTACGTGTTTACAGATCGTTTTGAAGTTGGGCGGTATTTTACAATAAATAGGTATATTACAAAAAAAAACATTTTTAGCAATGAAATTGTCAGTAAACTTAAGGTAAAGTTTAGTTAACATGAAAAAATATGCAAATAAAAAAAATATTAACATATAGTACAAATATTACTATAATTTAAAAAATTAAAGACAAAATAAAGAAAATATTTTTTTTTAAAGTGTATAAGAATCTTTCAAAAATATGTTGCTCCCAGGGGCCATATCAGAGGAGGCACATTTTGCTAATCAAAGGGTTAAATACTGACTTGAATGGTTAACAGTGATAATTTCTATTATGTTCCCTAGTGTCTACATAAAGAGCTAAAATTGTCTAAATCTTAGAATTAATAATAACATTTTGAAAATTAAAATAGATCCTGCTTAAAATTGATTCATTTTCTAAAATCAAAAGGAGAAATAATTACATCTAAGCTCAAATTTATGTTTGTGTATAATAAATTTGTCATAAATTGTTTAGTTTCAGAACCCAACACAAATCCTAAATTTAGAGCAATTTAATTTTCTTTCTACAGTGACAACACAGTTAACACAAGCTACAAGAATATGGAAACAACATATAAGGTCTAGTTAGCTTATAGAAAAAATCTTGAAATATGTTTAACTCACCTTTGACCTTTGACCTCAGCAACTTCATAAGGTCGTATGTAATCTACAGATCCTTTTCTTATAATACACATATCAATATTGTTTCCAGAGCCAAGATCATTGAAAACACCACCAGCGACAGCGTTGCGTATTAAAGCTTTCCCTGCCTCTTCCTGGAAAATACAACTAATATTTAAATTTTTATTGTAAAAATTATGTTTTTTTCTATATGAGGTGTGTATTATAGTGCATGTGTTTAAAAAATACGACCAGATTTTTGTCATGGCCTTCTTACCAGGACCAATTACAAAATGAATTGTTTATCTGAGCACTTGAATAAGTATTAATTAAATGATATACCGGTTATCGAATCAAAGAACTTTATTTTAATAGTGCAACGTTTTTTGATGCAACTAGTTTAATAGTGCAACTTTTTTGACGCAACTGGTTTGTTGTCCTTATGCCTTTTGTGCTATAAAAAAACAAAGTCCTGACATTTAACGTTCAAATAAGTAGAAGCAGTATCAAATACCCTTAACTTCACCAAAACTTCCTTTGAGCTATAGCTCTACTAACCTTTTCTTCCACATTACTGTAGCTCTTCATGAGTGTACAAGCTTCCATATCAAAGGAAGGTTTTGGTAGGGGGTTTGAAGTTTTGCCTCCTCACTTTACTCATTTGAACATTAAATGTAAGGACTTAGTTTTTTATAGCACATCAGGCTTGATATAAGGGCAACAAATTAGTTGCCAAAACGTTGCACTATTAAAATAAACTTCTTTGACTCGATATTTAACTGATTTATCATTTATTTTTAAAAATGTATTGTCTTATACTGCACATAAAGAGTAGACTAGCTGCAGTGAAATATGTAACATAATTTTCATTAAATTCACCTCACACAAGTTGAAATAATAATAATATAATAACAAAGCAATACAAATTTTTTTTCAAACAAAAAAGTTGTAAATAAGTTAAGCATAGCAACTTTTACAGTCTCACATTTGTTGTTGTCGTGCATGTATAAAAAAAATGTATATACCAGCATCTATGTGTTCATTGTTTGTTGATGTCAAAAGTTGTTCCAACTGCATGGTTTTCATTGATCACATGTTTTGCCTTCTTACTACAAGTATTAAAAGTTCCTTGTAATCATTTTGAATTAACTGAGTAAATCATAAGTAATTACTGATTAACTGAGTGAAAACTCTCAACTTACTTGCTGACGAGTTTTGAAACAACTGTTTCATTGACGTAGCCAAACTACTAGTCACGGGTTCATCATTGGCTTTGTCAATAAAAGGATTGTTTTGAAGTGCGTCAGCAAGTAAGTTAAGAGTTTTCACTGTTACTTAATGATTACTTATGACAGAAAAACTACTCATAATAATTTCTAAGGCTGGTTCAATCATGTTTAAATCTTTCCTAAAGCATTTTCCATAAGTCAATAACGCTTGCCCACAACTCAAATAAACACATTTCAAATATTATAAAAATTTGAAAACATTAGTCGATTTAATACATTAATACATTCACTGCCATCCAGGTTTCCAATAACCTTCAAACACAATTTTTTTCGTACTTTTTGTTTAAATATTGACCCAACAATAATATTTTATCTTTTAGTGTGTTAGTTCATTTTAACTGGTTTATTTTATAACGTCGTCGGACACCGATAAATCATGGCCCGACGTAAATATATTTTATACTACAAGGCCGCGTCGGTCACATTGTCAGGTTTACTGCTCATCCCCTATTCAAGGCTAACCTTCCAAATGAATGTAAAATGTTAACATTTTTATTGTATTTTTTCAATATAAATTCAAGTATAAATATATACTATAACGTATTTTCACATTATTATACATATTTTTAAACAATAAATATAGCTACTAGATTTTTGTAATGTAAATTTTCAACATAGCTGTATTTTTGTTTGAAAATGTTTAATCTCGAATAATTAGAATGTAAATATAATCTGAACATTATTCCTACATTTATGATTGTATTGTTTCAATACAAGTATGTTTTTAACTAAGCTGTTTTTACGAATTTTATATGACCTTATGAATTGGAGGAAGAAGTTTTAAATTAAAGTTTTTACTTATTACACTTTGAAATTGAAGTCGCAAGACGATAACGTTTCCTGCAAGTGTAAGTTAACAATTTCAGGGTGTCTAGTAAAATAGCTTGAAGAAATTCCCTGAGTTTTCCCTGACTTTTCCTCTTATAGATGTCTATAGAACGCCCAGTTTACATTGGGCCTATCCATTGATATCTGAAGGATCTTGGATAAATCCAGACTTTGAACACCTTTTAAGAACGAATTGAGTAACTCTTTTGCTTTTGTGTCTGTAAGGAACACAGAACCAAAATATCGAGCTGTCACTTCATCCTTTTCTGCATCCCAGTACCTAACACTCAAATCCATTTGGGCTCTTTGTGATATTTTGTTTAAACTTTCATCAAAGCCAATTACATAGTTAGAATTTGAATTTAATGATGTCAGTAACAGGACTTTAAAATAATTTGATAAACCGAATAAAACATTATAGGAAATTTTATCTTTCCGCAATATCATGTTCTGTGCAATGGTGCTATCAGGGAACATCCTTGGAAAGAGGCACACACTACCTTCTGCATTGCGTAAAGAAGTGTTGCATTACTAAATTCACGCACCATATAATCTCTGCTTCGGTCACTTCATCTTTTAGTTTATATTTATCCTAAGGAAGGAGGGGAGGTAATGACGACATCTGCATGACGCAATTGCCCGCTACGGCAATGAAAACCGGAACCTTCCATGTTGAAATAAACAGTGTAAAAATAATCACCGTCAAATAAAACACATACTATCACGAGTCTAGACAAATAGCTGGCTACGAATGTTTACACAGCGTTCTGTTATCCCCACCCGTCCATATGATAACAGAACCACTGCGCACCCCAAGGCCAAGGTCCCAGGCTAAAACTTCCCAGCTGTAACGACTGCTGAAGTCATAAGTCCTGAAGTCATAGCAATGGGCTTATCAAATAAATAATGGGCATCTAAATAAAGAAGTGTTATTTCCTGACTGCCCTGCCCCTAAACCAGCCCGCTGGCTTACAATACCAAATATTCGAGAGCAATGGCCACTAGTTTTGTTTCTAATCAAAATAAATATTTTCCTGATTTTTTACAATTTTCCCTGAATTTTCCAGAATCTTAAAATTCTCTGACTTTTCCCGGTTTTCCCTGTCACTAGACACCCTGAATTTAACAACTTATAATAATGGAATCTCTGGTGGCAAGTAATTTCAAAATGTAATTAATAAATAATTAGCAACCAGTTAGTCATGAACAACGACAAATTTCTTTTTGTAAAGTTTTTAGTTTCTAATTATCATATTGTTCAGTTTTTTAGGTGAAATGTTTTAGGATCAAGGTAACACTATTCTAAAACGTAATGTAGTTCTACAAAGAATTATAAATAAAAACTATTTCATTCCAATATTTGCTTGTAATTCTGAACTTCTAGTTTCCCAATAATTAAAGTCTTGTAAAAAAAATAATAAAAAAATTTTCTGAACGCCAAGTTGCAAGAGCACACAAAAAGGCAATGTTGGACACCTCATATGGTTAAATACATCGAGGTATGTGCCCAGCATCCTTGTGTGATGACCTTAAGTTAGGTCTACATTGTCGGTTACGGGTAACTGCCGTGGTCCTCTGCAAAAATAGTGAAATATTTTAGCTAATATTCATAGCCTATTTGCCAAAGTGTAAAATTTCATCAAATAATTTGAAAACATTTTCAGTTGTCATTATTTACAAAAGAATATTACATGCAAGCTGCAAATATTTAAGAAAAATTACATAGACTAAGATATACTTTATAAATCAAATATAACTCTAAAACAGTTGTGTTTCAAGTTTTCTGTGAATTTCATTAACTCTTTTAATAGTATTATAAAGCCATATACAGTAAAACATCAATTATTTGAATCACTGATTATCCCTGAGTGTAACCCGTTATCAGATTTTCAAAAAAAAAAAATCAAGATAGAACGTACTGAGATTTCCAAAAGAATGATTATATCAACATACGTTATTGGTCTTTTCTCTTAGAAGCTAGTTTAGGCGCAGTGCAAACATTATTTGGATGCTAAGTCACCATCTCAGTGCAATTATATTGTGATATAAAATTAAACATTTACTTTTACTATTGTTTAGATAGACCTTTAAGCTAATTTTAAGTAAAAAGTATAATACATGAACTTTACATGTGTAAATGGACTTTATACATTACTAAATCCAAAGTTTAGTTTTAAAGGTAAAAAATTAGCTTTAAATGAATAAACTTACATCTATCCTAGGCTTCCATCCAGTTTCCAAAATAGACATTGCGGCCAGAGAACCAGAGCCCATGGTTACATAAGGAAGATAATCAGATGACCCATGTGGGAAAATACAATACAAATGTGGTCCAGTAACGTCAACACCTCCAAGAACTAAAGCTGCTCCAACATGTCCTTGATAACGGAACAACATCTGCTTCAACAAAGTGTTTGCTGTGACAACAAGAGGTTCTCGACGTGTATTGAGACGATGCAGCTCTAATTGTGAACAAATCAGTTGTGTTGTTTTTTCAGTGTCAGCAGCTGTTCCAGCTCCACAGCAACTAAAAATTTCAACAAAATTATTTCTTAGATATTGTTTAATTAAAGTGTGAAATGCAGTAAAACTTTAATCCAGACTAGTTTGCAAAATTTACCCTATTGGTTACATTTATAGCCAACATGAAAACAATATATTATTTTGTGAGTGTAAACAGGGTTATATTAATAAATAAAAGATTTAATTTAAGTGCTTCATCTGGTTGGGGTTTTCCAGTTATTCCAATAAATCGTATGTTTTAGTTTGAACACTTTTTAAAATTTATTGAGTTAATTTAAATTTGTATTTTTAATTGATTGTACTAATGTATGCACGGTTACGGTAAAACCGTGTAACGTATGTAGGATTACCCATGAGTGCTGCATTGTGCTTGTCTGATTTAAAGCAAATACATTTCTTGCATTAAAAGAAATCCTTTGCAAAAACATTTCTATTTTAAAATATGAAAAATTATCACACTGTTTACGTTTATAGCCTTCATGCCAAACAATACATTTTTTTAATGTAAAAGTTTAAATATATTGATGAATAAAATGTATACTATACCATAATGCTAAATGTAATACGTACTAAATATTTTTTGCTAGGTAATGGATTTTTGTACAATTTTTGTCTGCAATTGTGTAACCTTCAGAAGCCCTGGTATCAGCACCCAAAATGACACCATCTTTGTAAACAATACCAACTATAGTAGTTCCAGTTTTTGTAACCTTTGGTTCTGGATATCCATCTGACACTAACTTCGCATTTCTGAAACAAACCAATCTTTTCATATTAATGTATTTTAAATACTAAAATTAATTTTGTTATTACGTTATTATACTAATTTTTTTACTAATTATAATGAAAAGGTAAATAACATTATAAACTGAAGCATATTTTAAAATTTTAATTATACTATTTTTTATGATATAATTTAGCGGTTGGGTGCACTCTTATTTTCTCAGTCGGCACAAGAAAATTGGTAGTTGAAATAAATCTGAACAATGAACATATCTACAAAAATCACCATTAACACAAGATTATAAAATGCTTAGAGTTGTAAACTATAAAAGTCATTCAGTGGTTCCTTGTTCCACAAGATGAAATTCTATATATAGAGATATTGCTCAAAGTGTATTCACCAAAGTAGCAAAATAAGTACAAATGCATATTTAAGATCTTAAGAGACAAAGGCACCTTGCCATTTTAGATGAAATAACCAGAACAACAAAGAAAAATGAAGTTCAAGTTGATAAAATTTGTTCATAAAGTAGTTAGGAGTTCTAACCTTGTTAAGTAGGACTCCGGATATAGTCTAACACAACAATAAAAATGGCCATGACCTACAGATAAACTAAATAATTAACATAATGGTTTTTTCTGCTTTATGCTTAAAAGACTATGTGATCCCACAGCACAAAAGATGTTCACAAAATTAAATATCCAAAATTGACATTTGTCTGCCAAGAAATTAAGTACAGTAGAGTTTACCTGTATATACAATATGTATGTTCATATAAAGTGCATACTACTCCTTGTTTGATTAATACAAAGGTGTTTTTCTGTTATTACAATGTCTTCTTTTAATTTTTAGTTGTGTCCAGGTAATCAGAATTTTCAGTAACCTGGATGGGCCACGGATCCCAGTTACTCCAGTTATCAAGGTTCTACTGTATTGCTAATACTATGCTGACATAATATATATTATAGATGTACATTAATGTAGTGGTAACCATTAGTCTACCTCCTTCAATTATTTACTTTTCACATGTGTTATGTAAAAACACGTTCTAAAAATGAAAAAATTATTGTATGTTGGAAACCATAAACAGATAACTATATGAAGCAACTGTGGCGTAATGTTTATTTTTAAATAAATAATACAACTGTATTTTTAAATACCTCTGAAGATGATTGCTGGGCAATCGAAATGTACATAAGGTTTAAATAAAATGTTATTTGTGGTTTAGAGGTTTTATTTATTTAAAAATTACCATAAACAGAGCTTATTTTTTTTTATAATTTGAAACTAGCCTACATGCTTTATGACATATAAAGAGCCGCAATATATTATATCATATTATTACAAAAGTATAATAAAATATAGATACAAAGTATCTACTTAGGCTGGATTTGGTAATATAAAAAGAAAATAAACTTTAGCAACACAAGGATAGTTATTAACAAGCGAAATATGAAAAATGAATTTTTGTATAGGCTAAGTTTTTGCATCGATGCACAGAACAGAAAGGCTGATTTTCATGCAAGATGTGGATTTATGTCATAGATTAGTAGTTATGTTCTTATAAAAATCAAATATATCCTAACCAAATATTTTATAGCCATACTCTAATGTAGCTAGATTGTAATGTAGGTCTCTGTTTTAACAAAAGTGAACTTGGTTTTATACCCTTAGAATGTTAGAAGTGAGGTTAAAAGTGTGATTCCAAAATTGTTAATATTTTCAGTGCAGCACGTGATTTTACTATTCTTTCCTTATTCATAACATATTTCTACATCGGATAATAATTTTTGTGTATGCAAAATCAAATATGTCTGGTTACCGAGAATCATTCTCTTAATGTTACCCAAGGTAATTTCTATTTTTTTTAAACCAACCAGTTATTTTATAAATGAAATTTAATATACCTTTGTAGTATTGTGATACACTATAACATAGTGTAGTAATTGTTCCACAATTTATTTATTCAGAAGTGCCCTATGTTTGTGTTCCAATATTTAATGAAACTTTTAAGGACTATTTATGATTTCTGAGGTATAAAATTCTTTTTCTGGTTTATAATGTATTTTAAGGAGTATATGTGAATATAAAAAATCAAAATTAGAGAAGCTTCAGAAAAATCAGTGGTAAACTATTAGCCATGATAAAGATAAGTGTTGTTTTATTAAGAAACCTGAAGTTTATACCAATTTGTGCACAGTCCAATCCCGGTAATCCGAATTCCTGTAGTCCAAAACTCCCACTAATCAGAAACGATTTTCAAAAATATCGAAAGAAAAAGAAATGGCTATAAGAGAGCTTTAAAGAAGAATGGCAAAATTGTTTTGTTTACTTTCCAATGATGTCAGTGTATCTATCAATTTTGATTAGTCAGGCTATAGCAGTTCAGTTTTAACGTTTGCGGGAAGCAAACTGTAGAATCGTTCAGTCATTGCAGTGTGTTATACTTCAATTTTTATAATGACGTCTTCTTCTCTTAAAAGAAAACACAAAACACTTTTGTTGTCAGATAGGGTATATCACTTACATAATAGGTATACATATTATGAGTACATTCCGGTAATCTGAAATGGTCATACATTTATTATTTTGGATTACCAGGATTTTACTGAACATTATTATCTGGATACAATTCAGGATATTGTTTATTTTTTTCAAATTTGAACCAGGATTTATAGTTACCAAAACTTAAAATGACTTGATTTTAATCATGTACTTGTATATTTGCACATAAGTGCAAAGGAAATATAAAAGGAGAATAGTATTATTCATTGTATAAGGTAAAGTATTAGCCTACTCCAGAAAGAAATGTGTGTTTCTTAGGTTGTTTCTATATTAATTGACCTTACATACTGATCATTATTTTTTTCTATTACTTTTATTCACAATTAGCAGCTTTGTCTGTTTCTGTACATTTGATATTCTTTTAACATTTTCCAAATTTCTACTCAAAGTGTTTTTAAGTACATTTAGGAAGCTCTTCCTAACACGTTGAGTGTACAAAATCAGACCAAGCTGGGAATGGCAGATGAAAGTACTAGCAAAAAAATACTCCCCCCCCCAAGGAATAAATACATAATAAATACATAAATGGTCATACATTTATTATTTTGGATTACCAGGATTTTACTGAACATTATTACCTGGATACAATTCAGGATATTGTTTATTTTTTTCAAATTTGAACCAGGATTTATAGTTACCAAAATTAAAAATGACTTGATTTTAATCATGTACTTGTATATTTGCACATAAGTGCAAAGGAAATATAAAAGGAGAATAGTATTATTCATTGTATAAGGTAAAGTATTAGCCTACTCCAGAAAGAAATGTGTGTTTCTTAGGTTGTTTCTATATTAATTGACCTTACATACTGATCATTATTTTTTTCTATTACTTTTATTCACAATTAGCAGCTTTGTCTGTTTCTGTACATTGGATATTCTTTTAACATTTTCCAAATTTCTACTCAAAGTGTTTTTAAGTACATTTAGGAAGCTCTTCCTAACACGTTGAGTGTACAAAATCAGACCAAGCTGGGAATGGCAGATGAAAGTACTAGCAAAAAAATACTCCCCCCCCCAAGGAATAAATACATAAATAATAATTAGCTAATTTTCATGATTTGTAACATTGAAAATCACTTTCACCTTGTTTATACTGTAAATGTAGGACACAGTAACAACCTGCATTTTAGACGTAATATTAGGGACAAAAATATATTTGGAAAGACTTCAGGAACACAAAATTTAATAAAACTAGGTACTGATTCCACAAAAATTCAACATTTTAAAACAAGACAAAAATAACTTCACAACACACCAAAATGTTTAAGACTATACTTTATTAGGTTATTATGGAGATTGCATGATTCCTCCATATGGGAAAAAATTCCTGTTTTACCTTAAAACATATTTTTTTATGTTCCTAAAGGTTCATTTTTTACAAATTTTTGTAGGGATTGGTTTTGGGAACGCAGTATCAATGGCACGCCATACTAAGTATAGTATATTATATATACCTATAAAGTCTCCAGTTAGGATAGATATTGTTGTAATTTTATACAACATTACCTTATAAGATGTCTGCTTCTGCGGAGTGATCTCTATTCTTGTTTTACATGTATACATTTATTTGGTTAAATATATAAAATTGCAACCAAATCTATCCTCACTAGATACTTCATAAGTATATTTCAATATAAGTATTTAAAATTAACTTTCATTGGCAGTAACAAAAATAATAGAAATTAATATAGCTTCAATATGTCTATCAGTGATTTTATACACGTTACAGGAAATTGTGCAATCTGCGTATTGACCTTTTTTTTATAAAACAGAGCAATATTGAATACTAAAATATAATGTATAACATAGAAACAAAATATTTATTACTATGGATAGCTATAAAAGAAAATAAAGTTTCCAATAATAACACAACTAGTTGACTAATAAGATGGTGGTAATTATTTCGACGTGCGACTACCGCTATTTTCATGAAATTTTTTTTTCTTATGTATTTTTACATCCTAGACACAAATCCAACATTAATTTTTGTCGCTGACGCCGTTTTCTTTAAAATATACTTAAAAAAACATAACCTAAACTAACCTTAATTGACGTACAACTACCGCTATTTTCATAATTTTTTTTTACTTTTCTTATGTATTTTTACGTATTTTACGTTTTTACATATGTACGTTCTTACATTTTCATGTATTTTTGTGAAAGTTACTTTATTCCACATTTTAAATGTTAGGTTGTAATGGCATGCAGGCCTATAGCGTGAACCGGGCGCGCAGTAGCTTCAGCGCACTGCACTGCGTCTAGATTTGTAATTTTATACAACATTACTATATACCTACATTAAAATATACATACAAATTATCCAGTCAGGGTAGATTTGGTAATAATATAATTCAGAATTACTATCTATTTTTATTAAAGTATACCTACAAAGTATCCAGTCAGGATAGATTTGGTAATAATGTATTAAACATTTCTATCTATTTTTATTAAATTGTACCTACAAAGTATTCAGTCAGGATAGATTTGGTTATAGTTTTATACAGCATTACTATATACCTACATTAAAATATACTTACGAAGCATACAGTCAGGATAGATTTGGTTGTAATTTTCTGCATCGGCAATAAGTATAATATTTACCAAAATTACAACCAAATCTATCCTGACTGAATACTTCGTAGGTATACTTTAATAAAAATAGATAGTAATGTTGAATAAAATTATTACCAAATCTATCCTGACTGGATACTTCGTAGGTATACTTTAATAAAAATAGATAGTAATTCTGCATAAAATTATTAGCCAAATCTATCCTGACTGGATATTTAGTACATATATTTTAATGTAGGTATATAGTAATGTTGTATAAAATTACAAATCTAGACGTAGTGCAGTGCACTGTAGCTACTGCGCGCGCGGTTCACGCTATAGGCCTACATGCCATTACAACCTAACACTTAAAATGTGAAATAAAGTAACTTTCACAAAAATACATAAAAATGTAAGAACGTACATATGTAAAAACGTAAAAATACATAAGAAAAGTTAAAAAAATCACGAAAATAGCAGTAGTCATATGTCAATTAAGGTTAGTTTAGGTTATGTTTTTTTAAGTATTTTAAAAAATGGCGTCAGCGAGAAAAATTAATGTTGAATTTGTGTCTAGGACGTAAAAATACATTGGAAAAGTAAAAAAAATTCACGAAAATAGCTGTAGTCGCACGTCGAAATAATTACCAGTTTATTTTATTCTTTGCATTCATTTTTAATCCTTGAGCATTATTTATTATTTTCTTTGGTAACTATGGCAACAATTTAAGGTTGTAGAATGGAGGTTTCGGCGACAACCAGATGGGGGCAAAAGAAAAGTTCATGTATTTTTTTGAGAACTACACTTCTAGTTATAAGATAGTTGACTCAGTGCCAAAGCACCAGACTTCAAACATGAAATTACTCAGTTTGAATCCTACCTTGGACCCCGAAAATTTTATAATTTAATTATTGACTAAATATTTAAAGAAACTCTCTTAATATCAATTGTTATCCACTACAGGTTAAATAAAATGTATTTGAACATTATTGGATGAATAAAAATGTATATAATTATTGATTGAAAATTTCTACAAGATATCAAAGAGTATGAGCTAATATAAGATATTTAATTAAAAAAGCACTGACTTTTGTGTAAAGTTTGTGTGTAATAGAAATTAAAGTTTATTCTTTTTTCAAAATTGTGGAGATTCAGCACCAGGTTTTGTTCTGGAAGTTGGTTTGCCAAAATTGACTGTATAGGATGTTGAGAATTACTTAAGGGACATCTGTGAAAACAAAAAAATATGAAGTACCTTTTGTTAAATTTTAAGCTCGAGTTTATAACAGGTTTTTTGTGTTTGTAAGATGGTTTTTGAATTTTTCACAATTCCAATTTGTTATATTTCAGCACCGGCTTCTATTATTCTGTTAGTGTTTTTAACGACTTTTTACATTCCCTGATGAAAAAGCTTTATTACAGCAATATTATTTATACCGATTATATTCATGAATACTCTAATACCTTTAGTTTTATAAGTATTAGGAAACTGCATAAATTAGTTTCAAGCATTATTCAACAGCATTTTCAACTTCTTACAAGAGTATGAGTTAGCAAAATTTGCTTTCTAACCTCAAAAATACACAATATTATACATTACTATATAGATATTGTATGATAACACTAAAAGTGTTAATTAAATGTCTTACCTTCTATAATTATCAAACGAAAATCCAGGTACATGTTCAGGAGGTAAAAGGACTGACGCCATTTCAGTTAACTTAGTATAATAAAACACTGATTTTTAGTCCTCTCCTAAATTTTAATTGACGAATAAGCAGATGAATTGCTGACAAACACAAGCACAGATTAAAAACACTCTGCTCGTACACTTGCCATAGATTTATTGTGTTACTACTCTATTCCTGGATAGAGTTGAAGTATTTAATATAAAGATTATTAAAATTAAATAGGTTGTAAATCTTAAAAAAATCGTCTTGATTTATACATTTTTTTTATATTTCTCATCTAAACTTTGTGAGAAGATCTCGCTTAAACATTCTACTCCTGGACATCTTTTGGTTTGTATACTATATTATAAATTGATCCCGGTTTTATTTAGTACATTATTTAGTGTTTTTACAAATTCTTAATTATTTTTAGTGTTTCTGCACTTTAATTTCCTCTCTTATACTGCGATGGAATGATATAAAAGGTTAAGTAAGTGATGCCACTTTGTATTTTTTTTTAATTGCTTTTGACTTTTTTTAATAAATACCTTGATATTTTTTATTATTCGCATATTTTCTATATATTACGCTACTTTTAATCGAACTTCTATTAATTACTACCTTAATTACATTTATTACAAACACTGTTCTCTAAGTACCAAGTTACGGTAGTATTGAATCTCTAAAATGAAGATCCCTATTTGGACAATATTGCCATATAACATTAACAGAAGGGGTGTAACCAGGGGACATGTGCCCCTCCAAACAGTATTATACTTTAATTACAGCTTTCATAAAGCAAGTGATTTATTTATATTCCTTTATTATTTTTAGTAATATTCCTTTATTATTTTTAGTAAAACTTATTGAGTCTTACACTGGTAAGATTACAAGAAAGCTCATTTTTACAAAATGTATTTTATAGTTTAGTACAGTAGTCTCGAAATTCCGAGTCCTGAGTTTTCGAAACGGCTAAGCCGCCGGCGTTTATAAACATTTCCACGTCAGCATTGTCGTTTTCTTATAAGAACTTGAGTGCTGATTATATGGACGGAAACAAAGACAATGATTTTTTTAGTGAGTTTGTACTCAAAACCAAAGAATTTGCCCTGAAGGCTATTTTACTGTTAGACAAAGCATCGTTGCATCCCGATGAATATCAACTGTGCTCTGATGATCTGTGCTTTATTTCTATGAAAAATTTTAAGTCTAATCCAGGGAATGAATAAGGGTATTTTGGAATGAATAAAAAAAAAAATCAAACGTTATTTTTTACAATCTCTTTTGGAAGGGACTGTAGGGAAGAAATCTTTTTTTTAGGTATTCTAAACAATTAGAAATTGTTATAGAAAATTACTGTTAAGGGAGTTGTGTACTGAATAGTCGAACCATGGAAGAGCTAAAATAATTGAAGGAACATAAAGTTGTGGAATAAAATCGTGAGTCATAGTGAAACTGTTAACTGTTATTGATCCACAAGAAGATACAGATTTGACATTACTTACCAAGAAACTTCCAGGTTGTGAACGATTTGAGATAACAAAAGAAATAGTACAAAAAAGCTACTGAAGATGAGAGTGTAAAGATAAAGGTTTACCAAGACAGTAATAAAAAGGAAAATTAGTAAAAGTGAAGGAACGACTGCTTTGGAAACTGCACTACGCTATATTGAACAACAGACACAAAACATATTTTGTGCCTTCTTAATTATAGTATTAGGGTATATTGAAACTCCTTTTTTTTCTAATGTACAGGAACATATTATCATGTAATTCGAGGGTACCTCGGAACCATCTACCTCGAATTATCGAGACTTTACTGTGTTTTAGCATAACAGGTCCATGACGACCTAACAGTAATCTCAAGTGCCAAAATAGCATAAAATATGATTCCTAGAAATAAAAATTTTCCTACGGCGTTCCACTTCCGTCAACCACTGGCCATGTCCCACTAATACATCATCCTGGATCCATGATTAACAGCATAGTGACTTGAGTTGTCATTTTTGAATCAAGTAGACGTCATTTACAGGTGCAGTCTCACTTGCCTTTTTTTCACGGTATTGAAACATTTTGCAAATTCACTTTTCTCTCAAGTCGACTTCTATGTTTATTTTTACAGAATAAAATATCATTCAATTGATCTAGAAATAAATATTGGACCAAATAAGCAGCTTTGGGAACAATTAAAAAGCATAATTTTATTTTGTAAAATATGCGAGTTTTTTAAAAACTTATCTAATCAAAGAACTGGTCCAATAAACAGGTAGAATATATTTACTTATTTGTACAGGTGTCATGGTATATGATAAATGCAAGAGCCCTGAATTGTTTATTCTATAGTATTTCCTGCCATGCGGATACTCGGGTTCGTAGAATATCCCTTGCAGGAATCGGGTAGTGACAATTAAGTAATATGTGGTTCAAGCTCTCCTTCTCATGTGTTTAATCTGAAAGACCAAACCCGAACAAATATTTTTGCATCACAATGTGTCCTGTACACACTACTGATCTAGCTGCTGTGGTTAGCACTCTTCAGCATCTTTTGAATTGGAGCCTCCAGTAGCAATGTGTTAATTAACAGGTTTTTGTTTTAATCTTTAATGACCATACAGTTCAATTGACAATATAATAGAATCAATATATTAGATGTTGTTAATAACAACTTTTCATTTCGATTAACCATTCCCTCAAGACAAAAAACAAATCTACTGTCTACTGGTAGACTATTTTCTCACAAACTTTTAAAATCTGAATAGCTTTGTATGTTTACCTATAAAGAATCTTATGTTATAAAGAGTCAAAACCCCTCTAATTTAGAAGGATAATTTTAATTTAGAATAACTTTCAAGCCAACAAATTACTTTTTTGTTCCTTCTCAACAATTTGACAGTTGCAGTAGTAAAAAATCATTGTACATGATTTCTAAACAAATCTGCCTTAATTTCAATAAATAAGTCAATTTGTTTGTTATATTTTTAGGTTAGTTCTAGTAGAGCTTAAAGCTTATTTAGGAATTTTTGGACTAGAAGAGTTACAAACTTACCTAGGGGCAATTGTCCAAAACTGCAATCTCTTGGAAATAAATAGACACATATAAAAACATATCACACCATTGAAATATTTTGATTGTAAACGTGTCACATGTGATTGATTTGTGAGTTTCTAGCAACAATGGTTGAGTAGTGCTAATAAACCAAACACTTATTGGCATAGCTTCTATCAATTAGGTACAAGGATATTATACAAAATAAGAAAGAATATTGTGTGGAACTAAAATTTATTTTGATTTGGTATCTATATCATAATCTACATTAAACTTCCATAATAAGTCTTTTGCAAGCACAAAATTGCAATAGAAAATACAAAAAGTACACTTGTATTAAGCAAATACTGCAAACTTATGTTGACAAAAATATATACTGTATATTTAGATAATAATATAAGGCAGAACAAAGCGGTAATGCAAACAGAGACAGGATTTCAAGTAATTGTTACTGATAAAACTTAACACCTAGGCTATCAGCACAGAGAGAATTTTATATCTTTATATAATCACATTAATTTTAGAAACCATTTGAAACAGTAATTAGTTTTAAAACATTTCTAAATTTGGGGGAAACTAGTAATAAAATACAAAAAAAGCATTGATTTTTAAATCTAGAGGAAATTTTTAAAATAAAACTAATACAAAGACAGTGCATAGATACTAAAAAAAATGTCATTACTTCTTTAATGCAAATACTGTTATTGAAAAGGTCGTCCAATCAAATAATCAATTATTAGCTTGGGTGTTAAGTAAGAAATAGGTTAATTTATAAGAAAGCTATACAAAATTGGAAAAGTATTTCAAGATCTGGACTCTCTGCATAATGGCACTTCATTTGGTTACGCTATAAAGTAGATTTCAAATCATTTCTGCTGACTTAAATCTTACATTTCTCTCTCAGTATACAAAATTGAATCTAACATTTTACTATGCAATTAAAAAATAGTAAGTACAAAATAATTTTACATTTTATTTATATAAAAAAAAATATATCTAACAACAAAATTGTGTTTTACAACAAAGAATATAAACTACTTTGATAGAATAAACACTCAAAGAGTGACCATTTTAGGAACAAGTAGTAAAAAAGTGATTAAATAAGACTTTAAAAAATTAAAAAATGTTTCAAAAATTTACATTATCACAATACTATATCGCCAAGCAAAACTTGTTGGTAGAGGCTTCAACTCCATCGCAGGCAGTGAATAATTTACAGTGCCACTTGTGCTAGAAGCAAACATTTGTGTTTCCACACGAAGCCTTATCTGCTAAGGTCGACCAGTCTACATAGGCGGAGTTAAACAGAAAACACATTAATATACAATCCAATATTTATGACTGATTATCTTTTTATAAAAAAAATTTCCTGGCTGAATAATATTTGTGATAAGAAGCAGGCTTTAGTGTTGAGCAACGGGGTTTATCCTGATGAGGCAGTTTCTTGCTGTTCGCCATCTTGAGTCAAGATTTTCTCTTTGTTTTGGCGAACCACCTCGGCTCGACGCTCCTACAATCAGATTACAATACTTCTTAAATAGAAATTAATATAACTGCAATATTTTACACAATATTATACTAAAATAAAATTTCCTACTGTTCAATATAAACTATCAACTTCTGACACAATTAAAATTAAATGCAAGTAAGTTATAATTTGTATTGGTTATTTTTATAAAATTATCAGAGTATTTAAGAGGTAATAATTGATTTTATCAATAATTTCAAACTTAAACCTTAATAAATCAACAATTTAATATTTTTTTCTGACATTACATCAATTTTTATTTTTCTACCCACCCAAATATTCTATTGTATTTTTAACTCGACCAATTCTACTAAAACCTTTTAAATTATAAGTAATTATTGGATAACTGGCTTAATCTTTTGAACTTACTTGCTGATTTGTTTCAAAACAATCATTTTATTAACGAAGCCAGTTCAATAAGACTTTGCCAATGAAACTATTGTTTCGAAACTTGTCAGCAAGTAAATTCAAAAGTACGCAGTTCACTCATTTACACAGTAATTACTTATTATTTAATCAGTGAATTCAAGATGATTACAAGAAGCACCTTTTAATGTTTCAAATATTTTATAGTTTCATTTATATTTAGTACAGTAGAACCTTGTTAAGTTGACCGCTTTAACTCGGTTCTCTGGATAGCACAGACCACTTTAGGTAATTGTAAAATAGTGGTCTGAATGGTAATTGTCTAAACATAGGCACATAAGTAAGTTTAAATTAAAATCATATTATAAAAATAATATTGTAAATGAGTCAGGCGCTATTCAAAATTCTATATTAATGTAATTATTATGACACAAGAAAATTTGATTGTAACTTTTTGGTTAAAATCTTGAAATATCAATTGTCTATAATTTTGTGCGTGGTTAAGAATTTTATTGTAATTAACGAGTTAGGTATAAAATTTCTATTTGATGTATCATGTTAGAAGTATTGTTAATAACTGTTGTTTTGACCAGTGGGCGTGGCAACGCCCACGATATAAATATAGAAATGTAACCTTACTTTCACCTTAGTTGCAAGTTAGAGTTTGTAGTAGGAACACTCACTGATAATGATGACTTTGTCATTGAAACGCATATCGAGTCAATAAAGGATTAATTTGTGAGTTTTGTGTTGTCTTTTATTTGTTTTAACATAACATCACAAGCTAAGCTCAAAGAATAGTTTTATAGACAAGTTTGCTGCTAAGAATGTATATAGCAACTAGACGAGATTTTTGATGACGTTTGAATAAGTCGAATGAGGTTTTTTGTGTCTTCAGATGTTAACAACACGGAAGTGCCTTGATAGCAGAAAATGTTCAAGATTATAGGGAAATTATGGCGACCCGTCTAAAACCTGAAAACAGGGATGATGTGAGGAAAACACTGAATAACCAGATGTTCCATCTCATGGTGCAATCAGCATCTCAGTTAGATGAGTTGATATCTATATTGAGGATAAGACTGCACCAGCCAAGCTTCTCATGTTGAGAAAGTTGCATGATAGTGTGATACATAAACGATACTCTAAGTTAACTCTACGGGAACGCATAAGCTTCTATCATAAAAAGTGTATCTTACTGTATAATTTATAGGTTTTTTTTGTCTCCTTGTTTTGAGTGAATATTTTAACAGTGTTCTCCTGCATAATAGAAGGAAATAATTGTAAGTGGAGTAGAGTAAATTATTATCTCCTTTTCTTACATACTCTGGTTAACAGAATATTTATTACGCAAAATTAGCCACAGTCCCTGCTGGTCTGGCTTAAAAAGTGTCTACTGTACATGCTTATCTCCTTGAATATTTTGTATATCTTTTACAAACTACGAATACACATATCTATGAATATTATATTTTGATAGAAGAAAACTGTTAGTTTAATTTATCTCTATGCTGTCCTCAGTTAAACTGGCCTATCAACTCAACATCTCTAAACATTATTCAAAACAATTTTTTGTTGTGGCTTTCTTAATGGAGCATAATCAATGCAAGTGGCATAACTTATGTTTAATAATACTTAGGGATGGGCCAATAACTAAAATGTTTGAGTCCGATTCTCAAGTTTTTCTTTCGATTCTTTCAAGTTATATATAGGCCTAAATGACATTTTCTAAAAATGAATTTAGTCAACATCTAGATCACATGATGAAGCATTTTAAAAGTTCAGTTTTAATGTAATAGGCTACACAAAATGTTCGTCCTTGACTTGTGAATAGGAATTTCTGAAAGGAAGACAAACATATTAGATAAAAGTAATGATTTATTTAAAATTACAAATATGAACTTCAGTTCACAATTATAATATAACTTCAGTAATAGCCATTTCAGTTTGTATAACTGGGGAAATTGGGACTACCTTTCCTTTTTTGTTCTGTTTTGACATTTATGAAGTGGTGGTGGCCAGAGACTGGGAGGGAGAGTGTGTGTCAAGCCCTCAAGAGTGAGACAGCAGAGCAAGAAGAACGGTGATAAATAGGCCTGAAATGCTTCCGACCGTCTTTGTTGTTGCGTCATAAATAATAATAATATTTTTGAGATATCAAATAGACCCTTTCTTTAATTGTTTAACTCATTTAAGTAACTAATACTTGAATAGGACATAGTTGATAATTAATTATATTTCCTATAAATTTCACCACATGCGTATTTTAACAATTAAAAAAAGGATCAGAATCGGCAGTTTAATCAATGGAGAATCAAGTATCGATGATGCCTCAATACCATTAGAATCAACGATTCCTGGAATCGAGAATCGGAATATCCCTAATAACAATAACGATGATGCTTTTTTTTACCAAAAAATAGCTCAGGAGAGACAGTAGAGCTGTCTTACTTAGGTCATATATATTCAAGGAAGGTAATGTGATCAGGAGTAAACTTAAACCTAGTCATTATTACCCTAGATATTCATTTTCTATAAATTAGTCGACCTGGATGCTAGAAAAAACAGAAATTCATTGGTGCTACCAGGGATCAACTTTTTGACCAGGACTACCATTAGATTAGTAATCAAATACTCTACTCACCAACTACACAGCTGCCTCGGTTCTGTTAAAGACAATTAAAACTATATTTATTTTAATTCTTTATAATAAAAAAATATTTACTAAGTATAATAATAATAATTTACAGGTATTATAATAGTTATTTCCTCATATACTAAGACTATTGTTAATTAAACCTATTAAAAGTTTCTCACATTTTCCCGCACTCTCTCTAATTTCTTTTCCTTCTCCTTTTCTCTATTCTGTTCAGCAACATCTAACTTTTCCTTGATAGTATCGATCGATGGCTTTTCATTTTCCAGGTTCATTTTAATTTCAGCAATTTTCACAGTGTTCTTTTGATAAAAGCAAAGCTATAATTACTACACACAACACATATACAAACATGCAAACAAAAAAATTCTTTAATACTATTAACAGTGCAATTAAATACAGGGAAAGAAAACAAAATATGAAGTAACAGTACTTACCAATGTTTAAGTCCCTTAATTTTTCCCCAGTTTCAGTAATAGCATTATCTCAAAGTTTTCATGTTTCAGGAAAGAAAGAAAATTATACAAAGTTCAGGAAAGTAATTAACCAAATCTACTTTTAAAGGATACCACCAATGTAACAATATAATTTACAAATATAATAATTAAAACATTTTCAATGAATAAATAAAAATTACCATAAGGTATAGTAAAAATTAAATTCAGAAAATTATACTTAAAAAGCAGTCCTGAAACTGACATAGAAATGACTACATTTTTGGCTGTACTAGACAACCACCATCAGCGTCTAATTTTGCTGAATGCGGTTGGAAACGGTTTATCCCAGTAATAAAAAAATTTACTTCAATACAGTATAAATTTATGCAAGTCGTAAAATGTCAACACAAATATTTTGTTAAACATCAAGTGAGACAAAGCATAACGAATAAATAAAGTAATATAACGTTTATGTTAAAACAGTTGTTTCAGTCCTGATATTTCAAGCTTCCATTAAATTTGAGCCCGGCTTTAAGTCGGTTAAGCCGCGGGATTAATCAGTTAAATCTCCAACGTTTATAAACATTTCCATGTCAGCATTGGGGGTTTCATATAAGAACTAAAGTGCTGATTGGACAGATAGAGAACTATTCAAAGCGTGGTTTTTCAATGAGTTTGTGCTAGAAACTGAAAAGTTTCGGAAGCCACAAATCCGTTGGGATTATTACCGGGATTGGACTGTATTTTCAGTTAGAGCAACTAAAAGGGCTTCATATTCAAACTTGACCACCGTACTGCAGATGAACTACTACCAATAAATTCATCTTTCAAATTTTAAAATCAACTCTCAAATTTTTGGTTGGTATATTTGTTATTATTAATAAATTTAATTAAATAAAATTTGAAGTAAATATGGTTTTAAAACTAATGATAAAAAATTCATATTCATATTAAAAAGACCAAGCTACAAAGTAACTTGATACTTTTTAAAGTTCAAAGCTAACTGAAAATATACAACCTTCTTTAGCAAATAACCACATAGACATATCTTGTAATGAACTACAACAGGTTAAGGTTCAATCTTTTAATAAAAATAGGAGTGTTTTTCTATTTTCAATTATTGGTAATCACAAAGCATTTTATTTAATATAGGCTGGCGATATGATTCTTTAATTATCAGGCTTTAATTGATAACAATTTATTTATACTCTATGAATGATGTGTACAACTTTGTAAATTATAAACAAAAATCATAAAAATATTTCAACATGGATAAATAATATTAAATCTGTATTACAGTTTATTACCACGCCAAAAAAAATACTTACACTCTTCTTTAGTTATGAAAGAGCTAAAATAGCTATTTTAATTATGAAAATAATTTTGTTATGAAATAGCTGTTTAATATTTCAAAATAGTTAAATAATTTTAAACAAGTATTAGAGTTTCATACCATTCAAAAAATAGATTTACATTCTTCTTTAGCTATGAAATTTTGCGAGTAACTATATATCAATCATATAAATATTGTTTTAGTAGATCATAAATGTATATTTCAGTATTTTTTCAGAATTAATAATATTTCTATATATTTACAGTAGGGTGTCAATAATCTGAACATAAAAAATCCAAATGCCTCCTTTAACACTCAGTCATACGAGTTGCAGAGAATCCCAGCTTTTTTAGTTATATTATAGTTAACTTTGTAATATTGCTAAATGTGTGGATATATTTGAGTGAAACTCGAGGACATCTTTCCTTTACCCACCATGCACCAGAAAAAACCGATTCAGTTGTTCGTAAGACAATAGACAACGAACAAAGTCAGTTTAGAGTGGTTTTGGCAGAGAATTTTTTCTCCTATGCGTGTAACAGTATAATTCTTTCATGTTAAAACATTATTCTTTGATTTAGTGATGTAACTTATATATATCTTGTAACATAAATTAGTTTTGTTTGTCAACGTGGACGTAATTTAGAAAGAAAACGTAATAATTTAGAAGGACTTTATTAATTTATGAAGTATTTTATAAAATTCCACATCGAAACCTAAATTGGCGAGGAATTCCCCGCCTACGTGTGTTACCACATTACAGAAAGTAAAGATCCGCTAGTGGGATTTGAGGCATTTAGATAAATATTTTAACAAATTTTACTTAATAATAAACAAAAGAATCTTCTTGTGCAAAAAGGTAGTTAAGGAGCCAAAGACTAAAAATGAAGCACTTGGGATCGAAAGAGAAATGGTCATATCATGCCAGTTGGTTCTAGGCTTTCAAGAAACTTACTGTGTAGAATTGTTGGATCTTGATAAAAAATTACTTGGGCTACGAAATCCTGGATGATAACGATATCGTACCTTCAAAGCAAGAGCCAGAAAATCAAGAATGCAGTGAGAGCAAAGAAAAAGACGCAGCACACACGCCGTACCTTCACATTCTGAAGCTTTTACATTGTTAGAGAAAATGATGTCTTGGTACGAAGCGTACTCTGAATCCAATCGAGCTCAGCTTCTGGTACTTAAGCAAATGAAGGTTTTGGCCGGGAGAAAATGAGTTTCAAAACTCACACAACCCAAAATTAGAAAATTTTCACAAAAAATATTTCAGTGATGTTGTACAGTTGTATTAATTTTATTGTGTATAGATACATACATTTGTAAATATGTAGTGAATTGTTTTTGTAAAATAAGTGCATTCTTCTTGATTTAAGGATACAAGTAAATCAAAGAACAATTATTATGTATATATGTAAGTACATAAAGTGTTTATTTTCATTTATCTGAACATTTTTAGTGTAACTAGGAATTTTTAGGTTATGTGTTCAAAAATCTAAACAAATCAGAAATCCAAACGCCACCAGTCCCAATTAGTTCGGCTTTACGACACTCTACTGTATTATACTTGAATATTAGATATTTGGTAAGTAAAAAAACAAATATTATAAAATAAATATGAAATCAAAATTACTTTTGTAATAGATAGCAACAATACTTTAATTATTGCTTCTATAAATCAAGCACTGGGTGAAAAATATTTTGTAAAGATTAATTTTGAGAGAAAATTTATCAGAAATTAAATAATGTAACGAAATCAAAAGCATGTTGCCAGGCCCTTGAAACTATTAACAAGTGATGTAATTGCGAGTAAAATTTTTTTAAAAGTATTTTAGAAATTTTTAAGAATGTAATAAAATTCTTACAGCATAATTGAATTTTCGATGATCTTTACTTTATGAATACTTTTTGTAATTTTTGAAAAATTCATAGAGAAACTGTTTATTTTTAGTAAACTTGTATGTTAGACCAAAATGTATTTATACCCTTGAAAATGTATACGCAAAGAAAATATACACTAGCGTGCTAATAAGCTACAACCTACTTTAAGATGCAACTTCTCGAGGTGTTCTTTTTCAATCTGCTCTCTGCGTTCTTGAGCTAGTTTCAATTTTGTCTCAATTTGTGCCTCACATTTTTTAACCTTCTCATCAAATATTTCTCGAACACGTTTCACTTGCTCTTCCTATAAAAATTGTAAACATGCAAAGCATACTATAAAACAAAATAATAAAAAACATACAAAAAACAGAAAATAAATAAAAAACTGGCAAAACAAAATATTTCACACACAAAAAATTCTACAAATTTAATCATACATGTAAATAACGCCCCTTTAACACCTTACTCAAAAGTTGACAATATTCACAATATTGCCCTTTCAACAACAAAAATCAGGCATTCAAAAACACAGAAAAATAAAAAGTTGTATTTTAGATGAAATACTCTGCACTAAAATAATAAATTTTCATTTATTTTTATTTAGCCAACGCCCGTTCTTGGCATTTCAGCCATTCGACGTCCCGCCTCCCAGTGGTGTCGAGCGGAGTCCTCAGGAGTGCTGGAGAGATCTAAGCAAGAGAGCAGGTGGTCGCTGTCCATTACTCCCGATTGGCCGAGGGGGCAAGTCATGTTATTAGCAACGCCGATCCGGTGCAGATAGTTGTGGCAAGTTGCTATTCGGAATTTGATGACCGCCTCCATACGAAGTAAAAATCTCAAAATCGGACCCTCGATTACTAGGAACTCCCATTTTTTATTTTTGGCCAGTTCCGCTATATCTCTTAGGTTGTAGGCATTTACATAGCTTCAATGATGTTTTTAGCTGAAATTAGGGAGCATTGGACCTTAGGCTGTTAGACTTCTGCTCCCATTTTGGCTAGTTCATCAGCCTTTTTGTTCCCTGCAATGCCTACAAGGCTAGGGACCCATTGTAGCTGTACATGCCACCCAGCTATGATGTTTTTCTATTTCCAGATGGGAATTAATGGCTCTGAGGCACAATAGGGGGGGGGGTATTGTGCTGCTTGCGAGTCAACGGAGAAAACTGCGTTATTAGGCTACCTGTGTAGCAAGGCAGTGGATGTTACAAGTAGCAAAAGAAGAATGTAAAGTTAGCAGGCCTCCTTGTGTTGCACCCTGGGTAACGCTTACAGCTCTGCTAACAGCGATCGCCACTCTGCGGCTACATGAATCAAAGTAAATATTAATTAAAAATCTGTACCATGTCATACATTTTTTTGATTAGTTTGTTGCAATCATAGGTGTTGCTTCTGAGTAAGCTATTTATTAATTTTTTGACAATCATGATGGATTATATATATATTAATTTATAGTTTACAGTAGACTCTTGCTTTTTGCGGGTTTGGTATTCACGGTTGGCAAATTTACAGCATAACTCGCTAATATGTATAGTAACAAAAAAAAAAGATAAGAAAACCAGTATAGTTACTGTGCAGTTGTAGGATAACGTGTTCTATCTATCTATGTATTATCGATCTCTATAGCTTTGTGAAACACATGACATAAGCAGAAAAAAAATTCCGAGTAAAACGTTGAGTGGTTAATTTTAGTATGAAGTATATTTTAGAAATAGGTACTTTAGATTTTTATGTAAATTATCTTTTTTTCTCTTTTTTGAGTTTTATTATTTGTCATACAGTATTTTATCATTTGTATTACTTTATATTTTATGTAAATTTCTTTTCTTTTTATTGTGACCCGATAAATAAAAAAATATTTTAATGTCTAATACACTGTTTTGATGTCCCTGATAAACCTGTGTATGGCAGAAATAAAATTATTGAGTTGAAAACACCGGGCACGATAATTAGATGCAACAACAAGCTATGCAAACCACATAACTTTCAATAATTCCACTGCCAGGGAAGGCAAGCGCACCGGCTCGCTCATGATTTTTTACAATTAAATATTTTTTTTTAAATTAAACATTTAAATCATTAAATTATTTTTTTTACTATTTTCCCCATTTATAACTAAGGATTTAAGTATAGATTTTAAGAGAAACAATGTCGTCAAATGTGCAAGTTAACAAAAAAAACATTAAGTAGCTTGATGAGATCTCCAATATCGCCACCGTGCTGACTGTATTAATGGATAAAATAAAAAGCTGATGATAAGCTACATCTTATCTGACACCTGTCTTAATTTTTTCTTCCATCCATAACTATATTGCGGATTATCGCTAACTAATTTTTAATGAAACGTGTAGTATCTTATCTAAATAAATGTTAATTCTAATTTCATACAGCACTTCAAAAAGTATGAATCATACACATAATCAAAGGCTTTTTCCATATCTATAAACTCACATTATGCATTTTCCTTTCCTCATGTTATTTTTTAATAACAAATTCAAATACAAATGTTGGGAAAAATTAAAATGCTACAAAAATAGCCAAAATTGTGTGTTATCTAAGATTAAACCCTTATGTACATTTCGATGACTATATCCTTATCATCAGAGAGTCTTATTACAATCTAGAATACAATAATTTAAAACTAAACTGACTTACATTATTGTAAGTTTGTATTAGGGCCCTCTGCTGATAACACGGTCATTGAAATGTAAGGGTTTAATACATCTTAGCTAACTTATTGTATTGAGGGTTTTTCCAATATTTTTATTATAATATAGTGTACCACTCTGTGTCCTTGATATTGTATAATAATAATTCAACATTAATATTGCATTTTTGTTCTTGATTTTTTCCTGAACTTAACCTGATTATCTGAAAATTGTTCTACTTTTTTGTATATTCTTAGTATTACCTCGCTGGTATTTCAGCAAGTTTCCTTTTTTTGGAAGTAGAATAATGATTTTGTTTTTCTTTTTATTTAAATCCTTTAGTGCTATTCCATTCTAGCAAATTTTATGAATATATACACTATTAAGATTTGGTTCTATTTTTTTTTATTTATTTCAGCTAGAATTCAATCTACTCCTGGGGCTTTGTCATTTTTTAATCAGCAAGGACCCTTTTGTACATTGATCTCAATGTTATAGTACCTGCCATAATATGAAGTGTAACAAACATTGAATCAGTCTCTGATGAAAAATAAAATAAAAAAAACATTTTTCATATTCTAACCTCCTATTTCAACTGCCAGTATAAAACAACCCTCATGTTGGAGAAAATATTTGAAGTATTTCTTACCTTCTTTTCTCAAACCAAAATATCTGTTAGATAATCAGAACCAAACTATAATTGACAGAAAAAAATTTTGAGTCGCTTATCATCCAAAATAAAAACTTGAGTTCGATAGGAACAATATACTGTTTTAACCCTTAGCACACAGCAAATGAAATAGACTACTTACTGCTAGTGCGAAATTAGTGTGTAAAAATATCTTTGACCTGTTTAAAACTCTATTAAAAAAATTTCTTAAATGTAAGAATTAAAAGTTATCAGAAATGTTTTTTCAATGGCTTATATTTTTTACAGTCTAAAAAGATTCAAATAGTTTTTTAGGTTTGAAAATTTTGAAAGCATTCCTCTAGGCATAACATGAAGTTAGATTCCTAAGTTTTACAATTGTAACAGTGTATAAAATTTACAAATTAAACAGACAATGGGATGAACAAAATACAAAAACAAATTTATTGTACACAAGGGCAATACTAAGGGCCTAACGAGTTACAAGGATTCATTTCAAACGCTTACAAACAGACTTCATAAGTGCTGCGAAATAACAATTTGCTGATGAATAGCCAGTGAGCGAATATAGTATGCAGTGTAGTTTTCATTTTACGCCATAATGTCCCACACTCTATTTGATTTGTTCAAACTTTAGTATGACACGCATGTAGAAAATTCGCAAAAACTTTAAAAGTCCCGACTGTCACCTATTTAATTTACCTGGTTAATAACCTTCATAAGCCGGAAACTGTCTAACGCAGAAGCGGAATAAGCAAAAGGATGATTGATACGTATTTACTACGTCTTAGTTCTGCATAAGCCGGAAAATCTAATCATATACATGCTGTAAAATATAAAGTTACAATGACTTCCGTTTGGATAAAATACGGTTTATAATATATTTTTTTATCATAACAAAATTCACAGATAGGTCTGCTTAATTGTTACAGATTACACAAGATAACGCAATTGTATACAAACATCCATAATTTATGATAGGCTATGTGTCAGCACTCCTTTCCTTCAAGACAACGCAATGAATGGTTTACTTTATGCTATTTATGGACAATGCAACATGTCATCCTCGTGAAGATTACTCTCACATCAAATTAGCATTTTTTCTGCCCAATACTGCTAGTGTTACTCAACCGATGGATCAGGACATTATTAAACATCTTAAAGTCCACTATAGAAAACGTGTTTTACAATCTCTTATTGCTAACAAATTCATGCTCGTCAGTACAGGAATTGACCAGTAATATCACTGTTTTGGATGCTATAAGATGGATATCGAGTTCCTATGAGAAAATATCAAAATCGTGTGTTCAAAATCCTTTCAAAGAAACTGGTTTTATTCTACAAGAAGAACTCAATAATGCTATTGAAATGGGGACGCAAGACATTTTCTTGCACACGGTGAAAGATTAGCTGACAGAAACAGGACATTCTACTTTATCTGCTGAAGAATACGTAAGTTTTCGAAATTATTGAAATGGAGACTAATGAGATTATAGAAAGTGAAGAAGAAATTGAAGGCGGGCCAGTCGTAGAGAACAAAATAAAAACATTTGACGAGGCTTTAATGAAAATTTGTGAGTTAAAAGATTTCGCGGTACGTATTAACAACCAGGAAATGCGTCACCATTTGTTACAACTAAAAACAATAACTGAAACACAAGCAAGTAAAACTAACCTTTTAAAACAAAAGTCAATGCTAGATTTTTTCAAGCCTACTTGATTTTCTTTTATTTTTACGTAAGCCTACTATATACAGTATTTAGCCTAAATACAGTAAGAGGAAAAATATAGTTTTTAATAAATTGCATCATTAATTCATAAATTTTGTTGACAAACGTATAAGTGTTTTAGTTTTATAGTTTTCTATTAAAAATGTTTTGTGGAGAAGGATTAAAGGATGCTGCATTAAAATGTAAAATTGTTATTATGTAATGTAGGTTTTAACATTTTCTGTAGTGTGCATAGCCAACACCACCTAGAAAACAAGGTTTGGGAGTTATGACGTCACAGGGCACAGGCTACGGACTGTCATTAGGCAATCAAGATAACCGATATTACTGTTGAATGACGTTTATTTAGACGTTAAAATGTGATAGTTTTCTTGTGATTTAAATACACTTGCTTTATATGTTGAAGTGTTATCTCTGTAGGAAATAAACAGTCAGTACTTAATCGGAAATAAATAATTAAATTTAATACTGTATTAGAACAAATGTAGACACAATGACAATTGTCCATTATCTATGTGGTGTTGGTAACCCCACCCCAACGCTAAAAATAGACTCAGCAAATGTTTCGTGATGTTATCATCATTACTACTGTATAAGCTGGAAACCTGTCTTGGACGGAAAAAAAATGCCAGTCCCAATGGATTCCGGCTTAAACCAGTTTCAATGTATAAGATATTAGACTACATGTGTTTGACGAAAATCTGACTTAACGCGATATCTCAAAGTACATGAGCTAAAGGTTAAATACATCCAATGATAAGGCAATAATGACCCTAGAAAAATTAAGAAAATAGTTACAAACCGATGTAATTAAAACATACAAGTATACTTAACATTTAATAACATAAAGGTACATACATGTTTCTTCAGCCGTTCTACCATTTTTTTAAGGTTTTCGTCTCGCTGAGCTGCAGCCGACTCCAGTTTAACTTGTAGAGCTGAACTGATTTCATCTGCTTCTTGTTTTAAGTTTATACGTGTTTTTTCTACACCTTCCAACTACAATATGTTTGTTTATAAGTGCAACAACATTGACAGAGACATACAAATAAAACACATGCAAACACAAAAAAATACATGCAAAATTATATTTTAAAGTGATTATAATTCAGTTTATACTAAACTGACTTACAAAAAACACCAAATTTTAAAATTATAATTGAAAAAACTTTAATTGGTTCCAAAACGTATCAAAATATCATACTTGAAACTGAAAACCAAGAATGACTCACTCTAACATGGCTCAAAACACTCTGAGAGAAAACCACTGGATACATCATTAGCAAAAATAGAACTAATAAATAACTCTAAACATATCATAAATACAGATGAAAAATACTACCTGAAACAAATAAAAGGCATGTAACCCCCCCCCCCCAAGTTCTCCCAAAATTTCACAAGCCAAATATCCTAATCCAATCTATCATAACAGAGATCCACAGATACATTCATTTAACAGAGAACTGATATAAACAGAATTAAAGGTATAAATATTCTTCATATTACTCAATATTACCTCATTTAACATAAGACACCAATATTTCTATTAAAACCCTAAACTCTTAATTTGTACAAAAATATGTTTCACAAACCCATTTCCCCAAAATCCTGGACAGTCTACAAAAACTATAATAGAGCAAATCTATTTTACCTTTCACTCCCAGCCAGATGGCCTAAACATGGGAAATACAGTCTTACCCATGGAAAATTAATTCTGCAGCATTTCTAGTACATTGAAAAACACAGATACTCTCAAACTAGTCTTACAAAATCACTGATGCTACTGGCACAGAAAGATTTGATGCAACATTACGATGGGAAATTATCAGTTAATGCAAAGATCCCAACCTTATTAAACAAAATCTAGTCAGAACTCATTCTCTCATAACTTGTATCAGTCCAAAATAAAATAAAAAAAGCTTCACACAAAAAATCCATAACTTTTACCTTTAACGATAAAAATCAATAACAGACACTTAACGCATCAAAATACCCATTTCTAGTAAACTAGCTGACTTTGAAACGCCTGCTACATAGTCTAAAACAGAGTTATCCAACAGACGACACGTCAATAATTTGTTCAAACTTGAAAATAAATAGTTATTTAATAAAGTTATATCAAATTTGTTCAGTATATCAGTTAGTTGAAGCCATCGAACAGCCACAAATGCACCATTTTGCATCTACTTTTAAAAACGTTTCGCCACTGGACCATAATTTTAATTCCATACAACTGGTAAATAGATTTCTCGAACCTACACCATATATGGCCTGCGTAATTGTGTTTCGGCCCTCTTCCTTTGCAAGTTGGACAAATCTGGTCTAAAATATGAACGACTCTAATAAAAATATCAGCAAAGCAATTCACAGAAAATACATACAGTAATATAATAGCCATGGCACTAAACACTAAACATGAACAAAAACAAAACAGGGGGAAAGGAATACATGACACTAAGATTTTTATGCCAAATGGTCGAGTTACCAAGGGCAGGCGTTGGATAAAGTAGATTTTTAAAGAAGACCTTTGATAAAATCATCGAAAAAATCCTAAAACCATAGGTACAGGATGGTATTTAACACACACAAAAACTAACTGGAATCACTAGGTATATACAAACTAAACTGGACAAACAGCCCACACATGTTTGTAGTTCAACAAATTCAAATGGATACATAAAATAAATGTCCCTGATTTATCTTTTGCTAACTACATAATAAAAACACTTAGGCCAAAAATGGACCACAATCTACAAACTTCCCCCATTAACAAAAGAGGATTGCACCTAATATATTCCAGATAATAACAATAAATGAACGAACCAATTACAATCACATATACACTTTAGTTGACCTCATCAACAACCCATCAATGAAGTTTATAAATTATTCTCGAAGTATCTAAAACAGTTCTTCATCAGCCATTAATAAGAATGCTTCTTTACATGCAAAAGCTTTCCAAAAGCTGATTTACGCATTTTACTATATAGCTACTATGTAAAATTACAAACTCTTCAAATCCATATTTTTCCAAGTATTTAAATCCAATTTTTGTCTTAATCAATGATTTATGTGTTACATCTTACCTATGAGCCAAAAGTAAAACAAGTCAATTTATAATATCCCATACTGTAAGCTTAATCTTAACTAGTCAGAATAGATATACACTTTTCTCACAACTCAAATTTCAACCAATATATTTTTAGAAAGCAGATTACCTTTATCAGTGATACAATTACACTGTTTAAATAGACAAAACTACCAGAGTATTAAGTTATAATAAAAGCTTTGCTAGTAAGAACAATTCACAATGATAAATATTGAAAGAGTTCACTTAAAATCTCACTACACACTACTTCATTAATACTAGGGTTGAGCCGATGGTAAAATGTTTAATTTCAATTTGATTCTAAAGTTATTCTTCCGATTCTCGATTCATCCAAGTTATATAGGCCTACGTGATATTCTCTAATAATAATTTAGCTAACATCTTGACCATATGAGGAAGACTTTTGAAAATTTTGTTTTGAATGTAATAGGCTACAAAACGCTCATCCTCGATTAATAAATAGAAATTTTTGAAACCATTACAAACATACGGGCCAGAAATGCTTTAGATTGTCTTTGTTGTTGCGTCATAAGTAATAATAATATTTTTGCTATCTCAAATCGGCATTTGCTTTAATCATATAATTCATTCAAAGCAATTAATACATATATAAGACATGGTTGATACTTAATTATTATCAAATAAATTACTTCACACGCGTATTTTAAGAGTTATAAAAATAAGAATCGGAATCGGCACTTCAATCAATGGAAAATCGGAATATTTCTAATTAATACACACAGTTCAATTTTGACAAAATTCTAGTAACCAATCACAAATGAAAGTGACATTATTGTCAAAACTAGTCCGTATGTATTAATAAACTAGTGTGTAGTGAGATTTTGAGTGAGCTATTTTAATATTTTCTATTGTGATTACTAGTGTAGTTTAATCAATGACAAAGGAAATATGGATGCTGAAAACATGTTCTGATTAAAATTTTAGTTGCGAGAAAAGTGTATACTAGTGTATATCATAAATAGCATCCTATTAAAGTAAATGTACTTATACTCCTATACATAACTAAAAATTAAAATATAGCTCACATGGTCCTTGAGTTTATTTTTAATATCGCTAATATAGGCTTCTCTGTTCTCAGTGAATTTTTCCATTTTTTGGTCCAAGGCTTCTTTAGTCTGTGATATGAACACACTGTTTTGCTCGTCTTTCTTCTTAGACGCTTCTTCAATCTTCAATAATTTAGCTGCTAACGTAGCCATTTTGTTTGCTTCCAAAGACTGTAAAAATTTTAATAACAAAAAAATTTCAAAATTATTAAAACATTAATTTCTTTCCGAACTCCAGTGATATAAAAATAAATTATTTTGTTCTCTTTGATGATGAAAATATTTTTTATGTTTGAACTTAATATAATTAACTAATTGCCAAACTGGTAGTTTGAGGATGTTTATAAAAAAGCTACTGAGATAGGCTAATGTGATAAAAACAAATAATGTCTCACTAAGCCATTAGTTTATTAAATTCAATTGTTAAAGAAAATATAATTTAAAATTATACTTTCTTCATTTCTGTATATTTGAGTACAGTTACTACTTTTTCTAACGTTACAGTATTTTCCTCTGTGATGCATTTCAGAATGATTCCAGTTTCAAAACTTAAATCGTACTTAAAAATGAGTTTTGAAAATGGAGTCACTCTGAAACGTGTCAACAGAGGACAGTACTGTAACGTTAGGAAAGGCAGAAAATTGAACACATCATACAAATTATAATTTTGTTATAAATTCAAATAAATTTTGTAACTAATGTTATTGGGTGGTTCCAAAACTAAGTAAAGAATACAACTACGTTATGCATGAAATATGGTGTCTACTATAACAAATACTTTAGGTATTTGTATTATACCCTTCATAAATATGACAGTGGGGTATTAACTCATCGGGTAGTCAAGACAAGATAGTTTAAAAGTTAGAGAGTGTTCATTTTTTAATTATCACGTTTTCGCTTACATTATGAAACTAACATCAGGCCTGTGAAAAATATTGAATTATAATTATTTATTTATATTTAAAAATTAAACATAAAAATGCTTATTTCCAATATATATTTATGTTATAAAAAAAGTTATTATGAAAGAATTTGTGAATTACTTACATTTATTCATTGCATCTGTATAGTATATTTAATGAAAAAAAAAAATCAACTTTAAATATACACTAATTTAACTAATATTTATACTGAGTAAATGCAGCCTTCTACCTCCCGTCTCACCTATAGTGATCTCTCAAGGCCAAGTGCATGGTTAAATGGTTACGACAGTACAATGTATCATTTTTTACTTAAATCTACTTATACAGTTACATTGTCAAGGTCAAACCTATTATTTACAATTTTTAATTATTTAATGCCATGCCACTCATTTAAATATAGGTTTAAGTTTAAATGCTTTTAAATTAAGCCCTGTAGTGTTCCCAATCTAATTTTGTAGTTGAATTGCTTAAAACATTTATAAGAACACTAAATTATGTAAATTGAGAACACATGTCAAAACCTCTTAATAACAGCCTTAGCCATAACCTCTTCTTTGTAGTTATGCTTGTGTAGTAAATAATCAATGTATCAATAATCAAAGCCGTATTAATTATAACCTAGATGTTTACTACTATACTCCCAGTAATTACTAAAAAATTAAAATAAATAAACATTCTATATTTTATAAAGTACAGCAGAACCTCTCTAATTCGTCACTCTTTAATTCATCACCATATTCGTTATCAGATAAGAATTGTTTAGTAGGAAAGAAAATAATTTTTTTAAAACTAAAATGAAAATAGATTTAATAAACCATAATTTTTCTTTCTAGTGCTATTGTTCTCACAAGATACTGTAATATTTTTTTTAATATCTTTTATGAAAATAGAGTAGAGTGCTGTATTTGTAATTACGAATTATACTGCAGGTTACTAGTGTTTTATAGTGTTGTTGACCAACATTATACTTTTTTGACACACAAAAAATAATGTCAAGTACAACATTAATCCCATTACATAACTATTAAAGTTTTTATGTGCTATCTTCACCCATAGTTACATATTAATTTCATATAACTTCTGTAATTCATCTTTTTCTCTAATTCGTCATCCCTTGGCCCCAAACGTGAGGAATTAGAGAGGTCATACAGCAATATCATGTCCCTATTTGTTTTATAATACCAGCCTAAATCCAAACCTACCAGTCTTCTTTCATCAGCAGCCTTTAGCTTTTCTTCAATATTTTCCTTAATATTTTCTATTGACCTGGTCCTAGTAGGAGAAGGGTTTATTTTTGGAGGATTACCTGCAGGTTCCGCTAGGATAACATCATACTTTAAACCTCCTTTAGCCTGTTCTTGACACCGAATTTCAGTTGCTAAAACAAAGAAATTTTACAAAGTGTTATAGACTTTTTTCAGCATTAATAATTTGAATGGCAATAAAAAATAGACTAAAATAATAAGTAATAAATACAACTATCTTTAAAATTTCTATGTATCTCAGCTTAGATTAATGTCAACGATTTTTATCAATAATATATCTTACCTAATTTTAAAATCTAGATCTGTGAAAATTAATGTCCTTATATGATGGGAGAGAAAATATGAAGTACAGAGGATATTTTTGGTCTAATAATTATTAATTATTGATACTCTCAGATTTTAAATTAGAGAGCAACCATTAAGAAAACATCAATATAATTACAGGTCAAGATAGAGTAATAACCTTTTTCTTAAAAAGCTTAATAGTTTAGGAATTTAACAACAAAGCGAGTTCATATTAAGAATTTGTTCCCCAGCTCCATCTCTTCAGATGTAATATACAAGACTTGGTCACCACATACGTAATGTTATTTTTGTTCTTTAATTTCTTTCTCCACCACTGACTTTTCAGTCTCACTCTTTTTTAAAGCACAGTCTTTTATTCTATGCAAATATTTCTTGATTATAACCTCACTACATAACACTATTAAATAATCCACTTAACATCAGGCAAGTATCTACCTAGTTCATCGTCTATTTTTAAAAACGTTTTTCATTTTAAGACTCATATGTCTATTTTTATTTCTCAATTTTTTCAAAGAGAAAGACGCATACAGTTTATTATAATGCGCAAGAAATTCCTTGCTTTCCAGGGCAAATAAACCTGTGGCTCATTGTAAGAGTAATAAGCTTGTTCCCAGTAGTAATAAAACGAACAAAAGGGTTTAATATACTCAAGTATGAACATTAAATATGCATATTATTAGATTTAAATCAATAGTTAAATAAATTCTAACCGTCTAAGCGTAGATGTAAAACGATATAGAAATCAATCCCGTCTTATTGTCCACAGTTGATATTTGTATATTTAGAGAAAATAAAAGCAATTTAACCAGAAATATATATTTAATACCAAACTGTTTAGTTTTGTATTGACAGATATAAGAAACAAATATCTCTCTGATCCTGGCGAAGAGTAAATCTACTTTGGATATGCAACCATCTGGACAAGGGCAATTTCTTTACTTCCAGTACCTGATCATTATATTTAGTACTTTGGAATTATATCGAAGTTGATATAATTAACACCTTACACCAACAAAAGGGGAAATATATATAAACCAACATTACAGAATGAAAATGGGACTCTTTTACGACAAATAAATAACTTACAAAATATTTTAGATAGTCTAGTCGTACATTCCAAGAACAGGGCATTATCAAAAAAATGCAGTTATTTTATGTGCATTTACGCATTGTTTAAATTTTGGCAACAACTCTATCCTGTAACAATCTAATTGCTCTTTCTTCACTACTAGGCACATCTCACATTTTTATTCTATAAGCAATCACTACAACACACTGCTACAGCGGAGCAAAATATTCTACGGCACGAGAAAATCAGTTTTAGCAAAGGAAAATGGGACAGCCATTTTCATTATCGCATCTATAGAGTGACTGCGATAAGACTACGACGGGAAAGTGAGTGGTGTTCATACTGATATAAACATTACCTCAGAGTTACCCTATCTTCGGCACACCATACACATCAGATTTCTTTGTTCCCTTTAGATGTGTATCGGTATAATACCAAAGTTCCTTAAATTATTTTTAAATACAGTAAACTCCCAATTATCCATGGAATAGGGTGGCCCGGAAAGGCCGGATAACGAATTCCCCGGATAATCCGCTATGAACAAAAAATACGCAAAACGATCGATAATCGATTATTATACCATAAGTTACACAAATAATGACCCCGGTTAGTTCAATTCACAAATAATCTTCAGAGGACAAAATAAATACAGAAAATAATTTAAAATGTCGATGTATTTGACGGATTATAACATGTACATTTATATGTCTAACTATTTACAATACGTACAAAAGTAAGTATGTATGTACATATGTAATTTCCTTTACACATAATACTTTCACTTTTTAACAAAAAAATCTGTCACTTTCGTCTATTTTTGTGAGCATTGATTTAGCTTTAATGTGCGATCTAAGTTTCTTGAGAACCATTTTGTCGCACAGTGTCTACTTGTGTCAGAAAGCCATAAAGATCGATAATGTATATGACAGACATGGATAATGCATATGTCACGTCCTAGACTATATATAGCCGAGATTAGCTGACTTTTGTTTACAATCTTATGATATACATTAGGTTTTTGGGCGTCGAAGCATTTTGTCATTGTCTCTTATATACAGTAATCTGCTCGCCCCTTCTATTTCGCTGGCCCACATCGGGATGCTTCCTTTTCAATGTAAAAATTAGTAAGTACATATTTACATATCTATTCCTTTCATCTCATCTTCTATTAAGCCTTATATGTATTTACGTCGTAATTAACCGTTTGGAAATTTAAACACATGATTTTTATTGGAATAAAAATTGGATATTTGTAAAACAATGGCAGACCCGGATAATCCGCAAACCGGTTAATCCGCCCACGGATAATCGGGAGTTTACTGTACTTAAGCTTTTCCTATCCCCTTTCCTCTCCTCCCCTGGTGATAAGGAATCATACCTTCCTTTAGCTGAGTGATTCTATTTCATAAGTGACAAATGTGTTAATGAGCTTCACTGACAACTAATTCAGAGTTTTGATTGCCAAGGAAAAAAGGCAAGGGTGGAAGTAGATTCATATGTAACATTTGAAGTTGGGCATATTCAATGGCTTATTCATAAATTTACGAGAAAAATTCATAAGGAATTGACCCACTATATATAGACTGACATAATGCAACATAAAATCTCAATAATGCTATTCAATACATTTATAAACCAGCAATGTAATACCTGTCTCTGTCTATTACACCTGTCAATAAGTATGAACTCTCCAAGCCAAAACATCAGCTACAATGCACACACTAAGAAAGTTGTATTACTGTCAACCATCAAGTAAATACCCAAACGGTGTAACTTTTTATAAAAATGATTACTAGACTGCTAGCTTTGGGAATTATTTTTTTAAAACTATTTGATAGGCCACGGTCTTGAATTTTTTTTTCTTTCTATAATATCATGTATGAACATGGAAATAATTCCTTTTATGATTGTGTAATTGGATAATATTCTTGAAAAGTTAAAAGAACTCGCTGTTTAACTGTAATAGTGATATATCTAAAAGAAGTGAAAATGAGGAACGTAAAAGTAGCATTATAATTGGCGCAGGAATAGTTTTCTGAAGCGTATAAAGATAACTGAAGCTTTTAAATTACTTTTTTAACCTTACAATCATAGAAATACTTCACAGTTTGATTTTTTGGCATGGTATGATTTTTTTTTCACTTGTTACTCAAAAATATATTTGGTAATTGTGAGTTTTGGCGATCACCTGAGATAAATATTAAAAATTGTTCAAAACCACAAAATAGGACGATATGCACACAATTTTTTTTTAAATTTTACTCCAAAAGTTTTTTTTATCAATTTAAAGTTGGGTAAAAAAGTCAGTGCGGAGCATTAAGTTGTGCATCGGCCGCGAGTGATGTCACAACTATAGTTGGTGTTTTAGCAATCTATACTTTATGAATCAAAAACATGTCCTGTAGCTATATAACTATTATTTTTGTTATTGCCAGGGAAGATCAATTTTATATATCTATATTGAAATATACCTATGAAGTATTCAGGATAGATTTGGTTCTAATTTTATACATTTAACCATTTAGGTAATGTATCAAATTACAACCAAATCTATCCTGACTGGACACATTTTAGGTATATTTTTATATAGGTATATAGTAATGGATAAATTTAAAACCAAATCTATCCTAAATGGAGACTTTATAAGTATATATAAATATACAAATGCAAAACCATAAAAATCAAGCCAAAACGTTCCTCAAATATCTACGATCCTCTATGTAAGGTATGCATCATGACACTGTGTCACTCTACAACCGATGCACAACTTAATGCTCCACAATAAATTTTTTACCCAACTTTAAAATTGATAAAACATAATTTTCCAAGTAAATTTTTTTTTAAAGATTCTTGTGCAAATTCTCCTATTTTGTAGTTTTGAACAATTTTCAATATAAATCAGGCGGCCGCTAAAACTCACAATTACCATATATTTTAACAAAAACAACCTAGGGTATTTACGAGTATTTACCGTGTATGATTTTAGCAAAAAAATTATATCAGCCAACGCAGAAAGTCGTTAGGAATACGAAAAAATAAGCGAAAACTCTAGCTCAGGGAAATAAATACCATTTTATCAAATTAGAGGTGGGTAAAAAATTCAACGCAGAGTAGTCAGAAGTACTACATTCGCTTATCAACAGCGCATATACAAATATTTAAATACAGCTATAAAGTCTCTAGTTAGGATAGATTTGGGTGTAATTTTTTTAGGATAGATTTGGGTGTAATTTTAAAAATTACTATTTACCTACATTAAAATATACCTGTAAAGTGTCCAGTCTAGATAGATTTGGTTGTAATTTTATACATTACATTACCTAATTAGACGTCTACTTCCGCAGAGTAATACTTTTTGCCAGGTGACGGTCACGTGATCTCTATTCTAGCCTTACACGTGTACATTTGGTTAAATGTATAAAATTATACCCAAATCTATCCTGACTGGATACTTCATAGGTATATAAAAGTAACCTTCCGTGGCAATAACAAACAATAACTACCATTATAGCTTCAGAACATGTTTTTGATTCGTTTTATAAGCATTAAATGAGGGTGGGCAATATGCATTTTTACCAGCACTATTAGCACCACATATGGGGGAATTACAATATTCCAAAATTATTAATTTTTGGGGCCTGAGCGAGAGTTGTAATAATTTTTTTCGTATCCCTACTGACTTTCTGCATCGGCAGGTATACTTTTTTTCACTAAAATCAAACACGTGGGCACAGTAAATAAATACCCAACCTAGGTATGCCAACCTACACAAAACGGTTATGTTAATTTATAAAATAGTTCAGAATTTTACACTACAATAAAATATAGCTGTTTTACAACATTGGTCAGCTCAGGATGGATTTGGTTGTAAAAAACACAAAATAGGTTTGTCAATATAAGGTAGTCACAAAATCGCATCAACACATGTATTGCAAGACTAAGATAACGTGTTTAATGGAATGTATTTATTGTATTTTTATAGTCAAGTCTACCCTTACTTTGTTGCTATATTTCAATTTACATTTATAGCAATGTAGAATACCACAGTGCATAAATTCATGAATAGTTAATTAGTAAAGAAGTGTGTTATATGTGTTTCTAATGACAAGGTAAGTTCCCATCATTATTTAAGTTTTGAGACACTAAAAAATATGTTTTTTATAATGTATTTTTGAATAACACATGAAAAAAGAAAAAAATCATGTTAAAAAAGTCCATACTTTGACAAGTACTATAAGAAATTTACCATATTAAAGGCAAATTATTGAAAGAGTATAGGATTTTATTTCATTGTAAATACTTATAAAAGTTGTTTACTTAGTATTACTGTATCTGAAATTTTCATCAGTCTATAATCACTAGTTATCAGGACAGCAATTTTTATTAGCATACCAAAACCGTAATTTAATTGGCATTTAATTACTGCCATAAAGAATTTAGCTATTTTAGATCATAAAAAATGCAATTGGTATTTCTTTTAATGCAGACGTTTACTGTGAGAGATGTGCCAACATGGAACATTTATGAAAGATTCAGAAGTTCCAGGCACCAAAACTAATTTTGTTTATTTATTATGTAGAAATACTAAGTATATAACATATTAAAAACAGAATCTGTCAATTATTATGTGTTTTATAATGCAAATAAAGTCCAATTTTTTTTTTTTAACTGTGATAATTTAGTGAAGCAATGAAGTGACACAATAGAAAGCTCTAGTAGTTACTATTTGCAATAAAGTACAAGGCGTATGACAGAGGAGTGTACTGTTATCAGTTATTGCCAGGCCCTATAGTGCAGACTGCCGGCGGAAGGGGATGCCGACGTATCGACCTCCCTGGCGCCGACGTCGGCGACGTAACGTCTGTAGACGCGCTGACGTCATGGCACCGGCGCCCCATCTAACATAATATCTTTACTTACCAATGAACTTTACTTTCTTCGGCTGTTTCGTCCTTGGTTTTGTTTTACATTTCTTTAAAGGCGCTGAATTTCTCCGGTTTGCTGGAAACAAGAGTTCGATAGGGCGAATGTATACATGACGATATGTTCTTTGTAAAGCCTCCCCATACAGAATAGCAGGCAGTATTACTTTTTACGTATTATTTTATAAATGAGAAAACTATTAAAAGTAAGAAACAAAATTTGATTTTAAAAAGGGATCATTATGCCCCAAACTTTAATTTTACGTTGTCATCCATACTTGGAGTTAAAACAAACTCCAATAGTTTTTAAGTAAAATACTTCTTTAATTGCAACCGAATACTCTCAACTTTTAACTATTATTTTTGCTATGATACATGAAGTGAGTTTTTCTGGTTTTTCTAATGTCCAGCACATTTTCAGACGAGTTTCGGTTAACCTCAATTTTGATAGGTTAATCCATATTCCTTTTTTTGAAAGAATACAGATTAGGCTGAAAATGGAGGATATCCGAAATGCGTACATTGAAATATAGATCATAAACCAGAAAATGTTAATTATTGTTAAAAAATAAAATGCATTTAAACATAAACCTATTAAATGGAAAAACCCCTTAAAAATAAATTTTACAATCATTTAAAATTACGCCCTTTTTCAGCGGATTATAAAATAAGCGTTGTTTGTACCTGCAGCGGTTAGGGGGGCTTTACAAGAACGACAGAAGCACTGGAGCACCGAATCCGTCACTAGGCCTATCAACATTTTCGGCTGCGAGGAACAAGGGACGAACTACACGTGGTCACGACGCCCGGTACACTGATCCCGACGCTCTCCAGGCGTCCACCGTACCCCTACTCCTCCCGTCACACACCCCGCCTCAATCAATATCCGACAGAGGCGCCATCTTCTTATCGCTCTGCATCTCCTGCTAGAATTCGGTAAAACCCACAAGTAGTTTCAATTACACCAAAATGTGAGACTTTTGTATTTTATAATAACAAGCCTGTTTTATTGGACGCCGTTATTGCAAAAAATGAACATATTTAAATTTTACACAATTTAATTAGTTTTATTACTTTAATTAGTACTAAAAGAGTGTAAATCTTCACCATTTCTGTACTAAATACAAATAGTAAACAGAATCTACGTCAAAAGTAATAGGCATATAAGAATTATTAAAAGAATGGCATTCCGAAAACTAACGCCACAGAATAAAGTGTTAATAATGTTGGTTGCTTCAAGTTCTAAAGGTGCAGCCGATAATGCCCCTAATTAAATTCGGCGTCTTTTTATCTTCCTTAATAAGAATCCAACAAGGGAAGTTTTGTTGACTTGGCCGTTAAGAGCAGCATTGGCCAAGTCTTTTTGGAAGACCCTGCAGCGGCCCATTAACTAAAATATTTCTTTTACATTTTACACTTAACTAATTGGTGAATTATAATTTCACAACACTAATGGTGACTTCAAAAGTAATATAGATGAAGAAATTTGATAAGATTGTCATTGTAGTTAAGTTTAATATTATAAAGTCGACATTTACCTATAGTAATAAAGCTCATGGTTTATTTCAGTTGCCAAGTTACTTAGATATGTCTGGAATAAAACGGGATAATTTCTTATGGCAGTTGCCAACACGACTACCTTTTAGACTCTTATCTGGCAACACGTTACTTTTACAGACCCATATCTGGCACCACGTTAGCCTTTTAAACGTAGATCTACTAAAACGTTAGCCTTTCAGGCACAGATCTGCCAACAGGTAACGCTTTCAGATGCATATCTGCCAACACGTCAGTCTTTCCAACGCATTTCTGTTAACACGTTACTTTTTCAGGTCTATATATGGCAACACGTTAGTTCTTCTGACGCAATATTTCAACACGTTAGCTTTTCAGACGCAGATCTACCAACACCTTAGCTTTTCAGACGCATATCTACCAACACGTCAGCCTTTCCAACACATATCTACCAACACGTTAGCTTTTCAGACCCATATCTAGCAACACAATAGCCTTTCAGAAGCAGATCTGCTAAAATGTTATCCATTCAGACGCAGATCTGCCAACTTGTCAGACTTTCAGACGCAGATCTGCCAACACGATAGCTGTTCTGACGCATATCTGCCAACACGTCAGCCTTTCAAATGCAGATCTGCCAACACGTTAGCTTTTCATGCGCAGATCTGCCAACACGTTAGCTTTTCATGCGCATATCTGCCAACACGTTAGCTTCTCATGCGCAGATCTGCCAACACGTTAGCTTTTCAGACGCAGATCTGCCAACACGTTAGCTTTTCTGACGCATATCTACCAACACGTCAGCCTTTCAGATGCATATCTGAAGATCTGCCAACACGGTCAGCCCTTCAAACTCATATCTGCCAACAAGTTAGCTTTTCAGACGCATATCTGCCAACACGTTAGCCTTTCAGACGCATATCTGCCAACACGTTAGCCTTTCAGACGCAGATCTGCTAAAACGATAGCCTTTCAGGCACAGATCTGCTAAAAGGTAAGACTTTCTGACGCAAATTTTCCAACACGTTAGCCTTTCAGGCACAGATCTGCAATCACGTTAGCCTTTTAGACGCAGATCTGCCAACACGTTATCTTTTCAGACGCAGATCTGCCAACCCGTTAGCCTTTTGGCTAACTCTACATCATATAACGGTATATAACACCTCTCTATCTACCCTAATAACATACTAGTATAACTCCCCTTCATCTACCTTAACATATAATTCCACTAGCTTGCTACATGGGTAATCACTCCTTCACAGGCTTAGGGTTACTAACAGCAGGGGGGTGGTTACTCTTTGTTAACGCATAGGTGATTGATGCAGACGAATTCACCCACCAATGTCAGTTTTGTAGAGATGCCGTCACAGTCAGGCAAGTTCAGCGTTGAGCGTGATGAGTTGACCTATCTTCGAGGGAGTTTTAAGGTGATGTTAAGAGACGATGTCAAGGTTATTGAACATCTCATCGCTTCCATGCCCCAATTAAATTTATTCAATAAAATTTATTATTTTGTTTAATTTTAGATGATTTAATTTTGAATTGGATTATTCAATTTAGTTCTTGAATTTTAACCTTGTATTAGTTTAACTTTTCTAGGATAAGAGTTTGGCATTTAGTTTGTAATAGTTTAAGTATCACGTTAGATATTTAGTTTTAGCAGATTAGAATATTTCGTGAAGACGATAATTTTATTGGTTGAAAAAAAATACCAACTTCATGAGGATGATTGGTGGAGGTAGTTCGCTACAGGATGTCGGCCTAGAGGGCTGGGTGGATTTTGGGGTCCCAGGCTCGGGGTAGGGATGGTCGATTCAGTGATTTTAACGGATCGGTGGTTTTAGTGATAACGCCAGGTTTGGGTCAGTGACTTTTACCGGTTAGAAGGGATACTGAGACAGCTCTGTGCCAATAACAGGCAGGTATACCACACTGGTGAAATGACTCCACACCTTTTTTTATTTCATTTTATTTATCTATTTTTTTTTTAAATAAACTTCTACGAAATTAAGAACGACAACCGAGTGCGAAATAGCGTCTACTGTACACATCATCGTCATTATCTTGAAACCTGATACAATTCGACCATCCACACACGACGTAAGTGAGTAGAACCAGTGACGACGACAAATCAACCAATGACAGCCGTAGTAAAGTATCAGTCACTTTTCAGTCGCGACAGTGGCATTTTGCCCAATCATAACAGAGACAACCCCCTTAACCCTTTCAGTCAAGGACGCGGCACGATAATCGGCGGCGTGAGCCGAGCGGTGAAAGCAGAGCCAGTGACAGCGACAAATCAACCAATGACAGCCGTTTCATCATGTAACTGCAACTGTCTGTTTGCCCAATCACAAGAGAGGCAACTTCCGATAGATCCATTGTCACTGAAACTGGCATTTTCCATATTTTGTCACTGGTACCACCAGCAACAAACGAATATCAGTGACAAGTCACCGTGACAAAATATCAACCATCCCTAGCTCGGGAGCCCGTTGGGCATAAACTAAACATTTATTAGTGGAACCATGGGCTACAGGACTCCTGTCGGCTGGGACCAATAATGAGGATGAGTCAAGAGATCTTCCACAGAAAACAAGTAGTAATTTGGGCACTGATGCTTCGCCAGGACATTAGTTCGAAAATAGCAAATAATGTAATTGTAATAGAAAAACTGTGTCGGTGCGATGGTACAGTAATTCGTCGTGCAGCCTTTAGAAGGACTCATGTCGACCTACAGTCCGTGTAATCAGAGTTTCAAGCTTTTCCTGGCCTCGTCCTTGTTTACTAATTCAGCGCCGAGATCACCTATTCCTGATCGATAACTCCAATGTCTGTCGTGGGTAGTTGTGTTGCAAGTTAAATACCATATGTTCGTAGTCTTCTTATACTCAACGAAATTTTTAAAAATCAAATAATTTTCAAAAATGTTCGGATTTAGATTAGGTTATCAAAATCTGTAACGTCAATTCTTTCAATTCCTTCTATTAGTTCACACGCCTCTTATATAAATCTTGCCTAAATTTCCAATAGTTAATAAAATACTTTTTATTCATTCACTCAAATTCAAATACATTTTTAAACTTGTAGTGGATGTAACTTGACGTTAATAGGTTTTTCAAATATGAATTTATTAATTAATTGCAATTAATTAATTTTCGTTTTATAAAGGAGAAAAATTTGTCACAAAAGGGAAAAGGTATGCAATATAGTTATTTCGTCCAATTTGCCTTAAAATAAGTGTTAACATATGATTTAAAAAAACAGCTGATTTTATTATAGGTTATGTGGTAGAACAGCTGTTTAAACGCATAGGTTATGTTATTTTATTTATATTATTTATTAAATAATAACTCAAATCAAATTTTCTTTGCTGACTTCAAAAAACATTTATTTATACTGCATTACTTGTTGTGTTTACGCTTATCGATATTTTTTTATAAATAACATTACTAAAATGGATAAAGAAATCTGCTGCCAATTAGTTTTCAACCTAAAATAGATTAATTTTCGAAAAAACGTAGAACTTGTATAAAATCAGTAAATATTTTATAAAATTATTTATTCTTTTGCCCAATAGTTTTCCACAATGAAACATGGTATTAGTACACTTTCGCCTCGCTAGTTAATTCTGTTGCTAAGGGCGAGGGGTGAGACACTCCCCGGACACGTCACCGGGCAATAAAACCACGACCGGCGCCGGTTATACTGTCGCGGCCAGGGAATGAAGCCGGACTTTTTCGTTACGCTCGTCTGTAAAACTCATCAAAATACTTTTGCGTATAAAGCAATTTAAATAAAAAATTTCAAGTTACTTTTTATTAAATAATCAACATTAATACAAATAAAGTAACATAACCTATGAGTTAAAACAGCTGTTCTACCACATAACCTGTAACATAAAATCAGCCTTTTTATGAAATCATAAGTTATCACTTATTTTAAGCCAAATGGGACGAAACAACTATATTGCATACCTTGCCCCATTTGCGAAAAGTTTTTTTCAAATAAAACTAAAATTAATTCACGAAATTTAATTAATGAATTAGTATTTGAAAAAAAAAACTAATAGCATCAAGTGTCATGCGTTACAAGTTTGAAAAATCTTTTTGAACTTGAGTGGGTGAATAAAAAGTATTTGAATAACGATTGAAATTTTGAACAGGATGGATATATATATATATATATATATATATATATATATATATATATATATATATATATGTGTGTGTGTGTGTGTGTGTGTACGTGCACGCGCTAATAGCAAGAATTGAAAAAAATAGACCCTGAATTAAGCTTTCACCAGGTATATAAGATCTATTATTATATTTTAAAACCGTCTATATTTAAAAACCTTCTATATCTTGTCACTAAATACATTAAAAACGTGAAACGAAATTGCAAGTTGTTCAAAATAATGTTCGTAAAAATACCAATGCAATAAAATTTTACATGTCTAACAGGTTAAAATTAACAAAGATGTACTCACAGAAATTAAAGGGGACTGAATATTGAATTGGAGCTTGAAACTATTGCAAAGCCCAAAAAATTAGAAACAATAAATAAACACTGATGATAAAAATGTTGCTGTTAATAGAACTGGCCAACAGAAGTGAAAGCTTCATTTAAGGTTTCAACAGAATTTAATTAATAATAGTAAAACAATGTAGTTAATAGAAAATCCTTACTAGATGTAAAAAATTGAATTAAAATTGGTTTTTATAAAGTGTTGAACATAGATAGCTAAGGAAGTTTTTACTTAGGGAAATAAGAGTATAAACAAGTTTGGAATAAAAATGTACATTATCATTGTATTCAATTAAATATAGTATTTTTTGTTCAAATATATTTATTAATTGATAAAAAAATTAATAACATTATACACAATAATTAATAATGCACACTAAATAAAGTAACATAACCTAAAGCAGTTGTCTATAACATAAAATTAGCTGTCCTATGAAAACATATACAGTCATTTAAGCTGAAATAGTTGTATACAGGACATTTATACAACTATATTGATGTGTTTAGAGTGGGACGATTTTTCACTGTATAACAGTAACTATTTTGTTCAGACACGCTAAAAAGTATTAATTTTTTTTTTAAATTAATTTTAAATTTCACAAATAGCAGGAAAAAATAAACCTAGTCATAGCCATCTTAGCGTGTCTGGAAGATGATACAGTTTGGGAGAATGAGGAGGTTTCCAAACCTAAGTGAAAACTGAACAGAGCTCAGAAACAAAAATTTGAAAGAATGAAGAGACATTCTGAACCTAAATGAGAGCAACACAGAGTATCAAAGAAGGAGTTCAAACCTAGTGAGAGCTCGCCTAGTGTGTCTGGAAGAGGATACCATTTGAAAGAATGAGGGGTTTCAAAACCTAAGTGAAAGCTGGGAGCATCAAGTTTGGAAGAATGAGGAGACATTTTGAACTCAAGTAAAGTCTGGACGAAATAAAGAAATGTTCTGAAACATCTCAAAAGTATAATGAATAAAGCCACAAGGGACAGAGCTATTAATCTGATTTTATGTGCATGTCTTGTTACTACACTCAACAAGACAAATTTTAGTCAAGTTTTGTTCCGTCTCCTGGCTTCCAATACCTATTACTGGTTACCATTAACTAAAACAACCTTGCTTTGAAAAATTGTTTTGGTTTTGATTTATCAAGAGAATTACAATATGAAAACCTAAATAAATACTTATAAGCTCCCATTAATGAAATTTCTGAGGAATAAAGCATGAAAATTATTAATTTTTATTTCCCCAGCAGCAATTTATTGACTTTTTAAGTTCAATCCCTTCTATTAGTTCACATTCTCCTTATATATAAATATCCTGTTCAAATTTTCAATCATTAATAAAATACTATTTATTCATTCGTTTAAGTTCAAATACTTTTGTTTTAAACTTGTAGTAGATGATACCTGATATTATTTTTTTAATATTAATTGTTTAAATTTAATTATTCAATTTTAATTTTATTTTTGAGAAAAATGTTCCACAGAAGGGGCAAGCTGTGCAATATAGTTTTTGTCCAATTTGGCTTAAAATACGTGATATGATTTCATAAAATAGCTGATTTTATGTTTTAAACCTAAATATCCTAACCAGATCAGGTGTCCAACCTACGGCCCACGGGCCACATCCGGCTCACGAACTGATTTCCGGCCAGCAGAAAGCTAGTTTACTGAAGAAATTTTCATTTAATAATAAATTTCCTTTTAAGCATTTTTACCATTAAGTATGAGTATAGTACTCGTCTCTTACTTGCCACTTTATTTGACCACTCTAACCATTTGGAATATTGTTAAAACTTGAGTGCACTAAGCATTGCTACCTTCACCAAGGATTACATTTAAGAAATCATGTCTAAGCTACGTCACGAGTTCGACAACCACTTTGAAGACTTTAACCGTGCAGCAGAAGACATTCAGATGTTTCAAAATCCTTTTAGGTGTGACATTGACAAAATGCCTGCAGAAATGCAGCTTGAAGTCATCGAGTTGTTTCTTTTTTCTCTTTGGATCTACTTACAAGTGTGAATGGACTTTTTCAAAAATGATGTGTGTTAAATCTAAATACAGATCTTCCTTGTCAGACGAGTATTTGAAATCAATCTTAATGATCGGAACTACAAAATTTGATCCTAAAGGGCTGAACTTTTAAGTGGCAAACAAATGCAATTGTCTCATTATAAAATAATTGTTCTTTTTAAGCTTTACACATGTTGTAAACTCATGTATTGTGAAATTTTCTTTAAAATTCATTAAAGTACATTTTGTAGTAAATTGAAAAGATTTGGTTTTGTATCCTTTGTTTTTATTAGGCCTACTTGAAAACGTCTACAGAACAACTATTATTTTATAGCAAATATAATTATTTGTTTGATCATTTTTTTTTTTTTTTTTTTGACAATCACGTAGTTTTAGTTAGCCAATAACAAAGATATGTAAGGAAATATAGCAACTTAAAAGATTAAGCAAGATAAATTTCAAAAAACCCCACGTAGGTCTTGATTAGAAAAAACATCGTGGGTGTATGGGGGGAGGAGTAGATTTTCTGCCCTGAAGCATTTCCGGCCCGCTTTTCCTCCAAAAGTTTTCAATGTGGCCATTGATTAAAAAAGGTTAGAGACTTCTGCATTAGATAGTAGAAAAGTTGTTTCAATGCTTAGGTTATGTTACTTTATTTATATTAATTGTAATTATTTAATAAAAAGCACAATACCAAAGACAAAAATTTTTTTTGGTGACCATAGTAGGAACTGACTTTTTTTTATATTACTTGCGTATTGCTCATTCTCCAGTAGGTCATTAAATACCATAGGTGCTCTTACATTCAAAATCTGTCAACTTTAAATTCAATTTACTGGTGGTTTTTCTAAGATTAAAAATACTGATAATGATAACCTAAATGTACTTGTATCTATGTTCAGCGCATTAATATGTGTGACATTGTTGCACATTCAACTTGGTTTTTAAGTTTCAAGTAAGAAGACATTAATACTTGGAAGCATTAATATACTTGTTAGTTTGTATTGAAACTGCCTTTGATGTTATTAGCTTTGAAACTTTCACTGCCCTTAATTCTTACGATTTTTATGGTAGAGCAGTTCCTTTAAGTCATCTTTGCTTGAAAACTGAAGTAAGAGATAAGGCAAAGAGGGAACACACCCAGCCTAAATACTTTAACAGAGGAATTTTCTGCAGATAAAAAAACCAAGCCCAAGATTAGGTTAAGAAAGATAACTAAATTTTCACAAGTAAAATTTACTTCGGTATTTGAGCTTACAAGAAGTTATATAAGGTAGTGACAATGCTTTTCATGCTTATTGTGAGACATAGGTACAGAAGGGAGGTAGAAGATGGCAATTCATTCAAACTTGACTGTTATTACTTGAAAATAACAGAGTTGTCATGCAAAGTCTGTTCGGGTTAGAATACATTAAAAGTAAAATCAGAATTCTCGACACGTCTTGCATATTGATTGCACATTCTACCCAGTCTTTGGAGCTAATTATTTGCAAAAGTTACACAACTTGAATTTATTATTATGAAAACAGATGTAGAACGTGGCTTTCAAAAGAAAAGCACAGAAATTAATTGATGAAATTCAGGACGAGCTATTTAACAGAGCTCTTAAGTAATATAAATTATGAGTAGAGGAGTGACAAGGTTAGAAATGAAAATGGAAGTCTTTGATAATATATTTCTTTGAACTTTGAAGAAAAAACAAAGGAAAAGACTACTGTAGAGAGTAGATTATTGAACATTGAGACATGGAAATCTGGATTAAATTAACAAAAGAACAAGGAACATTTCAAAGTCTATTTAAACATTTTTTGTCTTAAGAACAAAAAACATTTAATTTTCAAATCTTCGAAAGATGAAGGTATGAGATAGAATAAAAGAGAAAATTGCTAACCATCAGATAGGTTTTAAAAGAGAAGACACAATCGGGTATCAAGTAACAATCCAATTGGAAATCTTGAATTTTCACCTTGGGAATATTTTATTAGGCCTACTATTACAATTAAAGGTTAAAATTTTAAAACTTTTAATATTTTAAATGTGAAATTGTAACACAATAATCCCATTTAATAGGCATGGTTATTCATAGCTTCATAGAGAAGAATGGACTTTTAAAATAATAAATAAAGAATGAGTAAAAAAACAAAAAAATACTGAAACTTTCCACAAACATAAAAGAAATTGCCTGAACAAGAATGGTATGTAATAAACAGAAGACACTTTCAGGACAAAAGAATATAGATTAATACAGATGACATTGGATTTATTGATCAGACGCTGGGACAAAATAGAGTTTGGAGAAATTTGATTTACAGTGTATATTCCCTAGGGAAGAAAAACATACATAGAAAAAAACTTGTCAAAGCCACCCCAGCCTGTGACAGGCACATGCTCTTTTGGAAGATAATTTTTTGCTTTCTCTTTGCTAGCCATCTTAATTCTTTTAATTCTGAATTAAAACATGTTTGTTAATTGTACATGTCATCAACACTCCCCTCTTTGTTTTCTCATTTCAATTACACAAAACAATTAAATGTGAGGGGGAAATGGGGTTTAATAAAACAAAGCTTAAAAACAAGTTGATTGGCTAAAATATCTCCGAAACATAATAATAATACACTAAACCAGTTATATAATTCGTAGTTCTGAATACAAACACCTAGCTACTATAAAAAAAATAATAAAAAGTGTGAACACAAAATTATTAATAAACAAACTCACTCAATATGAATTTTCTATTTCCATTAAAAGGGACTAAATTTAAGCAGGTTTAAAATTTTTGGAAGAATTACAATTAAACTCCACAATGAGGAACACATTTTCACAGCCAATTTAGAAACTTATACTGAAATAGAAAAACAGCCAAAACGGCAAAACTATTTATATTCCACAATTACATTACACCAGCCCTGCTTTTGTATTGAGTACCAGGCGCGTATCCAAGGGGGGGGGGGAGGGCGATGGGGCGATCGCCCCCCCACGCCTCAAGAACTTTGGGTTAAAAATCGACAATATATTAATAAATTAGGACTTTCTATTAAATTAGACTTTTACTCAAGTTAATTCGTCTTTTATTGTAAATAAAAAATAAAATTTTAATTTTTAATTTGAAAATGTGACGCGTACCCTCGGCATACCCTCGTAAACGTTTTAACAACAGATAGCGCTAGTGAAGCTTAGTCTCGAACATATGATTTTCAATTCGTAATTTTCATAGCGTAATATTCGCAGTTGACTCCGGAATTGTTCGTGTTGGAAGAATAACTACTTATATTAACTAATAAACCATTTTTATAATAATAGCTTATTATGAAATTAATAATATTCTCTAGCCATAAGTGTTATCGAAACTGGAATAATTATTTATTAAAAAGTTATCACGTTACCGATTTCTAACGCAAGAGTAGAAAGAACTTTTTCTGTTTTTACATATACGTGTGCGCGCGCGTGCGCACACACACACACACATATTATATATATATATATATATATATATATATATATATATATATATATATATATACAATGCATCGATCGCCTCGCTGGATACGCGCATGAGTACATCAACACTGTAAGTAATTGAACAAAACCCAATTCAAAAATTTCATTCTTTATAACTATAAGATAATGAAAATGAAGCATAAACTCATGAGTATAAATTCTTTAGGAATACTTAAATTTTTTTTCGGCGTAAGTAAAACTAGAAATTTTAAGTCAGACTCCTGATAAGATAAACAAATTGTCCCAAAAAATTTCAAAATTAAGGTATGCTGGTTCATTACAATAATTGTCTTTATCTTCACTTAGATGTTACTTAAAGCTTAGTTATATTATTGCCAAATGCAATTTAATATATTATAAAAAAAAATTCTACTGTGAAAACTATCAACTATTACGGAAAACCTACTAACTTTCGCTTTATCTTGGCTTTGCTAGAACGTTAAATGATAAAACTTAAGCAATCATTTTAATGAAACTAAAAATTGTTGGACCCTTCCTTCCCAAACTGATCTACAGTAGGATTCAAATACTTTCTACCAATAGGAGGTTGCCTACAAAAACTCAACTAATCAGCTTGTTTTTCTTTAATTTCAGATTTTAAATTTGTATTTTAGAATCAGTTAAAACATATGTTACTTGGTAGTACCTAACCTCTCTACAAATTCCCTTTGAAAAATAATTACAACTAATAAATGCGTTAGATATCTGTTTTAAAACAACAATACTTTCTGCCCTTGCTACAAATTTCACATTTCTTTTGAAATTTACAAATTTGGACAGTCTACATTGAATTTCTGGATAGGCTAGGCAAATTTTTAAATTACACTTTTATGTTATAAAATATTTAGAAAGCGTTAATTTATTTCTTAAACTTATATTTTTATTACTAGTAGGTTATGCTATTTTCTGTATTGTTCATAAACAGTAATTTAAAATCTATAGGTGTCTAAAGAAAATTATATTAATAAGTAATAGTGAAACAGTAAACACAGTTATCTAAATATTGACCCCTTAATGACTTGACCTATATTTATCAATTTCATAATTTATTAGGGCCTATTTAGTAAAATTTTAAAACTAAATAAACCATATAATTTAAATATATAAAATTAAGGTTATTTTTCATTTTGCATGTATAATTACATTACACAATTGTATTGCATTGTATCATACAATTCACAATGAAATACAAATTTATTTTTATTACTAAAACTATACATATTTTTAATTTTTACAATTCATTTTATTTAAAGACGTTAATTTTCCTAAAAAACATGTCTTATATAAAAAGTTTATGTGTTTTCTACAAAACACAATAGAATATACAATAAAGTTTAAACTTTAATTTTGAACCTTATTAATAACTTTATAAAGTTATGTTACTTTCTTATTGACTTGAATTATTTTAATATTTCATGCCATATTATAAAGTTTATGCCTGATAATATTAATTTATTTTTGGTTATCATAAGGGAATAATATAGGAAGGGGTGGTGAATTAATGGTAGGAGCATTAAAGGCTTCCTTTAATGGCGAGTAATGGCTCGTCTACGAGCATCTCATGCGAGAGATAAAATTAATCTCTATAAGGTATTTACTATAGTAGGAATAAATCTGTCCACTAAATCCCCATGTCGGAGATAATAAGAAGAACAAGAAAAAATAGTTAGGATTAATAAAAGGACTTAAAGTTAATGGAAATAGGAGGGGTTATTGCTAAGGGAAGTCTAATTCATGAAGTAATCTTTTAGTCTGCCAGGGGCATTGAGCACATCCATTACCCTTCTTTTATAAGAGAGGCTAATATATTGGAATTGAAAAAAATTGGAAATTAAATAAATAGAAATTAACACTATTTCCAATCACTTATAAACAGTACACATATTACTATCATTATGAAAGCTTCAATTAATATAGATAAATATTATTAGTGAAAGCATAATTTTATTAAAGCATGATAGGCAGTACCCCTTTTGGTATTTATTTGCCGTATGGGTTCGATTTTAGCAACAAAAAAAATTACACCGGGCGGTCATTAGGGTACGCAATAATTACTTGTAATTAATAAGTTATCAAGATTACAACAAGCAACTTTAAACTAAATGTTTTAAAAAACATTCACACATAGTCTTTTACATTTCATCAGTGTCTGGTTTGATCACTTGAAAGCTTTATAGTACTGAAGTTGGTTTTAGACACATTATTAAAAAACAGAATTGCTACTTAGCTTCCCAAACCTTCTTTGAAGTCAAATTAGGATTTGTAAAAGTTTATTTTAATTTAAAGGTTATGCAAGTTTCCATTTGAAAATTTTTTTGCCAGTCATGGAGAGCAAAATGAATGAGATTTTTTATAACATTTTGGGAATTTTTATGATTTAATAATTATAATTACTATGAACTAGGGATTGAATATTCATCATATCACTTTTCTATCAAAATTACACCGAAGGCATATTTCATTAAAAAAAAGGTAGTTTAAACCAATTTCAATGAAATTGATGTATAAATAACTATTATTGTGTGTAAGTGTATTTTACAAATATATAAAATGCCAGGAGTGTCTAAGAGTTGAGCCTGAGGTAGCCATTTTAAAGATAGTAGTTGTAGTGCATCATTCATTCCCCAGCTACTGTCACATCTAGGGAAGGGCCGATTCCTAAAATTTTCGATTCCGATTCTAAAATTTTCCTTTCGATTCTCAATTCTTTCAAGTTATATTAGCTTACATGCTAGGTCTCTAATAATTAATTTAGTTAACATCTTGGTCATATAGGAAAACCTTTTAAAAGTTCTGTTTTAATGTAATAGCCTACACAAAACCTTCAACCTTGATTTATCAATACGAATTTGTAAAAGCATAAAAAACATATCAGATTAAAGTAATGACTTATTATTAAGTTAAAAATGTAAACCTTACATTATTTTATGAAGTTTGAAAAAATACCTAAGCGTATTTACATTGTCTCTCAAAACAAAACAAAAATTAAAAACAAACGAACAACATAAAAAGGAAAAAATGATAGAAATAAGGTAGTTTTTAATATGCCACTGAATCAGTGGCAGCAGAGAGAGACGAGCGATGACGAACGACCTGGAATGGTTACAATCTTCTTTGTTGTTGCTTCATAAATAATAATATTTTCGTTATCTCAAATTGGTATTTGCTTTAATCGTTTAATTCATTCAAAGCAACTAATACATAAATAAGACATAGTTGGTAGTTAATTACTTTTCCAATAAATTACTACATACACATATTTTAATAGTTAATAAAATAGGAATTGGAATCGACACTTTTATCAATGAAGAATCGAGTATTGACGATTCCTCGATACCACCTAGAATCGACGATTCCTGGAATCAAGAATCGGAATCGGCCCATCCCTAGTCACATCAGTTGAAAGTGAAAAACAACATAGTGAATTTTGGAGGATTCAAAATTCTAATTTTCTTGGGATTTCAACACACCTCACTTTCTGTATACAGAGCAAAAGATAGATGGTATGTGGGCAGTGCATTCTCATAAAATATAAAACATAAAATATGTTTTTTTTCTGTAAACTTATTATTATTTACAACAAAAATTCAAGGCAAATGAATAAATATCACCTTATCATTTCTGTTATTTATGGATTTAGTCATAAATATTTAGACTAAATATTCATTTATTTTGTCTCATTCATTGGTCTTATAAAACTGAAAGAGAACTTGCATCTTTCAGAAACAAATTTTTGCAGATATGTATCATTTCTGACAATCATAGGTTAAAAATTTTTTTATATTGTAATTATTCTACAAAAGCAGATAAAGGTAGATGATAATTTATAATTAATTGAGTAGGCTTTTAAAATGAGCCTTTTTTTGGCCTCAAAAAATGTTAACTTTTAGGCAATTAACAACTTTCTTATAATAAAAATACTGAAAATGACCCCAATACCACAAAAATAACAAATAATAAAAGTTACTTGAGATTAAACCCTTATGTACATTTCAATAGCCATGCCATCATCATCAGAGTGTCTTATTACAAAATGACAATCTAGAAAACAATTACCCTAGTTTGTAACTTTTTGATTGCTAGTTTGTAATAAAACCCTCTGATAATAATGAAAAGGTCATCAAAATGTACATAAGGATTAAATTTCAAGTAACTTGTATTATCTGTTATTTTTGATATTTTTTGTGGTGTTGGGGTCTTTTCCAATATTTTCATTATAATATATTTTACCACTGTGCTCTTGATATTGTAAACAACATTCTGCCAACTTTAAGGATTTATGTAATACTATATTCAGAGAAAAATGTTAACTACAGTATGATAAATAAACATACTCAAATAAAACCATTAATTTAATTAAGTAATATTTTCAGGAAACACATTGTTGAGAGTGCATAGGCCTATATACAAAACTTTCAGGTCAGAAAGCCTAAACCCAACTAATAGCTATTATATGTTTTAAAAAATCCATTTCTTGACCAATGTTAAACCAAAATAAAATAACTGTAACAAATTTATAACCCTTTAAAAATAATAAAACCTGGTAAAAGTTAATATAATTACTATACAATATCAAGAGCATAGTGCACACAATATATGACAATAAAAATATTGGCAAAACACACAAATACTACAAAAATAATAAAAAATAATTAATATACCTCTGATGATAAACCTTTGATGATTAAACATGGTCATCGAAATGTGCGTAAGGGTTTAATAGGCAACTAGTTATATTAGTTATTTTTAATAAACACTAAAGTAAAGACTAATGAGAACTGTTTTAAATTGTTTTTAGAGATCTATCTCTTTTGTCAACTATACTGAGTTGCAGTCAGATTGACAAATGGTACACATCTCCCTAAATAACTGTTCTCATATATTTTAAAGTTTGAATACATTAACACGTATAAGAATATATTTGAAGCTCAATTGAGAGATAAAATACAATTAAAAGTCTTTTTAAAAGGAATACAGAAATAGAACAATGTATATGAGTATAGGGAACTTAAACTGACAGGGGCAACCAGTTCCTGAACAGGGTTTGACCTTCACAAGGTTATAATACAAGGTTATTCACTCAAAGGTCTTCCTTTATAAATTGAACACCTGATCATCTCTATGCACTTTGAAAATACAGTACTCATTTAGAATATAAACAAGCATATCTTGCTTAATTTGTAATAAATATCCTTTAAATGAAAATGCAATATAATTATGAATAAGAAACATCATAATTTTATTATTTTTTAAAATTGCATAATAAACCAAGAAAAACGAACAATAACCAGTTGCAAAAGTGTGCACTACAATGCACTATAATTAAGATACGACGTAAAACAAATACAATGTTGTAACAATATATAAAAAGGCTCTTACAAAAAATAACAAAAAAAAATTAATCCAAAAAGGAATCATTCTGGAAAAAGTTTAAAGGAAGTTAAAAAATAAAGGAAAATGTTATACAACTTGGAATGCTCATTTACAAGAGTTACTGTCGAGAGGCAAAGTTTATCAACAAAATACAATACACACCAAAAGGCCAGGAGTGACTTAACTTGTCCAAAAGGATATGCTCTAACAGTAAAAACTCCCCCTTTGAGTTGAGTCCTGGAGAAATTGTTTTTCCTGACTAAGTTTGGGTTTTCTGGCATAAGCATAATTCTGTTATTTTACTGGTAAGCAACACAAGTGCTGACTAAACGAATATTTGATACTACAGTATAACATAAACGAACACACACCAAATTTTTTAAGCTTTTGTAAATATCAGGATGATATTTTATACATACCAAGAAATGAAAAAAACAATAAAAAAACTTAACTGACTTATAAATGACATTGGTTTTTATAACATTATGTTATTAGATCTGTTTTGTGTGACCATTGTAGTGTTAATTTCAAGTCCACTTAAAAAGTATATAGTTTACGATGATATTTCTCAACCCCTTTGTTTCATCTCATTATTATACCTTTCAGATATTGTTTTCAGAATACATTCATAATGAATTATCTGTTCAGTAAGATTATCAGAAATGTTCTTCCCGAGTTTAAATTTGAAAATGTTTTATTTGTGATCTTAACAAATTTACAACCCATATTGCAAAATTTTCTTTATTGCAATCAAAAGAACTTTAGCCATCTCTTTCATCTAATATCCAAAGTGTTTCTTTTTTACGTTTGAATTTTAAAACTCTTCATTGCTGATCTTATCAAATTTACAATCAATATTGGAACAATTTTCTTAACCACAATTAAAAAAAAAACTCTCCCCATCCGTTTTATCATTGCATACTCAACAAAACTAATGTCTTTAGAATTCTTTATAAGAATTTACTAACAACTTCTTACATTTTAATAATAAATCATATTCTACCTTCCCCAACCTTTAGTTTCGAACAGATTTATTTTTAAACATAACGCTTTTATCAGAATTACTTAGAAGCCCTGAACCTTCAAATAACTCTTTTCCATTTTTGTGTCTTTGTCAATACCAGAAGTACGTTGAATGTACAATGGAGTAAAAAGATTACATATTTTCAAAGATCCTACATTTAAAGTCTTAAATGGAACAAACATTTTCAAATAGTTAAAACGCTTTTAACTGTTTGACTAGGAACATGTAACTGCCCTGATATGGCCACTGGGAGTAACGTATTTTTGAAAGATTCTTACACTTTTTTCTTCTAATTTTTTTATTTATTTTTCTCTATTTTTTAAAATTATAGTAATATTTGTAAATTTTTTCTATTTACTAATTTTCCTCATGTTAACCAAACTTTACCCTACATTTACTGACAATTTCTTTGCTAAAAATTGTTATTTTTTTTTTTTTTTTTGTATAATATACCTATGCATTGTAAAATACCACACAAACTTCGAAACAATTTGTAAACACATTGGAAAAATCGTCAACTTTGGACACACAAAAATTCCTTCATTATTCAAAATCGCCTATTAATTGTAAAATACTGCACAAACTTCAAAACGATCTGTAAATACATGGGAAAACCCATAGACTTTGGACACAAAAGAATGGTAACTATGTACTCTGTGTAGTATTTACTGTCCAGATTGTTGTAAATAATTAACCTAGAATACAGCACAATACACAGGAAAACAAATAATAACCATACGGCAATGTTAATCTGAAAAAAATGGTAGAACATACATAAACGGGAATGCATCCACTGGCCGTTGCGCGATCTCACTTACTGGTATGTGAATGCTAATCAAAGGGTTAATGTTTGAGTTGTGATATCAGTGATAAAGGTTTTACTTGGTAGGGGATAGGCAAAATGAGAGCTGTGTATCAAGCGCTGTGGGACGTTTATTCGAAAACTTTCATATTTATGAGCATGGAGCATATTTATGGTTAAAACTTTATAGGTTATGTTTAATATATATTTTTTTAGTTAATTTGATTTGTGTATATTCACTGAGGATGACGACAAATTAGTCGTTGAAACGCGTATGAAATAAAAAATTTTATATTTGTGAGTTGTACCATATTTTTATTCTTTAATTATAATAGAGCATATTTGTTTAATAATTTAATTTTATAACTGTTTGTCAAGGTTTGTAAAAACAATTTGTGAAATTGACAGGGAGTGGGTGCTGGCTATTAAAGTGCCTTAATTCCAAATGAGGTCCAGGACCTTACACCATCTAAGAGTGGTAATATCTTATCAATGAGACCTGGTACTTGGTATTTTATTACAGACACTGCTAGGTTAAACAAGTGGTTCCAAATAGGTGGTTGGCAGGCAATGTTTTAGAGGTCTGTGAAATGTCCCTGAAAGTAAAATATTTTTATTTAGCAATTTCGCTGCAGCTGTATCCATCTGCTTCCTTAGCTGTTGGTTTAGAACATTTTAATGTTTAGAGTCTAGGCTTACAAGATAACAATATAGATATGTTCAAAGTTGAAGACAAAGTTAGTGCCATGGTCGAAAAATATCAGTTGTTGGCAATAAATGCTCAATAAACGCAATGCCTATAAATGCTCTTTTACAAATTTCTCCACTTTGAAAGGGTTTTTTGAGTATTCTGATGAAAACCTGACAAACCAGATAATAAATCAAAGCATAATCTAGCACCTTCAAAGTTTAGCAACCACATTCAGGAAATACTGTCCTGAGCCAGGTCAGTAAAGGAACAAGATCAACTTGTAAATCTAACCAGCAGTGGCACATTCAAAAATGCAGAATTTTTAATTTTTGTAAAATTTTGGTTAAAAATACGTAGAGACTATAAAGCACTCAGTGATAAGGCAATTAAGTATTACTACCTTTTTCTACTACCTACCGATGAGAACAGGTCTTCTCAAATATGTGCTTCATGAGAATTAAATAGAGTTGAAGCACATCGGAATCGACTTGATATGCAATATGATTTCAGAGTAAATGTGTAAAGTATGGAACTTAACATTTCTGATATCATGAACTCAAAGGACAGATACAACTCACTGAAATTATCATTAAGTTGTGAGTTATTGCAATTGCGTATAATAATTTTGAACCAATAATATTATTAAAATATTCTTACTATATTTTTACTCAATAAGTTTTTCTCTGTTAAACACAATTAAAACAGACTTGTGTTGTTTTTACTTCATTAACTCCTTGTTCCAAACAAAATATTAATATAAATAAATTTAATGAATTTTGTCTGGACCTACAAACTTCAACATGTTGATACTCTTACTTTCTGTATTTCACATAAAAACTCAAATAAAACACTTTTTGTACCTACTTGTAATAAACTTGTGCTAGCATCAAATTTTATTTTAATTCGTAAAAACAGTTTTCACCTTAAAGTAAGAGTAAATCATAAATTACTAATAACTAATAAAACTCAAACTATTTTGAGTGTACAGTAATTTACAATTTTAGTTTAAGAATTTGAGGGGTCTTTGTCAATATAGCGACTGATGAGAGGGTCCTTGAAAACATTTTGTTGGGAACTATTGGGTTAGACTATAAGAGTATAACAGAAATACGCCAGTGGATTTATACCGGCTACCTTTACATATCTGTATTATAAATTATAGTTTTACTCTTTAAGTAATGTCTTTGTGTCTATACAAGCTATGATTTCTCTCTTTACCACATTAGGGAAACTTTTCCTACCATATCCAGCCAATGTTTCAATTCATTTTATTAGGGGGGCAACAGGCAAAAACCAATGCTTTTTTATTTGTAATATTTATACAATTTTATGATGTCTAGTGTTTTACAATGAAAAACATTTGCTTATTACATTATGATGATTGAACAATAAAATCTATTTCTAAACGTTTTCTAATTTTGCAAAATCACATATACACATGTAACCTGTTTTTTAATAGGCTCTCTGATTAAAAATATGTTTCTCAACAATATAATAAATATTATAATATTTATAACATAAGATATTGGATATTAATCGATATTGTTAAAGTGGATATTAAAAAGTAAAGATAAAATTCATGGTATTGAGAACAATCATGTCCAGCACAGAACATAAACTTTTCACCCTTTTCCTGTTAGTATACTGGCAGTTTTCAAAATGACAAAATGCTTTCACTTTAGATATGTATTTAATGTTTAGAAGAACTGTCTTGAACATAATGCATCTTTTGAAAAAACAACTTATTCACCATGCTTATAAATTTTCACTTGCTTAAAATATTTATATAAAATATATTTATGAACAAACAAAACTTTTGTATAAATAACAAAACTCTACAAATTAGGCAACTCTAAACTAACACAAATAATAAAAACTACAAATTAAAAAAGCATCATATTGGAATAATAATTTAATTCCAATAAATGGATAAGAATTTTAATTCTACTAAAATAACTAATAGTAAATATTTTTATAAAAGTAGAATTTATAAGAATTAATTCAATATAACTTACATTCATCAGTTACAATTTCTTTGTTGTCCATGTCTGACTAGATGAATGAATATGTCTGTAACAAAAGTAACAAAATGGATAAGTGAGGGGGAAATGGGTGGTGCACCTGCAGTAGAGTGTCTCAGCTGATCCTCTCCCTTTTGACTGCAAGATCAATGTTACCCTAGTCCAGCCCACTGCACTAAAATATTAGGGTAGGCACTCTTCAATTATATTCTTTAAATGGAAAAAGCTACCAAATAATTGTAGATATTTAATCTAATGCCATAGTACTAAATAATCTATATACTTATTTTCTAAATGTATCTATAAATAAATAAACTTCTGTAAAAATTAACACCCTATAGAAGAAGGTCTAGAATTGATTAAAGTTTTTAAAAACCAATGGTGAACCAAGTGTTTAAAACACACACAAACAATAGCATTAGTTTAATTTCAAAAAAAATTTAAAAACTAGGCCTATACTAAATCAACAATATGATTGAAGTAAGTTATAAATTTAGTAAATTTCATATAAAATCAATTTGATAACTTATACATGCTAAGAATGGCAAATGATTTACTTACATTAACCTGATTAGCTATATACTATGGAGGAAAAACTACTGTTTTCATTGAATTTTCATTTTTTGCAAATAATTTTTGATTTTTTAAATAACTTAAAACCTTTTAATAAAATTACACATACACACACACACGTTTATAGACAATGTTTTTCTTATTAAATAATTATTTACAAAAATTTCAACAAGAACATTTATTTACAAAATAAATTGTTCAAAGCCTTTTATTGATTTCATATAATGATATCTATATCAACAGCTAAAACAAAAAAATTTTTATGAAAAGCTACAAACACATTATTTTGGAAATGATCCTATTGTTGAAATTTGTGTGCTTTAATACATAAAAATTTAATAAGAAAAGCCACAATTACAAATCATATACATAATTACGTTTATAAGCCAAGCTAAACAGTGACTAATCAATTGTTTTTATTAAAATCCATATGCAAAGCAGTATCAACTTATCAAAAATCTGTCAATATATTGATTTCTTTGTTACACATTTTATCCAGTGTTTGTTTGCCAATTCTGTTGCCATGATACTGCCCAAACCTTGACAAATTGGGCAGGTTATTTCACCTAGGTACCATGAAATGTAATTAATTTTAAAGCACACATATTACGAATTATATATTTTTAAAATAATTTTTTTATTGGTTAATAATATGGCTACAGTCCTTAATTTTTAAATGCAGAGTTCCAGACATCTCTATTTTCAAAAGGGTCATCTTTAACATAAAGCTTAAAAAAGGTCAAGAGGCTTTATTTTTTCGTGCAACTTTACCAGAAGACTTCCACCAATTTTATTCTTGTATAAAAATATATCATTTTACTCTTTTTTCTCAGAAACTATATTATTAATCTTTTAAAGACTACTGTACAACTAAATAGATTTTGATCTCAGTAAACGCTTAACTAGTCCTTATCTACAGCTACAAATAGTCCTTTATTTTCAGTATATAGTCAATTGATTATTAAGAAACTTAACCATAACAAACAGCTGTTTGGTGTTTGCTGTTTAACTGATAGAGGTTATACATTGCTAATCACACATTTTAACTTCTAAAAATATGTATTTCTTTATATTTTGATATAGGGTACAATTGACTACTATGTATGTTCATTGCAATAATATGAACGCATATATGTAATGCACATATTGTTAATAAGAATTGTACATTAGACTATCATGGCCAGATGTTATTTGAATTTCGTCTAAAGACATTCTCCAAAATATAGAGTTCTTTCTGCTACTCCCTTGTACGACATAACAGATAACTGTGAATATTAAGCTAATAAATTTGGTTGTACTACCCTTGAAGATATATTTGGTTAATAACAATTGTTACCAAAATGAACATCAAGAAGTAATTTTAGAAAAAATTTAATATACTTATTTTCTCTTAAAAATTAGGTAATTGAATACAATAGATTGTGCTACTTTTAAATGTTTTTTTAGATTCACATATCTTATTTAAAAATACTTTCTATACAGGAAATTTTAACGTTCTAAAAGTTATTATAAATATCAAAAATAAGAAATACAGGTTTATATTTGTAAAAAAATAAAAATAATGACCTAAGTTTACAAACACACTTGAAACTTTATAAACTCAATGTTTCTTTATAAAACAGAGCTCTATTTTATAATTCATTCAATAAATTACTATAAAGCAATAGACATAAATTTACTACAGATGAAAGCATTAGTATAAATTGTAAAACTTTGATAAAAAATATTCAGTTAGGATAGGTTTTTTTTAGGGAAAAAGGTTTAATGAAGCTGAGAGCATTCCTCTAAATACATATGTTGTAAGACCAAGGAAAATGGAAGCCACCCTTTAAATTTGAATATTGATCATTTCATGAAGGAAATATTTTGTTAATAACAAAACCTACTCTAATTAAATATTTTGGAGCTAAATTTAGATATTTAGTACATAAACATAAATGTTAGTAATAAAATTATTTTCTCAAATTTGTTGTACATATTCAGAAAAAATTAAGATAGCTCTTTCACTTCAGCACATATTAAAAGGTATTTTTTTCATTTTTCTAAACAAACCTAATCTATGCTAGATATTTTGTAGCTATTTGTAATATAGATTGCATTTGTAACTTTACATTAAGTTTGTGTTTTTTAAAATTTAGCCATTATTTTTATTTTTAATCTGTAACAATAATTTTTATTTAAAATAATAACGGTAATTTTTAATTGCCATACGTAAATCTAAAAAAAAACTGGAAGTTGCACCAATTGGAGAAAGTAGTGAGGTGTATATAATTATCAAATACTACTGTGGCAATAAATTTTTAAGTCAGTAAGATAATTGATCTTCCTACATTCACTTCTAGTAGGTTAGTCAATATCTAATAAGTGACAATCTTTCTACACAACAAAAAGAACCTAGACATTTAAATTAGTAAACTTGGTTATTCCATCTTACACAATCTACACATAACTGATACATTTTGAATCATCTCCATCTTCTATTCAACTAAGTTACTTATTAAGAGTTCAGTGTGGCAATAGATCCAGAACTTATCAGCTATGTGAAAAATTAAGTAAACTAGCAAAAGCAGAATATCACACAATTTATCCTAGTAGCCACAATTAGCATCAACACATATATTTAAAATCGTTTTTGAATATTAGATTTTTTGTTAAATTTAGTTGAAGGAATTAGACTGATGTGGATAGTGTGCTAGGCCAATAATACTTATTACTATAGAGAGTAAGATTATTAAATCAATGTTAACGATATCTATACAATGTTAATTAATATTGCTGCTTTATTTCATTGGAAAACATTTAAATTATACACTTTAAAATTTAATCAAAGACATTCTATTCTTAATTTTGAAGAAGAATAGTTATAACCAACATGGACTTGTGCGTCATCACAACGTTCATTACTTTAGATGTTGTAATACTGGCAAGTGGTAATTGAATGTGTCTGTAGAATAAATCATTGTAGAAGTTGAAAGAAAAGTTTGAGAAGTATATATTTATTACTCTGCTACAATTACCTATGCTAAATTAAAACAGTATAACATGTTTAATTTGAAAACAAAATTTTCAGTATCATCTCTTACCAGTAGAACTGTGTTCTAATATCGATATAGAAACTATTTTGTTTATTTCAATCTATCCTAAGCTCAAAAATATATCAGTAAACTATTTATTCTTCAATTCCTGTTTTCCTAAATTGTGAACTCATTTTTACATTGTGAATTAAGAACACATTCATTATGAATTGGGGGTATCTTATTTCAAAAACTTTTATTCATTACTTTCTACATTAAAATTAATTTGTTTCATTGGTTGTCAATATAGACTAACTTTATAAAACTTCAAACTAAATGTGAGAGGGGTAAGATGGGGATGGGGCCTCTTTTTGCCCCTAACTGAAAAGGCTGTTATCTATAATGCAGTATGTGTATAAATAAACATAGAGTTTATAAATTGTTGGTTGTACTGTCAGGTGGTTTATAGTGACAAAACTCACTGTATGATCAAATATTTCTATGTTTATATAAACTTTAACAATTTCTGTAAAAACAATGTTATACTGTAATGTAATTGTAGCAAAATTATAAAATTTATCATTTTCTTCAATTTTTACTTTCTACAGTATAAAAATGATGTATTTAATCATGTTATAATAAATATTACATAGAAAAAACCAGAAAATTTTGTTGTGTACTAGTTCATAAATTTGTATCACCATATGTATACATAACCGTTTACCAACTTTAATGTTACTGTTAGTGAATTTAATATTTTTTGTTACCAAATCTATCCCTACCAGTTACCTACAATTTTGTAACTGTATTGTAATACAACAATATAATGGTCAATTTCTTATATTTGCGTTTTGTGAAAAAAAGCAGACTAATATTTTGTCAACTATTACCAAACATTTAAAATAAGTACAATAATTTACTTTGATGGAGAGCTAATAATTGACTAATCTTTATTTAAGTTTTAATTTTTTCATTTTTACATATGTTACACATACGTTCTAAATAAAAAGCAGTTGATTCCAAAACATAAGCACTGCTTAAAGAGTTATATAAATATAGGTGTTTGAAAACCATCTCACTTTACAAACACAAACCTGTAGGAAATAATTCGTAACATATAATCTCACTGACTTGCCCTACACTATTTACATGCGTATTAAAGTATAACTACAAAGAATCTGGTTAAGATAGATTTGATTGACATACAAAAGTATACTTTCTAGATGTAAAATGTAGCATTTGTAAAGTAAAATGACAAATTACTGAACTTACATGAATGAACATTTAGTTTATGTCATAATGTCTGCTATTGTGTTTAATTGTATATTATGTTCTGCGTGTTTAATCATTTCCCAATTTTAGTTTACCATTAGTCTCATTGTACATTTTTTATAAACCAATAAATCTTTAACCAAACAGTAATTTGTATACTGTTTTATATATATAAGTAATAATATTTACTTTATAATGTTTGTGGCTTGCTACATTCAGGTTACGTTTCTTATTTGCATATTTTAAGCAGTATTTAGGTTTCCTGGAGCTTCAAACCACCTGTTTCTTGGTTATACATATGAAAGAGTCAAATATGTGAAAAAATATCGAAGCTAAATACGATTTAGTTAACTACTGTCCAATGAACTTATAAGCTAATATAATACATTTCAACACTTAAGACTAGATATATATATATAGAACCAATTTTATACTATGCGAATATTTTGTTCTCACCAACAAAATGTTTGAAATAACTAAACATATATATATATATATATATATATATATTTAACTTTAAAGCATCTGAACTCTTATTTTTTGGAATGATCATCGATTTAGCATGTTGTAACCTGATCATCTAAGTAAAGGTAAAAAAAGTATGTTAGGCTATGGAATCTAATTCATCAATGTTTCTAATATTTAAAGTTGCTATCGTAATTTGTGGTTTAATTCCTACAAAACACGTGCTTATAAAAAGGTTTTGTATATGGTCGAAATGAAAACCCGTTGGTCATACAAGATGAAGTTTTAACCTAACACAAAGGAACAAAGAAAACCATTTATTTAAGCAACTGACTTCACTTTGTTGATTAAGTCATAGACACAATGAACAGTACATTAAAATATTTTTAATTTTCTAAAATAAAGTAAAACCTTTCTTACCTTGACTTTAATATACCGACAACAACGATCAAGCATCCAAGACAATCCTGTCCACTAATCTATGAAACGCGCCACAAAATTCTTGTTTATATGCGCACAAGCGCTCAATTTCTTCTAACGACTGATCTCTTTGCCGTGATTGGCTGGTTTTGAATTGTGTGTTGATAATTCAATCTGATTGGTCAATAACGATCTCTATCCCCACACATGGCTAAATGGCACTTTTTTCAATTTTTCTACAAAGAAGTTAATGACCGACAAACAATAATGGTTAACAATTATATTTTCGTAAATTTTAAAATGATTGATGGTATATACCTAGAACTGTGTGAACCAAATAGGCAAATGACTTTGATTTAATTTTTAATTCAGGACATTTATCATGATATAATTAAAATATATTTAAATAAATCAATAAAATAAAAATGTTATATATTTGTATATAATACAAAATATTTCAATTAAATTCTTGTGTTTCACTTTTTCAATAAATAGGTGATTACTAGAAATAAAAGAGTTTTTATTCCTTAATATCTGACAAAAATAATAATAGAGGAAGTCTGGTCATAATTTTCATATGAACTTAGACTTAAAATGTATGTCTGTTGGAATTTCTGTATTGTTTATGAAGTTCAAGTTTTTATCGTATTATAATATTATAATTGTTCTAACAAATAACTGAACAGAATTTAACATTTATAAAGCGAAAACAAATTTTCTTCATATGCAGATTTGACTTATCAATAAATAATGTTAGATGTAAATCAATCTTCCCTTTATGCTAAAAGCAATTGAACATATTATATTAGTGGGTTACACTTGCCTATAGTAGCACTTACTTATGAGGGCGGCAGTTTTCGGAGATGTGTCCAATACTCAATTCAGACAGTAACTCATTAAGTGTTTTTAGTTAAAACTGGTACCTCAAGTGAAAACGGAATCAAAATAATTTGTCTTAATGCTTTTGGTATTATAGATTTTCGAGTAATTAGTTTTTTTGTAATGAAAATAGATTTAGGTTTTTAGTTTTATGTTTAAAAAAATAATTCAAGATATTAGTTTTAGAATTGTGAAATATAATTTGTGGAAGTTTTCCTTTGTATTAAAAATAATCATATTACACACACACATACACACACAAACAAACCCACATACACTCACACACACACACACACACACACACACACACACACACACACACACACACACACACACACACACACACACACACACACATATATATAAATATATAGTCTGTAACAATAGCAACTGTAGATTCATGGCACAGTTAGAAAAACAGTTTATTGAAAAAAAACAAATAAAATGATGAAATTATAGAGTCATTAAAAAGTGTAAAGGTTGAGGTAAGACACCAAAATGATTTGCTACATTCATTCTGATAAGGTACAATATTTTATTCTAGGTGATTCTAAAGATCCACCAAATAAAAAAGTATTGTAATACAGGAACTAATTTTATAACAATCTTAACGAAATGTGAAATGATAAATTCAAATTTGCAACATCTCTAATAAAAATATAGTCCTGGAACTATAATACAAGGAAACTTTGCTTTTTCTCATTTTTACTTAGAGTATTATATTACTAATATAATTCTTGTTATAAATAGTTTTTAAAACTTAGTTATGTTTTTCTAAATATTTAGTTTTAAGGCTATCAAAATAATTAGAACCCCTAAGTTTTCATTAAGATGTGCTAATTTAATTCATTTCATGAATACCTTTTCAATAGCATATAGGCCAACAACTATTTCCTGATTTATAAAAAAGCTGCATATAAAGATATGAATGCCTTTTGTCAGGCAAACAATAAGTAAATGAGTATAGTTAAGTGATTCATATAGCCTTGACTTCATATCTAATCAAGGTTTACAGAAAGTTGGTGCAATGCATGTTTATTTGAAACAAAGGCTTCAAAAAAAATCTTATGATCTACATTGTCAATATGACTCTTTTCCAATACAAAAGAAAGAAACTTAGGTGTAAAACACAATTTTAAAACAAGGATATTTTAATCCCTTTAACATTAGTTTATGACTATCTGAACTATAAATTTTGTAAAGTTCGGATAGCCACAAACTAATGTTAAAGTGATTAATGTTAAAATAAGATTCACTGAACGTCATAGACTACAAAATTCAAAAGGATATTTTATAGAAACATAAGTAACATACACACAGGTTGAATAAAATGTACCTCTTACAATTTACTTGCTAATTACTTATGTTGTTATTACAACGTAAATAATTTAAGTTGCTTGCTGTAATCATCTTGAATTCTGTGATTAAACTATAGTTAATTAATACATAACTAAGTGAATACTTAAGAGCTTAGCTCCTTTATAGAAACGATTGTTTCGAGCAAGTAAGCTCTAAAGTATTCATTTAGTTATGTATTAATTATAGTAAATAATTAATTATAAACTGTATATAAGATAATATCTGAAGCAACAAGCTATTAAACCGATGGCCAGTTGCATTTTCCTTTAGTTTTTATAAGTCTACTATTGTATATTTCATATTGGAACTTTAGTAGGTCTAGGGCTATGTAATGTTAAACCACACAACACACACTGCAAGGTTTTTGCAGAAATTAGTATCTATGGCTGCATTATATTTATAACTGGTTTTAAAATTAATTAGATTATTCAGAAATAGAAAAGCCTAATAGTAATGCATTTTAAATGTGTTTACACATAACCAATTTTAGTTTGGATTTTGTATTTAAACTTTTTTACTATAAATTTTAATACCTATTTTAACTACATTCCAGACGTTATTTTTATTATTTGTGTGTGTTTGTATGTGTGTGTGTGTGTATGTGTGTGTGTGTGTGTGTGTGTGTGTGTGTGTGAGTGTGTGTTTGTGTGTGTGTGTTTGTATGTATGTATGTGTGTGTGTGTGTGTGTGTGTGTGTGTGTGTGTGTGTGTGTGTGTATGTGTGTGTATGTGTGTGTGTGTGTGTGTGTGTGTGTGTGTGTGTGTGTGTGTGTGTGTATGTGTGTGTGTGTGTGTGTGTGTGTGTGTGTGTGTGTGTGTATGTGTGTGTGTGTGTGTGTGTGTGCGTGTGTGCGTGTGCGTGTGTGCGTGTGCGTGTGTGTGTGTGTGTGTGTGTGTGTGTGTGTGTGTGTGTGTGTGTGTGTGTGTGTGTACTTATATAAAAATTCTTACAAAAATATTTAGAACTTTATTAAGTTTATACCTAAAACTTGCGCCATCACAGACTTTCGCCGATTTAAATCTGCTTTCGTTGAAATACAAGTGGAATGATAAATTACAAGAGCATACATTATAGGTTAACAATGAATGTCCCCTTTCCTTTGGTAATGAATAACCCTATCAATCGATAAGGCTGTGTACTTTGTGATATAGCTTCTGACCTTGAAATGCAACATAGTTTAAACTTTACAGTCCCCCTTTTGTTGTTTGCTTGGTGTGGTTCTTGCCCAAATTGATTATTTAGCCCAATAGAAAATTCGAGTGTAGTAGGCTTACATAAGATTGTTAAGAAAACAATATTTCACACTGCTTACTCAATTTTTATTACTCATGTTTATTTTTTATAGATAGTTAATCTGGATGCAGGTATTAGATTTTCTAAAATTTATGTAAAGTTATTAACCAAATAGTCTAAAATCCATAACTTTTTCCTGCTACCAACCCAGACAGATGAAGATCGCTAGGCAGAGAATAATAATAAATGTTTTAGTAATTTTGTTCATAATTTTACTTAAATTACAAGTTCGGTACTTAATTAATTTATTTAAGTTCAAATATAAACGTTTTGCAGTTTGTAAAAAAAATCCGTTAATTACAAATACAAAAACTGAGATATGATATATTTTGTTTATAGCAAAATTGAAAAAATTAAAGCTTATGAATATAAAACTATTTAATTTAAAATGCTGATGCACATTTCGAAATCAAATTTCAACAACTTTAAAGTTCTAAAATGACGTTTTCGATTATAAGTATAAGTAGCCTACTTAAAGTTTGATGAAATCTTAAGATTGTTGAACCATCATCGACTAAAACTAACTACAATGAGCTTCTGGTATAGTTAGAACTTTCAAAGCATTTTAACTCTTAATTTTGTTAATAATTTTGTTGAGCACTGTGGATTAATTTTTTATCTAAATAAATAAAACCCACTAACCACAATACAAACATTTTTATTTTACTACAATTACTTTATGTAAATTTCGATTACATGGTAATCATCTTCAGTGTACTTTTGAAGATGATTACCACGTAATCGAAATGTATATAAAGTAATTGTAGTAAAATAAAAATGTTTGTATTGTGGTTAGTGGGTTTTCTTAGTTTTGTGATTTGAAGGTTTTATCTAGTAGGCCTATATTATGAATTTGTCAAAAGTTCTTTGATAGCTTATGTTCATGAAAAGCTCAAAATATTCAAATAAAAACAGTTCGCGAGCTTTAAATAACTTCGACGTTCGAATTTGTTTTTCAATAACGATTGCCAACCTTTTAGTTAAAGTAGTATTAATTTATTAAAACAATTTGAAGTTATTTTTTAAAAATAACCTTAAATTAAGTAATTTTATATTAAATTTAATCATTTAAGCTTATTTTTCACAAATTTACATAGCCAGAGCTACAATCTAAGTTCGACAAGACAATATCTTAAACTCAAACCTAGAATTTTTCGCCGATCGTCGTAAACAAAAAACCGGAGAAAATCATTTTGAAAATTTTAATGACTTACAGTCCTTTTAAGAATGTTCTTTGAAAATGATTATAAAAAGTAATTTATAGACTAGAAACGAAAAAAGTTTAAGCAAATAAAGTTTACATATTTACAATTTGAAATTACGTACGACCAGACATTCTATCAATTTAAGTCGTTAAAATTGTCAACTCCTGTTATGCAGGAATGTATAAATGTAAACAAACTGCATAAATTGTTTAAAGATATTTTACAGCTAAAAGCAATGTTTATGTAAAACGTAATGGGATATTTTTAATGGGGCATTTTCTGTACGTATAGGTTATGCAGTTTAGTATAGTTCCACGAGTCTGTACTTCCAGACGAAGAAACCGTTGGAGCAAGTTCCTAATGAGTCATGCATTACGGCCTTGCATCTCTCTGTATATGGACAGTGCGGATGTAGGCGCCGTCCTACACAATAACCGTCTTAAGAGTTAGGCCCAACGGTCGTATTCAAATACCTTTTACTTTGCAGTGTACGATGCAAAAATGTAGTCATTTACAATACGGTTTTACATCCCCATTAGAAAAAAAAATTACAATTTAGGCTATAACATACTCTAATTTCACTATATGGACTTGTATTTATATTAATTTGAACCTGAAATAACTTTTCATGGAATTGCAGTTTTCATAACATTGTTCAAATGTCTCAGTCTTTTTGAATAATTAGTTTAATTAGGAAAGGGAATTTCTTCTTTGTTGTGTAGATTCAAACCGAACGATATGAAATCGGCAATGAGCAATCGCGATTCTCTAAATGGCCAAATAATTCTCTACATTTTGAAGGTAGTAAAAACATTGCTTTTTTATTCTCTGTAAGCTTCTACACAATAGTTTCAATATTATATCATAGTTTTTTTTTAATGTTAAGTGAAAAATATTTTGAACAGGTTCGTTAGTGTAGAACATGCAGACCAGTAGCAGGCCTGAGCCTAGCCAACTTTTTTATATTTATTTGTTATAATACTTCTTCATTGACAATAATTTAAAAAGATAAATGTTAAGGTAAAAAAAATACTCATATTATTATAGCAAAATATAGAATATATCTAGCCACAATAAAATAGGAAATAATAGCCTTTTCTTTAGCTCATTGTACCTATTTGCCCTGAGAGTAAAATTGCCCTCAAACACACCATTTAAATTTTAAACAATTTTCGGAGGGGCGCTAGTCCCTCTTCCCCGGTGGTTACGACTCCCTTAAACAGTCGCTACCCAAAAAATAAACCCTGAAGCAGCCTCTGATGTGGGCCTATACAATTTCAATTTTGTTTTGAGTTTCAAGATGAGAAATCCATAAGGCTACAGCTGATAACAATAAAAAAAATTGGCAAAAACCCCAATACCACAAACATTTTAAAAAAATAACTACAAGTTACCTAAGATTAAACCCTTATGTACATTTCGATAACCATCTCATTATCATCATCAGAGAGTCTTATTACAAAATAGAAATCAATAATTTACAAACAATAGACTGACATGTCATCGAAATGTACATAAGGGTTTAATCTTAGATAACTTGTAATATTAGCTATGTTATATTATTCTTGTAGTAATTGGAGTTTTTGCCAATATTTTTATTGTAGTATATTGTGCCACTGTGCTCTTGATATCGTATACTATAACTGATGGTTAAGGATATGGAGGCTAAGAAAAAAGGCAATTCACAAAAAAATTAAAGTTCGGATAGTCCTAAACTAATGTAAATGTGATAAATTAAGTTTCACGGAACGTAATAGACTACAAAATTCAAGAGTGAAAAAGGCAAGTTAGGTTATTCTTAGAACTAGGGTGAATTATGAGCAGTTCTAGAGAGGTCTTAGTCCCTCAAAGGGTCTACAATGTAATGCATACTCTGCTAATGAGACCTACTTCAGACGCTGGCATGACCATTTGCCTCTCTCTCTGAATGTTTGTTTTAGTATCAAGATATTGTGAATCAGAGGAAATTGTAATTGCACATAGCATGTGAACGAGGGTTTCAGGATAGGAATTTTATGTTACAATAACTGCAGAGAATATGTAAAACCCTAAGCAAAAAAAAAATTGTTTTGGAGCAAGTTTCATGAATTTGTCTTAGCAGAGAATTTGATTAAAATGAATCTTGCTCTAAACAAAACAAAATTAAGACTTTTGAATTTTGTAGTCCATTACGTTCAGTGAATCTAAATTAATCACTTTATCATAAGTTTATGACTATCCGAATTTGAAATTTTTTAAATTTGTAAAAACTTACTAAGACAGAACGTTTTCGATCGCTATATGGCAATATTCATCAGTGTCTTTTGCTTGGAGTTGTTGTGTTTTGCCCCCATCTGGTTGTCGCCGAAGCCTCCATTTCAGAGCCTTAAATTGTTGCGATGGTTACCACACAATATCATAAATTATATTCTAGGATTAAAAATGAACGAAAATAATAAAACAAACAAATAAACTGGATTAGCTGTATCAAACCTTTCTTCACAAACGGACAATGGAAAAAGAAACAGAAAACAAACTACAACACAATGCAAGCAAAGAAAGCATATAAATAGTAACAAACAAAAATAATAGTCCAACACAATATATAGAAAAAAAATGGAAAATTGCAAGGAAAACCTTTTTCTATTTAGCTACTTACAACTCACTAAAACACTTGTAAATATTTTACAAACTTGTGTATAGTAGCACTGACACATATTTGTTGTGGACGGCCATTTCGGGAGATGTGTCCCATTGTCAACTCAGACTAAATGAGTTACGGTCTGAGTTGACAATGGGACATATCTCCCGAAATGGCCGTCCTCAACAAATATAAGTAAGTGCTACTACAGGCAAGTTTGTAAAATATTTACATTTGATTTAGTGAAAACTAGTAGCTCACGTGAAGATGGAATCAACAAATATAAGTAAGTGCTACTACAGGCAAGTATGTAAAATATTTACAGGTAATTTAGTGAAAACTACTAGCTCACGTGAAGATGGAATCAACAAATATAAGTAAGTGCTACTACAGGCAAGTATGTAAAATATTTACAGGTAATTTAGTGAAAACTAGTAGCTCACGTGAAGATGGAATCATCAAATATAAATAAGTGCTACTACAGGCAAGTATGTAAAATATTTACAGGTAATTTAGTGAAAACTAGTAACTCACGTGAAGATGGAATCAACAAATATAAGTAAGTGCTACTACAGGCAAGGGCGCCCATACACACGGGCAGGGTGGGGCCGTGGCCCCCCTAGCTCCCAGAAAAATACAAATTAAAATTATTAAGACTTTCGTACAAATATTTCTTTTTTATTTTCAGCTGATGTGGAAGAACTATATTTTAATTATAATAAATTTTCACAGTATTAACAATATAAATAGTATATTTATGCGGTTCTGCTACATTAACATCTTGACTGAACGAAGTAGGTTTTAAAGTCAGACACTATCGAATATCCATATTATGTGATTATGTCAATGTGGACCAGTTAATGGTTGCGTCAATTAAAGGAAAACAGTTAAACAGGACACGACTAATATCCTAGACGCTGACACAGCGAGCCAGCTATCCCAATGATAAGGAAAACGTGACAGGAAGGACAACCTAGGCCCTTCCGACTGACGCTGCATTTCTTCTCTGTTGCATGTCATCTGCGTTCGACATTGTAGTACTGTATTGGGTGCAAGTAGGAAGCAGGGAGATTATATATTGCCTGGGCAGACTTGCATCTGATCGAAATGTCAGTCAGGAAACAAGAACACGTGCCAACCAACTAGATACTTCTACATCTTCGGCAAAATTCATTATTTGCTTGATTATTATTTCCAGATACTCTTCTTATCTAGAGCCTGCAGTTAATAAGCTACAGAGTATCGATATGGACCTTCACAAAGTACATCAGTACATAAATACAGATTTACTGGGGACTTTTAAAAGTCATAGAGAGGAAAATTCGAATGAATTCTCAAACATTTTCGGAAGAGGTCACACGTACTTGTAATGAACTTGATATTGACATAAAAATTCCAAGATTGGCTGGAAAGAGTTAATGTCGAGTGTGGTACATGTGAGGATTACTTCAGAGCATCAATTTATAATCCTTACATAGATTCATTAATTATGTCTTTATCAACAAGATTTGAAAACAGTAATGAGGAATTTCAAAGGAGGAATTTTACACCCTCTTACAATAAAAAAGCTTCACAGTAAAGAAGATTATATGACACATATTAAAAGACTGCAAGAGTTCTATAACATTGATAACTTGGAAGGAGAGGCCAGATTATGGTTAGATTTATGGAAATCCAAAGAATTTTCGGATAAAACAACACTCCAAGATGTTCTCACAGAAACCACATTTCATTCAGCAGTGAGGGAAATGGTAATTTATTATCAAACTATACCTCCTACAACTTGCACTGTGGAACGTTCCTTTAGTACACTCCGCCGTGTAAAGACTTGGCTACGTAATACGATTGGCGAGGACCGTCTTTCTGGATTGTGTCTGCTCAGTTTACACAGAAACAGAGTGAAATCAAAGTGTGCTAGTTTCCAGGATAAAGTTATTGATCAATTTGGACAGAAAAAGAGAAATTTGCATTTTCAGACAAATATTAGTCTAGGGTAATCTGGCGAATACGAAGGTCTGTAGCCGCGTCCAGACATGAGCCGCGAGCATTATGGTGTAACATTTTGGCGTCATTTTGCCGATCATCGAGCCTGGTCGCGAGTGCAGTATCGTCATAAATAATCGTAAAAATAAATTAATCGATACAAAAAAGCCTGTAAAAATTAAAAGTTTCGAATTTTCTAAAGTGCCTTAAAACTCACCATTTTAATCCTAATTTTTCAAAATTTCACCGGACCCCCTTCTCATGGAGGGAATCCCATTCCCCCAGGTATCAGATTTGGCCCCCCCCCCATAAAATTATACATGGGCGCCCATGACTACAGGCAAGTATGTAAAATATTTACAGGTAATTTAGTGAAAACTACTAGCTCACGTGAAGATGGAATCAACAAATATAAGTAAGTGCTACTACAGGCAAGTATGTAAAATATTTACAGGTAATTTAGTGAAAACTACTAGCTCACGTGAAGATGGAATCAACAAATATAAGTAAGTGCTACTACAGGCAAGTATGTAAAATATTTACAGGTAATTTAGTGAAAACTAGTAGCTCACGTGAAGATGGAATCATCAAATATAAGTAAGTGCTACTACAGGCAAGTATGTAAAATATTTACAGGTAATTTAGTGAAAACTAGTAACTCACGTGAAGATGGAATCAACAAATATAAATATACTTATAATTGTTATTCTGACACATGTTTATACATATTTATATTAATTGTAATTATAAAATAAAAAGAAACTAAAATAGCATTTTTTTGTTGATTCAAGAAGGAATTGACCTAAAATGTTTTTTTGAAATTTTGCTTGTTTTTCAGTATTTTGACTGATGTGAAATTAGTCAACATTTGTTACTTCTACTTCTGTGTAAATAAATATATTTAAATAGATGTATTATAATATTAAATTGAATTTATTGAGGGAGTTATTTCTCTGGGAAATCCTAATTTTTGGGAATATATTAACTTCTTCCCTCCCTCTATATCCCCCAGTTAGTTCGTTAGCTAAACGTTGTGTGCCCCAATCCCAGGATGGAATTCTGGATGTACCCAAATACATTTTTAAACATGGTTGGATTTTATAGTGCATGGTTTGGAAGGGCGATAGTGCTAAAAACATATCTTGCCTGTTCTACATATAAACATTTTTGTAATGGCTCTGCTTATAGCTGGCAGGAAAACTACTTCATTATGTTAAAGATCTGGACATATGTTAATGTGCAATATTTGGGGCATGTTATTCACAGGCAGCTGCGAGTGACAGGTTATCCAAGCCAGTCTCTGATAGATGAGTAGTCCAGCAGATATAGGTTACATCATGCAGAATATAATAACTGCCCAATAATTCCTGACTTAAAACGAATAATGAGAAAGAGGTGCAAACTGAACAAACACTTATTGTGAAAATACTTCTAAATAAATTCATATATATATATATATATATATATATATATATATATATATACATATATTTACAAGTAATAATAATAATACCTTCATATATATACAGTGAAACCTCTGTTAAACGAACACATATTGTTTTCAATATTTTGTTCGTCCATGAGAGGTGTCCGTTTAGTGGATGGGTGTTAGAGGAAGCCGAATTAAAAAAAAATATTACACTAATTATTCACTACACACTTATCCAATACAGTGTTAGGCTACAGTGTTTAACTAATACTAATATAATAATGTATTTAATACCATTACTAATGTACAGTATTTAATTAAAATTGCAGACTACCTTTTTAAAAATGCAGTATACTGTACTATAAATACTGTACATTTATTAAACATAAATTCAAAAGCAAATTAAAAAAAACTCTGAGACAATGTAGTAATACAGTACTGTACAATAATTTAATTTGTGAATAAATGTAGAGCCTAGCCTATGAATTTTTAAAATAAAGATTAATCGTCATTTGTTTTAATGAGCGGTGGGCCTGTAAAACTTGATTTTTCGTATGCATAATCAGCTCAGAAATCATATTTAAACCAGAAGCGTCTGAAATGAAATTTAAACTTGAAATAATGTTTTCGAATCCAACAGTTACCTTTGCACAGCTGTAATGGTAGGTACGAATGAATAAATGTGCTGCCATGTATGCCGAGGCAAGTGAACAAATTCGATTCTTTCTTCTGATTGTATACGTAGTAATTTCAGCTATATTTTGCAGTACATTTGTCCGCATATCAGAGGCACAAAAAACAAAAAAAGGCACCATTTGCTGGTTGTTGTCCGTTTAATGGAGTGTCTGTTCAAAGGAGGGAAAAATCCTATGTATGAATTATTAAATTTTCGGTTCCCAGAAAAATGCCTGTTCAAGAGAAGTGTCCCTACGCTGGAGGTGTCCGTTCAGGGTGGTTTCACCACATATATATATATATATATATATATATATATATATATATATTTAGGTTAGTTTTGGTTGGTAAAGATTATTTAGATTTTTTGGACTAGGAGACTGACAGACTTACCTTGGTAAGAGTCCACACTGTAGTCTTGAAATAGAAACACATAAAAGCACTTAAACAATGATATATTTCAACCACACAGTGGTCTTTGTCAATCGAAGAGAAAACACAAAAAGAAATATGAGAGAATGAAATAAAATAAATACAAGTTGTAATCACAGATTGTGTAGAGTAGAAATCAGATGTCACAGATGCACAGATTAAAGATATACATATATTGTTTCCATGAGCATATGAGTGATTATAGTTTATATAAGTCTGTCAGGGGGAAAAAGATAAGGCTATTAGAAAAAAAAAAAAAAAAAAAAAAAAAAAAAAAAAAAAAAAAAAAAAAAAGAGGAAAAAAGAGAAGGTGGTATGATAGTTCCCACCTTCTCAGTTCTGAGGGATTGCAATCAGGGGGGAGTGATTTAATTATTTTTGTGGTATAGCAGTCATCAAAAGTTGTGATGTTGTGACTCGCAGCATGTTGAGCTGTTGGTCTATCCATATTCATAATTTTAACATCATGTCTGTGGCCATTCATTCTGATATTCAAACCATCCGTGGTCAGGCCTATGTACTGTGCTGAGCAAAGTTTACATTGTAGCTGGTATATGACATTTTTCGATGTACAATTATGATGACCCTGTATTTTGAAGACAATTTTTGTTGTTTGGCTGTTGAAACTATTTGCTGAGGGGTGTATTAGACACGTCTTGCATCTAGGTCTATTGCATGGGAAGGAGCCATGAGGAAGTTTGTGTGGTTTCTCTGCATCAGGGTCTGGTAGTTTAGGATGTACTAGGATGTTTTTCAAGTTGGGAGGTTGCTTGTACCAAATTTGCGGTGGATCGGTGAAAAGATTTTTGGTGTGGACGGAAGCTTGAAGAATTTTGAAGCCATCTTTCAATATCTTGTTGAGTTTATGTAGACCAGGATGGTAGTCTGTTATTAAAGACAGTTTATTTTGTTCTGTTTGTGGTTTATGGTAAACCGAGGATTGTGCTGAATGAATTTGGTTTTCAATGAGTTTTTTTGGGTATCCTCTTCTCTGGAAGGCTGTTGATATCTTTCTATTAAAATCTTCCAATTCCCTATCATTCGAACAGATTCTCTTACCCCTGATTGCTTGACTGTATGGAATGGATCGTTTTATGTTTATTGGGTGGTTGCTGTCGAAATGGAGATATTGTAGGTGGTTTGTCGGTTTGATGTGAATTCCTGTGTTGATATTTCCATTCTGGAGTGTTACCTCTACATCCAAAAAGGTGATGACTGTTGTAGATTTCTCCCAGGTAAATTGAAGTGTGGAGAATTGTGTCAGGCTGTCTAAAAATGCCTCAAGTGTTGAAGCACCCTGTGTCCAAATTAGGAAGATGTCATCTATATATCTATACCAACATAATGGCTGGTGTGTTTGTGTCCTTAGAAAACTTTCTTCCAACAATCCCATGTACAGATTTGCGTACGATGGTGCCATTCTGGTGCCCATTGCTGTTCCCTTTATTTGAAGGTAGTTCCTTCCCTCAATCTGAAAGTTGTTCTTCTCGAGGATGAACCTGGTCAGGTTCACAAGAAAAGGTGTAGTGGGAGAAGGCTTGCCTGGGCGTTTGTTTAGAAAATTCTCTATTGCAGATAGGCCGTGTGCATGAGGGATGTTGGTATAGAGAGAGGTGACATCTATGGTGACCAAAATAGTTACCGGGGGTAGAGGTACAGATATTTGTGAGAGTCAATCTATGAAATGATTGGTATACTTAGTTGAAATTATTATACCGAATGGCACACATTGTGCTGTTTTTCAATTTAATTTGACTCATATTCTGCTGTTGGGGAAAGCAAGAATTCACACACAATGATGTATGACCTCAATATAAGTGGCTGAATATAGCAAGAGACTTGGCCAGCTGATGGACTGTGTCCTACTATTAGACCGAGTAAACATGAACACGTGAAGTGTCGTCTTACTTAGACCGTGTGGGATTTATATATACTACTACAAAACCAAGTTCAAAGAGTGGAATACTAGCAGCAATACTACCTGCCCAAGTAATCATTGCATGCAAGAAATGTGTGATTTACTGCTACTGTGCTGCTCCCTACTAGTATCCCCTTCTTTAACCACAATGTTTACTCGGTCGGTTACTCGCTTGACATTTGTCAAACTTCGTTGCTATAACACAACTCTCGGTCTGCCACTACCACAGCTCTTGTTCCCACTGTGCTTAGATGCGAGAGAGACACATTGACTAGCCTTTCAACTTCACTAGTTGTCCTTACTTAAGGCTCTATTATAATATGCCACTTCTACATATCTGTACCCTTTATAAAAGCTATGCCTGTCAAGGATGTCTGAGTGTATCTGCAATACAGTAATAAAGAGTGGAAGGTATACTTATGGAGCCTTACACCTTGTCATTCAGTAGGTACCTAGACTCGCTACAGCTCGAAATAGTTACATCTTTCGTAAGTTTACACAAAAATTATCTTGAAACTTAATTCTTATCTACAGTACTAAAAGAGTTTAACCGAAACCATTAGATGAACTAAAATATCCAAGACAACTCAGTGGACAGAATGGGACATAGTACTTCTCAAAGATCACTAATATCTTAAAGACCTCTCTAGAAACATTTTTACTTAATATACACATATTTTAATTTAAATAGATAAAACCTCTGTACCACAAATAACTTTTACCTTTATTTAATACCTTATGCACATTTCAATTGCACAGCAATCATAGTTACCAATTAAAATATTTGATGAAAAATGTTGTTTTAATGTAGTTGTATTGTAAATTACCTCTGAGGATAATTGCTATGCAATTGAAATGTATATTAGGTGTTAAATAAAGGAAAAAGTTATTTATAGTCACATTTGTTGATTCCATCTTCGCGTAAGCTACTAGTAATCACTAACACTTTTAATGTTTTAAATTTGCCTATAGTAGCACTTACTTTGTTTGTTGAGGACGGCCGTTTCGGGAGATGTGTCCCTTTGTCAACTCAGACCGTAACTCAAAGACCGAGTTACGGTCTGAGTTGACAAAGGGACACATCTCCCGAAACGGCCGTCCTGAACAAACAAAGTAAGTGCTACTATAGGCAAATTTAAAACATTAAAAGTGTAAGTTATTTATAGTATTGAGGTTTTATTTATTTAACATTACGCTATAGTTGATTTATATAATTATACATATATACAGATTTATATTGTTATTTATAAACAAATAAGATAAAATATATTACAATGAATATGGTTAGCTGATTCAAATTGGGCCAAGAGCATTGATACAAGGGTTGATGGCCCATTGAATAGGGCTTAAACCCTATTTCATCTAGTTTTCAATGTTGCATTGTTATTATATAATTCACTCTGCCTTAAATTAACTTAGTCCTATTCTTGAATTTTGTAGTCTATTACGTTTGATGAATCTTAATTAATCCTTTAACATTAGTTTATGACTATCCGAACTTTAAATTTTGTAAACTGTTAAAACGTACTGAGACAGAAAGTTTGAGTAAAATGTTGAGTTGGTATTTTGTTTGTGTTCCTCAACTCTTTGTTTAAAGATGCAACCTGTTTGTCCAATGTAGAATTTGTTACATTTGTCGCAGTTTAGTTTGTATACGCCTGGTGCTTGTAGTTTATCTTTGTTGTTGCTGTTGTGTTGTACTTTGTATTGTAACTTGTTATTAGTTTTGTATGCTATTTTGTATCCTGTTTTCTGAAATTTGCGGGCTATTTTGTTTGTTGTTTTGTTTATGTATGGTAATGGGATGTATTTGTTTTCCCTGTTTGTAGTGGTTATTTTAGTGTTTTTTTTTTGTATTTTGTACCTTAGTTTGTCTATTATTGTGGTTTTGTATCCATTTGTGTATGCTAAATATTTAATTGTGTCTAGTTCTTTGTTTATGTTTTCTGTGGTCATTGGAATTTCTTTAAATTTATGAAGCAAGGATCTGAAGGCAGCGTGTTTGTGTTGGACAGGGTGGTTTGAGGTGTAGTGATAAATGTGTCTGTTGTTATGGTTTCCTGTAGATGTTGAAACTGCGTTTTTGTGTATGGCTTTTGGTTATGGTTAGGCCAAGGGTGTTTAGGAATCGGTTGGTTTCAATCTCTGAAGTGAGGTGGATTTTTGGGTGTATTTTATTAGTGTAGGTGAGGAGTTTTTTACATTGTCGGGAGTTGCCTCTGTATAGTGTTATGATATCATTGACGTATCTGTGCCCGTAAGTTCGGATAGCCATAAACTATTGTTTAAGGGATTAATTAGGATTCACCGAACGTAATGGACCACAAAATTCAAGAATTATGCCATAGTTTGTCTATTATTATGGTGTTGTATCCATTTGTGTATGCTATGTATTTAATTAGTCCTATTGTTTAGCTAGTACCATATCTTGTGTTATTACAAATTGTCTATTTTGTACATTAATTAATTAAAGTTTATCTTGAGCTTGATTTTAGAGGGATGTACATCAACCACGACCCAGTGATAGTTATCATTTAATGTTCATATTCCTGGAAAGGGTTTAAGAAACAGTAATCAAAGGATAACTCTTACACTGGAGCCGTGGTAACAAACAATCTTATCGTGTTTTGACTCTATTAAAAAATTGACTACATATTTTGTTCTATTTGACCTCTTTATAACCAGTAATTACTGATTCGATCATCCTCATGAACAAAGAAAGTATTCACAGAAACCATTACGTATTCACTTAGTTAAGAATATTTTAATTAGAGTTTAAAGAAAGTAAGTGCTATTGTAGGCAAGTGTAACATTTCAATATATATACTAGAGTAAGTAAGAACTGGATAATTTAGCCAATTGACATCGCTAAATTACCCATATCTCTTGCATTGACAGTTGAGCATATTTAACATCTGCTATTTATGAATCATCCATGAATTTTCTGCATGTTGAAACTAATTATTGTTTTTGGAAATTTCAAGAAAGTAACTAACATAGTTTTCACATTATATTTTATTAGAATGGCAAAATATCCATGTGTACTGATGGTTGAACTTACCACGGTTAGCAAGTGCCAATTTCGAAGAAAGGTTTGCCACGTACTCATAATGGTAAAATGGAAAATCAAAGTTTTGTCTTTATGTGCTAAACTTAAAATTGTGAATGGGTTCTAGTTCGGAAAATTGAAAAAAAACACAAAATATGTTTGATTTACCAGATTCTACCTTTCATAAAATTAAAGTATTCTATAAAGTCAGTACTCTAAGTGAAACTGAAACATTAAGAGCCATTACGGTTTTAACGAGTTAACCTAATACAATTTTAAAATAAAAAAAATATTATTTAATTATGAGTTTCTTGATGTTGAAAAGTTCCTTATAGATTGGATAAAACAAACCCACAATAAGAACAATCTCATAGACCTTTCTTTGAACAAAATTTAAAAACTTTGCTAGAATATTGTGATTTCAGAACTTTTTAGCTAATAATAACTGTTTAGAGCAGTGTCTCCCAAACCTTTTCTAACCATTCCCCACTTTCGGGATTTTGTAATTTTTTTTTGCCCACCTGATTTTAAAAAAAACTCACAAATCTTAAAATTAAAAACACATACATTCAAATACCTACATATAAGTTGAGAAATGAGGATTTCTAAGGACATTATTATCTTAATAGGTATATCATGTTTAGATATGATTATGTAGATTAAAATTATGCAAATAATAGGTCTAAAAAAGGAATAACAGTAATAAATTGTAATTACATGAATTTTTATATGTAATTAATTAAACAACATGAGGCCTATGTCTAATTAATCTGAGGGATGGATTTGATGATTTTCAATAAATTTATTGATGTCTTCAGCTAATTATGTTGGAAAAATTCTAAGTTCTCCTCGCTTTTCAATTTCTAACCTATTTCTAGACTTTGTCACAGGATTATTTACTGCACTAAACCCTCTTTCAACCATGTAAGAAGAAGGAAAGGGTAAAAAAAAAGTTTGGGTAACCAAGATATTACTAAAACACTAGTGAAAGTAGTGTTTCTACTAGCTTTCACATTAGTGAAGCTCACGTGAAGATGAAATCAACAAATACCAAGATATTATTTAGTAATTGGATGAAAAAGTAAACAAGGATATGAAAATAGAATGAAAAAATCATGCTTGTTATTAACATTTGTGCCATCATTATAGATTTATTAACACTTGAAAATATAAAAGTCGTGTTTTTGCCGTCAATACAACCAGTAAACTTCAGTCTTCAGATCAAGGTACCATACATACAGTCAAATGTTTTTATCACAGAGACATTGTTAAACATACTCTTACATGCTTCAAAGAAAACGCCTAAATATTAACATACTTATAGCCATGAAATTTGTAAGGAGAGCATGGTACACAGTCAGTGATGTTACTAACAATCAATTTTAAAATCCTGTTGCTGTTCATGTCAAACTGGTTGTTAATGGCTTATTATACTTTTGCTATTACTTGCGACCAGACTTTTTGTTAACTAAAGTTTGTTAAATTGTTAACTTACACTTGGAGGGAATGTTTTTGTCTTACTACTTCTTCAGCCTCGTATTTTTGCCGCTAGGATTGCTACAGCTGTGCTTCTTTGGTACCATTTTTTGAAAGTTAGAAGTGATGTGATTGAAGAGTCTGTGTGATCTGTGCTGTGTTTGGTCATTTAGGATGTCATTTTTAGATGTGATGCTATGTCTGTATATTTTATATTGTTCTAGTGTTTTACTTGTTCTAAACACACTAGAACAATATGAAACATACAGACACAGCAACACACATAAAAATGACATCCTAAATGAACAAACACGGCACAGATGACACATACTTTTTGATCTCATCACTTCTAACTTTCAAAAATTGGTACCAAATAAGCACAACTGAAGCAATCCTAGTGGCAAAAATACGAGGCTGAAGAAGTAGTAAGACAAGAACGTTTCCTCCAAGTGTAAGTTAACAATTTAACAAACTTTAGTTAACAAAAAGTCTGGTCGCAAGTAATAGCAAAAGTATAATAAGTAACAATAAATTCTTCAAGAAAGCTGGCTTTCGGATTAGTACAGAAAACAAGACTTTTTGCTAGAAGGACTTTGTAATATGAAGTTTTTACTGAAGTTTGGAAAGTATCAAAAAGGTGCATATTAATTATTTACTAAGGTGTATGATGAACCAGTTAATCTTTTACAAGTGGTATAAATGTGGTGGGCATAAATTACAAGCTGCATTGTAACATCATTTTAGGTGATGTTGCGTATTAAGAGAAATTCAGAAAACAAACGGAACGTTAAAAATTTTAAAATGTAAAATATAAATAGAAATAATTTAAAAAATTGTATTTGAACTGAAGTCCATGGATGAGTATGACATGTGTTTTCAAAAATTGGAACTGTCAGGTGCGCTGCTCAGTTCTGATGCGCTTAAACTTAGATAGCTGCATGCTAGCTTTGCTACTTCCTTCTTAACTTTCGAGATGTGATCGAATGAGGACCTCTTTCGAGATATAAGAGCAAGGGACGCCTTTATTTTTTTTTGTACAGTATGTTAATTGAAATTTTGTTTTTATTAGAAGAAATGTTGCTGCCTTAAGAAATGCCTTAAGAGGAGATGTTGCTACCGGAACGCTAAATGGAGAGATCCGTACCGAAATAATTCTTGTTGTTTCACCGTGGTAAAAAAAGCAGCTAAGTTATACTTTAAAACATTATGTGTTAAAAAGGAATAACATTTAAAAAACATAACTTTAATCTTTCACGGCTTTATAAGCCAGTTTTCAGTCGTGCAATGTATTAACTTGTTTAAATTCAAATTTACAATCTTAAATGCGTCTTAAATATATGTAAAGCAATTTCAAATTAAATGTCACGCACCCTGCCACAGATTTTTATATTGTAAGTTCTCTTAAATTAAGTATGTATGCAACGAGCGTAAGCCAACATTTCCAGTATATATTTATTTGTAATTTTTAATTTGCTAAAGTAAAATTTGATTTATTTGAATTAACATTTGTCTCTAAATCATTCATGGAATACATCATTCTTGTTTCAACTGAACATTTGACACTGCAGGTCAATCTTTAATTATGTAACGAATTGCTGCAATCTTTAACATCACTTAATTCCTTTAGAATTAATATAACAACAAAATTACCACACGTTACATAAATTGCGTGACTCTGCTGGTTTTGTTTCTTTCTATAATATGAATCACAGCATGAAATTCAAGAACAATCACGAGATCATCAAAGCTATGAAGAAGCTCTTAAAGGAGTTCAGGAAAGATGGCTTGTTGTTCTGGGTCAAGAAGTGATATAAATGATGATAACAGGGTATTAGAAATGTTAATGGTTACTTCGAAAATCTCATGTAAGTTTGGAATGTTGGATAAATATTTGTTGCCTGTGGAGCATTTTTATCCTTACTTTTTACACAGACCTTACATTTAATATATGAAACATTTTTTGGCAATAGAGGTTAAAGTAAACATGCAGGAGAAATTAAAACAGAAAATACAATACAAATATATTTATAAGTATACAAATACAATGTAAAACATTAAAAATATGAGAAAACATATGAGTTCATTACAATAATGACTTTATAAACAATGAACAAATATGCTTATACTAAACGCTTAATTTCTAGTAAATCTCTAGAGAGAATATAAGAAATGGTAAAAGTGTTAAAACACTGGTCAGATAAAGTAAATTGTAAGGAAATATTTATTTTATAACAATATTAAAAATAGTTTTGGAAACATTGTTTATTTTTGAGAAAAGTGATACTAAATAGGTAGAAAAAGTGTGCCCCATTCCTAAGTTTCTGCAATGTTATTTAATCTTTGACTTTTTATGAATTAAATGAATAAATTGATAAATTTACTGATTTTTACCTCTGACTGAAGTATTTTACTTTGAGCTTGTCAAAAATAAGCCATTTCTGTTTGATACCCTTTATTTACATGAAAAATAGTATTTATATGACAATGTAAAGATTAATACTAATACACAATAATGTATAAATAATGCAAATAAAAGTTATACAATCTTGTGTTTGCGTAGGATATATTTTGTGCAGGCCTATAACTGTATTAACAGAGGACGCAACAAAAAATATTCAAATTGATGTAATCATCTTAAATTCGCTGATTAAACTATAATTAAATAATACTTAACTAAGGGAATATTTAAAGGCTTCATGCGTTTCGAAATAAGCGTTCCTTTTATGAAGCAAAGCCTCTACTTGAAACTTTGCTTCGTAAAAGAAATGATTGTTTTAAAACACGGCAACAACTAAGCTCTTGAGTATTGACTTAGTTAAGTATTATTTAATTATAGTAAATATATATTCATTGAGTTTAGAAAGGACAGACCATATAAAAAGAAGTTTAGTGTACTGTAATCGTGAATTATAGACCTACAAAAAAAAGTTGGTTCGTATGACTCAAATAATACTAGCCTCATAGTACTTTTAATATATCAGTAATTTCAAATATGAATAAAATACATTGTGTTAAAAGTAATTAGGGAAATATATGGCAAAAAGTTGTGAAATCCTGAAACTGTATATTGTACTGTATGATGTGTTACTTAATAGGTAATCGTGAATTATAGACCTACAAAAAAAAGTTGGTTCGTATGACTCAAATAATACTAGCCTCATAGTACTTTTAATATATCAGTAATTTCAAATATGAATAAAATACATTGTGTTAAAAGTAATTAGGGAAATATATGGCAAAAAGTTGTGAAATCCTGAAACTGTATATTGTACTGTATGATGTGTTACTTAATAGATAGAAGCTCTATTAGCAACTATTTGGATCACCAAAATCAAGTATTTACTTCAAAAAACAAGGTGTCTCTCTACTACTTTCATTATAATGAAGTAGAAAATTTGGATTTGTTTTCAATAAAACATTATTTTTGAAAAGATGAATGTATTCATATTTTAACCAAAACTAGGTCTTGGCAATTCTGCCATTCGACATTGAAGATCTCAGTAATGCAAGACAAGACTGTCATCAGAAGTGCTTAGCAGAATTGTATGGTGGTCTGGCGTCATCTCACCTCTGTTGCAAGGAGTGCAGGTGAGTATGAGCAAGGCCAAATCTTTGCTTGCATACAATCAAGTCCAGTTCATATGAGGAAGTTCAGAACTGCATATGTTATATCCAGATTTCAAGGGATTGAGCAAGAGAAGGGTTCTTCTCAACGTTTTTCACTGCTGGCTTTGTTGTAGGTCTTGTTGGTGATAATCTTGATAGAAGCATGTATGAAGTTTTGCTATGGATAGGCTAGTCTTAATCAGTGGTTGATGCATACATACCCTAGATTTACTAGATCATCCATTTTCATTGTCATTCACTCTTACATAGCTCAGGACACACCAGAGTTATCACCAATTTAATTAAATTTGCCAGAACGTCTCAAATGTTTTAGATCATGTTGCAATATGTAGGGCAATAGCCAACAAGTTGATTGCGAGTTGATGAAAATTATCACCCATCGTTGACAGTATTGGATCTGTTGTTTGAGTAGCTGTTACGCAAAAACAACAGCTTTTATTTTGCTGTCATAGTTACTGGACATTGGTTTGATTATGTAGCGTAGTTCAAAAAGCTTTGACTAAGCACTAGCTCCCGTGGTATTTAGTAGCATTCCAGTGCAAATGTGTATCCTATCGTTATCTGGATATTACGCATGTATCGTTCCTATTGATGATTTTCACAGTTCATCAGTACACACAGCAGAAAAAAAAATCAAACGTTAACTTTATATAAAAATCACACATAGTCAGGCGATGCCAAACATCACAGCTCACTTCCCTTCTATCCTTAATCTGTATAAAAATTACACTTACCTAGATCTATTTATAAAAAATGATTTAATCAATTATTGATTTTTAGTTTTATCATAGCTATCAATGAGACGCCTGAAATGTCGTGTATCGCTTGCATCAGTACGGCAGCAACTACCAACATACTCAACGCCAAGTTCCAGCCATGACCTAAGGTAGTTAATCACAGGTACACACATTGATTTTTCGAGCCATCTGTAACGTAGATATTTTGTCGTTATTAGTTTACATTAAAAAAATTGGAAATGGTTTAGTGCATTTTTTCAAAAAATTTTCAAAAATTTAATTATTTAGTGATGATTGTGTTACAATTGTAATTTTTTATATATATCAACTGAGTTTTCAGTTGATGCTCAATAATGAAGACATCGTAATTAGTCTTCAAAAGTTAACTCGCATATATACCAAGTAAGATTCTTGTTTAAGTACATTATAGTGTAAGTAATAAGTGAATACTAGAAATATATTTATTTGCATTCACTCCATGTTTATTAAACTTTTTTTTAAATAATCTCTGTAGTAGTTAATGTCTCATTCCTTACAGTTTTTGTATTTTACATCTTGAGGTTTTTGTATAAACTACTACTTTTGGTATCACTTGGCAAAAAAAAAAAAAAAAAAAAAAAAACTGAGCAACAGTCTTGTCCATGACTTACAGCATTGAACAATGCACTGACCTAGTGTGAAACACGTTAGATCAAACTTTGCTGAATATTGCATATTCACAAACCATAAACATAACAACTAACCTACAAATTCTTTACAAATAAAACAAATATAACCAACAATACACAACCGAACAATATGAGATATATAAACATTTGAAACTACACCCTAAATACATACCCAACACCCAATTACAGTAAAACTCATCTACACTTTTTGATATTATACCTCCCCCTCCTACTCTCTAAAATACACCTAGATCCCTACCCTAATATCCCACCCCCATTCTAACCTATAACAACCGAGAAATCAGTTACGGTCTGAGTTGACAGTAAGACACATCTCCTGATACGGCCATCCTCAATAATTATAAAAGTAAGTGCTACTATAGGCACGTGTAACATATATTTACAAGTGTTTATAATTAGGCCTTTCTGATAACATATTGTCTAATATTTCAAGCTATTCAACCTGCATACTTACTTTCCCTGAGCAGCATCGTACCTCTCCCCACTGTTAGGGTAGCATATCAGAGGGATACTGGGTTCTTGTTTACGAATAGATTTTAGTAAGGGGTAGCAAAGAGCAGGATGAAGGCAGTTGACTCCTATTGCTAAGATCTGTTGTGGGTTAATAGCCCAGCAATGGGCTGCAACATCACTTAATCTTTCTCCATGAGATATGTGAAGATCATCCTGAAAATAAACATTTTTATAGCAGCCTAACAACTATAGAAGAGATTAATACTCAACAGATTAAATATGTATAAAACTATTCTTTGAGCTTAGCTTGTGAGTTAATGTTAAAACAAATAAAAGACATACACAAGACTCACAAATTAATCATTTATGGTTTAATCGTTAATCTTTAGTGTTATACAAGAAAATTTTATTGTAACATTTTGGTTAAAATCTTGAAATAATAATAATAATACTGAAATATTAATTATCTATTTTTTTTATATGTAATTATGTGTATGGATAAGAATTTTATTGTAATTTATGCTAATTTATTATACCTAATTGAGTTAGGTACAAAATTTCTATTTGATGTATCATGTTCAAAGTAAGGTGGTTTTGACAGGTGGGCGTGGCAACACCCACAATATAAATATAGAATTGTAACCTTAGTTTCAACTTTTAGAAATCCCTCCTGAGATCCAGCCCTTACCCAGAAGCCCTGTCCCAAATTCCTACTCGCAGCCAGTGTCGTGTAACAGGCGCTGCAAAGCCTCGGAGGCTACCAACCCCCTCCTTCTCTGACCGACTGACTGACTGACTTTCACCTTAGTTTCTGGTAGCAACACTCACTGATGATGATGACTTTGTCATTGAAACACGTATGAGTAAATAAATGATTAATTTGTGAGTCTTGTGTATATCTGTTATTTGTTTTAGATTAAATATGTGTTGAAAAAATATTTTAATTGTAAGCATAATTGGAAATTATTATGAAAACAATTTGTAATTTTCTGGTTTTTTTATTTTCTAATGTGTTAGTTAATTTAATAATCTTTGTTCACATATCCATTATTATTTACCCTTAAAAAATACTTGCTAGGTCAATTTTTTACATAGACAATTCTGTCTTACCATTTGACCTAGGCAGTCTCGCTATCTATCCAAATCATTCTGAAGAAAGATACGTTACATTCAAGTTCTCATTTGAAATTGTAAAAAGATTTATTTAAAAAAATATATTTTAAGAAATTATACTTTAAAACTTTACTAATAATATGCATTTTCAGCTTTATAAGTTAAAGTTCAGATTTTTACAAATTATTACACAACACTAGGTTAAGGTACATACTGGTTACTTTCTTAATTTTACTTATTTGTTTCTGTCAAATTACTTTAAAAATTTTAATTCAAGACGTACCTTGCCAATCACTTAAACTCTCTTGGCTTATTTACAAAAAAAAATTTTAAACTGATCTTATTAGACCAACCATTAACTTTCCTTGCATTATCTTAACCTAAATACTGATATAACTAAAGTGCCCATTGACTCATTAGTTATTGTCTGAACATTGTCAATACATATTATATTAGAACTAGCACAGCACAACACAACCCTACACTAGCTGAAATGGTTTGGTTCTCTTCAATCTTCTAACCTTTAACTGGTTATCGAGAAGTTGAAGAACCACTGTACTTGGATGAAGGTGAAGTCTCTTTTCATGTGTTTTCGCCATCTTCTTTATTTATTCTGGTATTGTCGGGATATTTAGATCTCGATGAATATCTTTGTTTTTACATACCAGGGGGCATTAACCATATTTCTCAGTAATTATTTTGGAAAATCTGGAAATTTCTACATTAGTTTCCATTGCACATCCCCAGAGTTGACTTCGATACATCCAAACTGGTTTCAAAATCTGATTGTAGATTTTTGTTTTATTTCCTAATGAGAGGTTTGAATCTCTACCCTAGAGCCAATAGTGCTTACGGTATTTTATATTTAATTCCTCCTGCTTTCTCTTGATGTGTTGTTTCCATCTTAGTTTAGCATCTAGTAATTAAATTTTATACTACTGAATTCAATTTTGAAAATGTAAATACAATGCTACTTATTAAATTTTACAAACAGATTTTCAGTTTGTTATTAAATTTGAATAGTACATTTAAAAAAAAATTAATAAAGCTCCAACTAAAAATTTCAACTTGTCGGCCGTCTGCGGTACACCTGTAGAATAACATACCAGAAACACAAACTTTCTACATTTGTGTTAACGGAATCCCCACACTTATTCATTTAAACAGATGCATTCTATTGGTTACCAGTGTTTAGCATGGCTCCCTCCCCAAAGCTGTCTAATGGCATTTTTAGAAACAAAATTTTTTTTTAAAATCAGGCAGATTTTAAAATAAAACAAATATTTATGCAACATGCTAAATTGTTGTAAAAATTTATTTAGCATATTACAACTTTTAGAATTATATATTAAGCGGAATTTTTATTGGAAAGGGAAAATCAGAAACGTGATGGGTTTAGATATTTCTCATTTTCATTTTTCTTTGATGAAAATATTAGAGTATTAAGTTTTATGTGATAAATTTATAGCATGAACTTAACAAGGTAGGAAAAACCTAGTTTATAGTTTCAGTAAATTATGAAAAACTTACTGAGATATGTTTTCTCATCACAATAAGCAATTTTCATCAGTATCTAAACAGCAAATATTCCATGGACAGTAAAATTATGGCGTCAAATAAATTACTAAGTGTCAAACTACTTAGTGAGGTATAGTTTAATGTCAATTCTGGCCCAGCCTGAGAAAAACACTCCCTTTTTGGTTTCTCTTACCTTCTTATCTTATTCCTTATTTCCCAATACAGTATTTTCCTCTATGAAATTATCCATAACAGTTTCCTTAAGTCCCTTACCCCCTCTTTTTTATCCCATATATCCTCCTTTCCTTCATTATCATTTTACCTTGATTTTTCAGTAACTTTCATTGTATTCTTCTAATTCTTTCTTTCACTATGCAAATTCTATCAAATCTTATTCGTACTCTACTTTTCAGAAATTTTATTTTAACTTCCCAGATTCCTTTTCTAGTTGTCTTTTTATATTTATCATGTAAATAGACTCCTTTCTTTCACATGTTAAATATAGACTTGTGCATTTTGTGATCTAGTATATATTAATATTAGGATGCATCAATAATAAGGCACTTAATACAGGGCCATTAAAAAAATTCTGGGGTTTCAAAAAATGTGCATTTGAAGGTAAGCTTTTGCACCCATATTAATAATTTCTTCTCTGCTTGGTCTTTAAATGCACATAAATGTGAAGGGTTGTACAGCTGGTGCCAAGTCAGCCATTATTATGTTTGCCATGCAGCAGAGAGCACAGTGTTATTTGCTTTACTGAGTTAAAAGCAATCATGAGTTTTCAGTGTTGCTTTTGACAAACTTACAAATGACAATATGTGCTGGGTAACAAAGCTATTCATAAACTTCACATGATTCAGTCAGCTTCGTGAAACAGGAAATGTTGTGAAAAAATCATTCACAGAGCCATGAACTGGTGGAAAAAATTTCAATCCTATTCACCAGTCTTGTGTTAGGAATCCAAAAACATCTAGAGCTCGATGAAGCCTTGGAGTTCAAACACCAAAAACAACTCTAAATCTATTGCACAAATGATTACATCTTCATGGCTATAAAACTCAATTCAAACACAAGATAAAAGTAATACATAACCCTAAGCAAATCTATTTGCTGTTTTTATAATAAATGAAGTTAATGACAATCGGACTTTTTTTATCAAATTTTGTCTAGAAATAAAGCAATGTTCCATAATAATAGTTGCGTTATTTGTCCCAACTTTCAAATATGAGGATCACAAAAATGTAAATTTATAAATATGTTGTGCAGGTTCCTTCATAACCAAGTTGTGAGTCATACATGTATCAAAGAAATTTATTTCATTTGAATACTGAATCCAGAGCACTTGAATAAATAAATATAACTAGACCTACACTTTTTCAATATAATGTTTTCCCAATGTAAATGAATATAATTTCAACAAAAATGACACAATTGAAATTGAAATTTTGTATAACAGTTACTTTGAAATTCTTTTCTTCTGATATTACAGCAACGCATGATGAATAATCTAGTAACATATACGAGGTGTGGCTATTGAATAATGAGACTGATATTGTTGCGGATCAAAAAAGCATGCGCAACCACCATTGTTCAACACAAAAGCCACACACAAAAACACAGTTTCAACATATACAGGAAACCCATAACGACAGACACACTTATCCACAACACCCCAAACCACCCTATCCGACACAAACATGCTGCCTTCAGATCCATGCTCCATAGACTTAAAGAAGTCCCTATGACCACAGAAAACATAAACAAAGAACTAGACACAATTAAATATTTAGCATACACAAATGGATACAACACCACAATAATAGGCAAACTATGGTACAAAATACAAAAAAACACTAAAATTAACACTACAGACATGGAAAACAAATACATCACATGACCATTCATAAACAAAACAACAAACAAAATAGCCCGCAAATTTAAAAAAATAGGTTACAAAATAGCATACAAAACTAATAACAAGTTACAATACAAAATACAACACAACACCAACAACAAGGATAAACTACAAGCACGAGCCGTATACAAACTAAACTGTGAAAATGCAACAAATTTCACATTGGGAAACAGGTCGCAGCTTTAAAAAAAGAGTCGAGCAACACAAACAGAACACCAACTCAGCAAGTAACAATCACATAAAAGAAACAAGACACAAATACACAGGCATTTACCATAACCTAGAAATCTTACAAATCAACAAAAAAAGACCACATCAAGAGAACAATATGAAATTTACAGACACAAAAACACAAAGTACAAACATATTAAACGAAGAAACACAATACAAATCACACATACTCTTCGATACTATCGAAAACCTACCTTTAAAACCGTCATTGCTTGACCCAACATCTCCAAGCTGGAGACACTGATGAAGATCGGCACATAGCGATCGAAAACATTCTGTCTCTGTAAGTTTTATCAAATTTACTAAATTCAAAGTTCAGATATTCAAAAACTATTGTTTAAGTGATTAATAAGATTCACCGAACGTAATGGACTACAATTTTCAAGAATCCCAGTGTTAGAACATCCACCTTATTCACCGGATCTTGCACCATGTGACTTCTATCTCTTCCCTATGGTGAAATCTGCATTAAAAGGGGCAAGATTTGAGAGTGTGGAAGCAGTAAAAGAGAAAGCGGCACGTGTCTTAAAGGAGCAGACAGAAGATAACTTTCAGCACTGTTTCCAACTATGGAAAGTTTGCATGGGGCGTTGTAGGAATAGAGAAGGAGTGCATATTGAAGGTGATAATAAGATATTATGTATAACATAAAAATAAATTTTTTATGCAAGCCTTCTTATTTAATAGCCATACCTCATGCATTCAACATATTTATATATCTCAGATTTTAGTTTTGATATTCTTTAAAATTTTAAGTCAATATTGTTAAAAACTTGGCAATTGTATTTATTTAGCACTGAAAATTATGCTTGTGTAAATTATCAGCAATGAATGTGTTGAAATACATTTGTTAATGTAACAGTAAATGTATTTAGTTTATAAGATTCAACAGTTGTTCCAATTTTAATGGTGGCAACATTTTGAAAAAAAAACACTCTTTATTTATAAGCTCATTATCTATAGAACCCAAAATATTATTTTAATATCTATGTGAGGAAGAAACTATATTAAAAAAAACCTTATTAAAAATATTACAATATTTGTATATGATTTAAAAGTTTGGAATCTTCTTTAAAAATAAACACTGTTTATTATCTATATGATAATTTAAGCTTTCTATTTACCTTGCATGAAAAGGAAAGCCAAGCTTTAATGGTAGGGTAATTTTTTAACATTTGTACTAACATTTCAGCCTCTTCTAGGGCTGGAATAGTTTCAAATGCTAATACATCCACCCCAGCAGCAATCAAAGCTTCTATTCTAGGTTTATGCCAAGCTGCCATCACCTGAGTACTTGTTGTGTCTACATATTCACCTCGGTACTCTGATCCATCGTGAAGACCTGCACCATATGGTCCTACTGAACCTGCTATCAGCACTTCTCTTCTGGGTTCACCTAATTTTTAACATGAAATCATTCAATATAAACTATGTCTGTTGCGGATTCAATATCAATGATATGTAATGATAATATAATTATTCGTATATTACAAAAATTATTATAATAAAATTAATTATTACTTTCTGTTTCTTGCAGACTGTTTTGACAGTGTGATTGTAGGTTCTTGTATAAATAAGTTACTTTGTACTTTAAATTTATGAACTTTTTTGAATTTCGATGAATTTTACTAATGATTTTATAAAAATAGATATCTTTTGATTCCATCTTCATGTGAGCTACTAGTTGTCACTAAACACTTGTAAATGTATATAAACTTGCCTATAGTAGCACTTACTTATATTTGTTGAGGACCGTAACTCAATCAGAACCTGTTATGGTCTGAGTTGACAATGGGACACATCTCCCGAAACGGTCGTCCTCAACAAATATAAGTAAGTGCTACTATAGACAAGTTTATATACAGTTACAAGTGTTTAGTAAAAGTAGATACTGTTTTTCCTCTTTAAATTCTTTTTGCCATTGGTCTCTGTTATCCTTAGTTCATTTTATTTATGACTTCATTGACTTTCTTTTGTCAAATTTCTTAGTAGGGCTATATTTCTAATTCTGGGATTCCACTTTGTCATACTAATGAAATAGACATACCATAATAACTTCTTTCTATGTAGTTGAGGATAACTTTTTTCTATATTTATTTCTTATTTAATCAATCTAAATTATTTTGGATTAATGGTCTTGATAATATTTTGTATTTACTATGCAATTTTTGAACATATGTAATTATTCTACATAAGTTGGTGCTTAAAAATCTTGAAACCTTTGTGGCTTTAATGAATATGATGTCTTAAAAAAGACAGATATTTCAAAATTAAAAAAAATTGACAACATTTGTTGATTCCATCTTCGCGTGAGCTACTAGTAATCACTTACAATTTTTAAGAAATGTTTTAACTTGCCTATAGTAGCACTTACTTTGCTTGTTGAGGACGGCCGTTTCGGGAGATGTGTCCCTGACAATGGGACACATCTCCCGAAATGGCCGTCCTCAACAAGCAAAGTAAGTGCTACTATAGGAAAGTTAAAACATTTTTTAAAAAGTGTAAAATATTGACAATAAATGTCGCTGTAAAACATATGACATTGTGTTCACAAACCAATTTGATAAACAAGTAACATATATAACAAGAAAATTAAAGTCAATTCTTACTTAGGTCAACAAAGATAGATTTTATTTTTGTTACTTTTTATTAAATAATCACAATTAATATAAACAAAGTACATAATCTATGCATTAAAACAGCTGTTCCACCACATAACCTCAAGATAAAATCATCTGTATAATGAAATCATGTATTATAACTTATTTTAAGCCAAATGGAACAAAATAACTACATGGCAAACTTTGGCCCTTTTGTGAAAGGTCATTCATCTATATAAAACTATAATTAATTCATTATTAACTTTAATTAATGAATTAGAATTTGAAAAACTGTATCCACATCAAGTTTCATCCACTACAAGTTAAAAAAACGTATTTGAACTTGAGTGGATGAGTATAAAGTATTTTATTTACCATTAAAATTTCTATATATATAACAATTATTATATATATATATGTATATATATATATATATATATATATATATATATATATATATATATATATATATATATATAAGGAAACGACAAGAGTGTGAACTAATAGAAGGAATTGAAAAAGGTATACTTCATATCTATAGAAAAATAATAATTAATTTTTAATCATGTTTATACTCGAAGAGATTATTGATAAATAAAAGCGGTTGACTTGCGAGTCGGGTATAAATGAGTAGTTGTAGCTGTCTCGCAAGTCAACCGCTTTTATTTATCAATCAATAATTTTACCTAACTAAAACTGCAAAACATTTTCAAATATTTGTTAACTTACTTTAAGAATTCTTTTACCTCAGGGAGACATTATCATAATATTTAATTGTTCTTAAAAGAGTTTCACCAAGAACCAAATCAAATTCTTAGTTAAAATGACTTTAAAAAAATTATTTTTAAATTTAATAATTGTACTTGTATTAAACAATTAGTCTAAAATTAACCACAATAACAGTAAAAACATGTTTCTATTTAACTTTTAGATAGAAGTGCTTTTGTAGATTTATTCGTTACAATTATTGGGTTTAAATTTTAAAGATGGAGATTGTTTTCTCAATATAAAACTTTTCCCATTATCTATAAACTTTAAATTCAAAACAATTGATATTTAATGAGCAAATCTTAATTATAAGTACTTATTGCATAACTGAATGAATACTTTTGAACTTAATTGCTGACGTGTTTTGAAACAATTGTTTCATTGACAAAGCCTGCCCGATACTCAATGAAATGATTATTTCGAAACGCATCAGTTAGTACGTTAAAAAGTATCCTCTCAGATACGCAATAATTACTTATAATTTAAATAGTGAATTCATGATAATAACAAGTAACTTTAATAATCTTAGTCTACAGTCAAACCTATGGGGAAAATGAGTATAGTAAAACCTATTCTCAAGAAAACTATTAGGTGAAATATAAATATTAGCATGAGTAAGATACTCACTGTAATCATTTTCCCGCTCCAAATTGATAGCTTTCTTGACTAATTCCACAGAGTGCTTCATTAAATCAATGCTGTCTTCTTTATCCAAGTTTAAGTAAGTTTTGAAGCCGTCTACACTTGCTTGGTAAGAGTTTGTTGTTATAATATCAGCTCCAGCTGAAACATGTAGAACATACTAATAACTTGAAAATAAAATAGAAAATTTTATGTGTCATTCATTAAAAACTGTTGTTTGGCAAACAATAATTGTAATACATTAGAAAATCAGATACAGAGAAGCATAAGTTAAATTAAAGTTGCTTGTTGCAATCTTCTTGAATTCACTGAACAAATCATAAGTAATTATTACGTAACTGAGTGAAAACTTTCAACTTACTTGATGGCGAATTTCAAAAGAATTGTTTCATTGACAAAGGCTTCTACTGGTGATCGCTCAAGGTACCCTAAGTCAACTCGCTCAGTAGTAGGTTAACTTGGTCAATGAAATGATTGTTTTGAATCGCGTCAGCAAGTAAGTTATAAGTTTCCACCCAGCTATGCAATAATTACTTACAATTCATAAATATTGCTGAATACCATACAACAAAATCCTCAAATATAATTATATTATGTTTTTATAAATCAATTCAATGATATCAACTTAGGTAAATTCATGATAACTTATAATGTAGGTAAATTCATGAAAACCTTACTGAAGGAAATTATTTTCAATTGCATTAAGCCATCGTTGTCGTTTATTACTCAATAAGCAGACTGATGAAGCTTTTCTTAGTGAGTAAAAATGTTTTGTCACAGTAAGTTTATAAAAAACTCACTTAAATTATAAGTTTGGCGCAAGTTGCTGAATTGTATAAAAAATACCACAGAGTTTTGCCATCTATCATTTACAACAAAATACAAAAACGTTATAACATTACTATATTCAAAAAGTACTAAGTGAATACATAGTGCCTTACTTTCTGCGTATTTCAAAACATTCATTCCTTTTATGAAGCTAACCCTCTACTGGCGGCATCGTGTTACGTATACAGGCTGTAACGGGATGGATTTATGACTGTGGGATGGAGTGGGTTATTTTAGTTGTGTGTCATGTAATAAAAAAGGCTGTTGGCTTCAAAATGTGGGTCATCATTTATTACGTTTTATTTATCTGTTGTACAGTGTTTGTATATCTTGTATTTTTCTATAGTTGTTAGTTTTTTACTTAGTTTTAATATGTGGAGAACATTTAAATTAGTATGTATGTCCGTGTGTGTGTGTTGCGTGTTTTTAGGTGTTTTGTGTAACCGGATTTAGGGTTTGTTTGATTGGCAGCAAGTAAGCCATTATGTATTCACTTAGTTAAGTACTTTTTAAATATAGTTAAATCAGTGAATGAAAGATGATTACACCTAGCAACTTTATTATAACATTGTTAACATAATATTCAGGAACTGTCCATGTATTGAAAACTTCTATGCAACTATTTCAGTGATGAAAATTAAAAAGTCAAAGATTTTTGTGACAACAACATTAATTTTTTTCATAAATATATTTGGTTCTTATTCAAATTAAAAAATAAAATTATGCTAAAGTAAAAATATATTCTTTATAAAATATTTTATTATTAACTAGCAGAGTATCCGTCCTGCGTACGGGTTGGCATATATTTTTGTTGATTTCATTTGTATTTGGGTTGAATTTAATTTACTGAAATTAAATCCCAATAAAAATATTAATATATAAAAATACCCAACACAAACACGCTGCCTTCAGATCCTTGTTCCATAGACTTAAAGAAGTCCCAATGACCACCGAAAACAAAGAACTAGACACAATTAAATATTTAGCATACACAAATGGATACAACACCACAATAATAGACAAACTATGGTACAAAATACAAAAAAAATAAAACACTAAAATTAACACTACAGACAGGGAAAACAAATACATCACATTACCATACATAAACAAAACAACAAACAAAATAGCCCACAAATTTCAAAAAATAGGATACTAAGTAGCATACAAAACTAATAACAAGTTACAATAGAAAATACAACACAACACCAACAACAAAGATAAACTACAAGCACCAGGCATATACAAACTGAACTGCGATGAATGTAACAAATTCTACATTGGACAAACAGGTCGCAGCATTAAACAAAGAGTTGAGGAACAGAAACAGAACACCAACTCAACATTTTACAATCACATAAAAGAAACAGGACACAAATACACAGACATTTACCATAACTACTCACACAGAGACACCAATACATTTTTATATATTATAGTATAATTTATATATCTATTTATCATTTCTGTATCTATGTCTACCCTGATAGGTAACACAATACATTGACATACAAGCACAATAGCATACTGAGTACTTGTTTTTCCATCGCTGTGTAACCATTGTAGAAATGATTTCTGGTTGGCAGTTTTCAGTAAATAATCAATCAAGTACTTTCTTGGTTAAATTATTCCTCTGCATTGTTGTCACATAGCAATTTTGTAGCTGTTAACTAAAATCTCTTGTACATATGTTAGTATGTTACACTTCCCTATAGTAGCACTTACTTTTGGGATTGTTGAGGACAGTCGTTTTGGGAAATATGTCCCTTCTTCAACTCAGACCATAACTGACCCCCTGATTGTTTTTGGTTAGGATCAGGTAGGGTATTTAAGTAGGATTATAGAAGTACTTGGAGTTTTAATTTCAAAATTATTAGTTGTAATGTAATAATTGAGTGTTGACATTATAGAGAGTATAGCAATACTCTCTAAAAATACACCTACTTTCCTATCCTAATATCCCACCTAACTCTAACCTAAATAAAAAAACCAAGAGATCAGTTACAATCTAAGATGACAATGAGACACATCTCCCCAAACAGCCTACCTCAACAATCAAAATAGTAAGTACTATTATAGACAAGGGTAAAATATATGTGTACTAATGTATAATGTACTAATATACGTACAAGAGTTTTTAGTTAAAAATAAGTATCTCAAGTGAAAATGAAATCAATTAAGTTGTAGCACTTGTACAAAGGGTCATAAAGAAGAACTGAGAGCTGGTAGTGTTTTTTTGGGGGAGAAGTTAGCGGGGTTGTAGTTGACTTAAGAAGAATTAAAGATAAAATAAACTCAAAAATTTTACAAGGCAAAAACATTCAAGAGCAACTTTAACAATATGACTGTTCAGATTGGGCATAATCCATCTTATTTATACTAAAAAAAATTAAAATTTGTTTAAAATTTCAAGGGCTATTAACTCTTAATCTCGCTGTTGAATATGGTCATGTAACTTCTAACAGAGATCACCCTAATTCACAAAACATTAAGCAATAGACCCAACACAAGGTAATTAAAAGTATTCTTGTCAAGTAATGAAATATAATATCAACACAAAACTAATGAAACTGTGATAAATATTTATTTCTTGAATTTTGTAGTCTATTAGTTCGGTGAATCTTATTAATTACTTAAACAATAGTTTATGACTATCCAAACTTTAAATTTAGTAAATTTGTTAAGACTTACTGAGACAGAACGTTTTCGATCGCTAGTTGGCGATCTTCATCACTGTCTTCTGCTTGGAGATGTCGGGTCAAGCGGTGACGGTTTTTTAAAGTAGGTTTTCGATAGTATCACACATACTCTTTGATACTATCGAAAACCTACCTTTAAAACCGTCACTGCTTGACCTGACATCTCCAAGCAGAAGACACTGATGAAGATCGCCAACTAGTGATCGAAAACGTTCTGTCTCAGTAAGTTTTAACAACAGATAGTCATAAACTATTGTTTAAGTGATTAATATTTATTTCATTGAAATTATTAATATACTCAACTTTACTTCTGTAAGGAATATTTGTATATATTCTAGAACATTTTTCTGCTCTTCCTAACATTACAATATTTTCCTTTGTTGACACATTTCGGAATGACTCCATTTTCAAAACTTACATATATTTATTTCACTGTTACATTAGGCATTATTTTGATATTTTGAACACTTTTGATAAAAATAAAACTTTTAGATGTTCTGTAATAAAATAGTGTTATTATCTAATCATATAAATACCTCGAATAAAATCTCTGTGGGTTTTAACACAATCTTCTTTGTTTGTTTCTAAAAACTTGGCACTCCAGAAAGGGTCACCATCCACTGTGTCACCGACATAGAATGTCAGCTGAGTAGAGAACCCACCGTCGATAAGTTTCACTGAAGACATTTCGCAAGAAGTATTAGAGTCACTGTAAAAATTGATCACATTTAGTTAAGTTATTAATATTGAAGATTCTTTAAAAATTAATTCACTTTTAGTGTGGACTGTATTATTAATATATAGCTTCCAAATTTTTCAGGTAAATGACAAAGTTTACTTTCTGTAATATTCAACTAGAATTATCTAATATTATCATGAACACTTGGTGACATATCTTATTTTGTTTCTCCTAGTTGAAAAGTGTTGTCTTATAGATAAATCATCCTATTATTGTATTGTTGTTGGTTTAATAAAACACTTTTACCAATACACTAAAAACACAGAATGTCATATAGAATATCAAGTACTTATTACACTTTTGCTATTACTTGCGACCAGACTTTTTGTTAACTAAAGGTTGTTAAATTATTAACTTTTTAAGAAGTTAGAGGTTAGAAGTTACCAGTTACTAGTTAGTAGTTAAGATTTTAACAACCTTTAGTTAACAAAAAGTCTGGTCGCAAGTAATTGCAAAAGTGTAATAAGTAATTAACAACCAGCTCGTCATGAACAGCAACAAAATTTCCAAAATATGAAGAGGAAAACCACAAAACAAATCATAAATGACAAATATTACAAGTTAAAAAAATACCCATATGTACATTTCAATGACTTTATCATCATCATCATCATCATCAGAGGGTCTTATTACAATCTAGAATACAATAATTTACAAATTAGACTGAGGTAATTTCATATTTGTTGATTCCATCTTCACGTGAGCTACTAGTTTTTACTAAAACACTTGTAAATATTTACAAACTTGCCTATAGTAGCACTTCTTATATTTGTTGAGGACGGCCGTTTCGGGAGATGTGTCCTATTGTCAACTCAGACCATAACTGACTCAAGGCTTTCGTAGGTTAGGGTATTAGGGTGCGGGTTGGATATTATGGTGGGGTGGGTGTACTTTGTGAGTATTAGGAGTTATGATGTCAAAAAGTGTGTGTGCATTATAATGTAATTGTGTGTTGAGTATGTGTATGGGTGTAGTTTGATAGACATAACAACTAACCTACACATTCGTCATAAACAACACAGAAATAACCAACGTTACACAACCGAACAATACGAAATATAGAGATACTTTAAACTACACCCTACATACATATTCAACACACAATTACATTATAACTCAATAAACTAACATACACTATTTGACATCGTAACTCCTAATACTCACAAAGTACACTCACACCACCAATATCAAACCCCCACCTTAATACCCTAACCTACGAAAACCTTGAGGTCAGTTACAGTCTGAGTTGACAATGGACACATCTCCCGAAATGGCTGTCCACAACAAATATAAGTAAGTGCTACTATAGGCAATTTGTAAATATTTACAAGTGTTTTAGTGAGGTAATTTTGTTACGAGACTGATGATGATGCGGTCATCGAAATTCACATAAGAGTTTAATCTTAGACAACTCGTAATATTAGTTGTTTGTGGAATTAATGTTTTTGCTAATATTTTTATTGTAACAGAATGACACGCTCTGTTTTAGTTTTATAAGTTTAAGAGAACTTTAAACTTAAACATTTGGATATATATTATCAATAGACACTTGTCTTACGGTCTGAGTTGAAAATAAGCACATCCCCCGAAACAGCTGATCTCAGGCAAGTGTCAAATAATAACATGTAACAACTTAAAGATGAAATCAAATAGTATTGTATAAATTAAAGTACAGAGATATAAGTAACTAATAAGCCGGTTCCAAAGGCTAGGAACTTCAACCTTTTGAATTGTTTGAACCTGCTCAGCAACTTCTTTCCATAGAACATTTTTGGCAATCCAACTTAGCAAAATGCTAGATAAATCATTACCAAAATATTTTTTAAGGGTGATCAGTTTCGAATAGAGAATACTCTCTGGGAATTTCGAGCTATTATATCTTTAGGTGAAATGATTCATTCTCCTATTAAATCAGTCTGGCTGAGAAAACAGTGTTTAAAAAGTGACTCCTGAGTTGTGGGCTGGCTTCATCAATGAGACGATTGTTTCGAAACACATCAGCAAGTGCAGAGGTTTTCATTCAATTACGCAATATTAACTTGTAATTAATTTAGCGAATTCAAGATGATTACAAGCATATTTAAAAAGTGTTCCCTAAAACCATCTCACGTGTGTCAGGAGGTAATGTTCTGATAGGCCATACCCATTAATGGCGTGGTTCCCATTAGTTACCTCATGGTAACGAAGTGTGTTTATCCCAACTTAAAAGCGATGTGTAAATTTAACTAATATCAGCAGGAAAAGAATATTACAGTGAACAATCAGTATTATTTGACTCCACCTTCAACTTGAACTACTAGCTTACACTTAAACATTTGAACGTATATTAATAAGTGACATTTGACTAGAGAAGCACTTGCTCATGTCACTTTGCTATTTAACAAAAACAGCCGTTTCAGGAGATGTATTTGATTGTGAAAACCAACCTCTTGATTGTTTTAGTCCAGGGCAGGGGTGAGGATAGTTTGGAAGTGAATTAGGAAAGGGACATTAGGAGAAGGATTTTTTAGAGAAAGTTTGTGGGTGCTTTGATTCCATAAAGTGTCTGGGAGTTATAATTAATTGGATGTCGAGTATATCTGTCAGTTGTCGCTTGTTTGTATATTTTATACTCTATGGTTGCGTGGCGTCGACTATTTTTATTTAGTTTGTGTAGAATTTGTAGGTTTGATTTTATGTTCATGTAGTGGGGGTTGGTGGATGTAAGGTGATATAAGGTGGTTAGTGGATATAAGCAAAAATACTCCATAAAACTTTGCTGAACCATGCCTAGTTAAACTCACTCCACACTCAATTAAACTATGTACTAGTTAAACATGTTGACATTCAAGCTATGCTCTAATTAAATTTGTAAACTTGCTTTAATTGTTTAACGTGTCCTATTTAAAGCGTAAACCTGTCCTAAATTAACGTGGAGACTGACCTTAAATACCCATGTAAACCTGTAATAATGAAACGTGTTGTCATTAAATGTGTGAGAGTGGGGTGCAAATAAATGTGTGACCTAATTAAACAGGTAACGTGGTATAATAAGTAGTGTAACTTCGCCTAATTAAACACGCAATGTGGCCTAAGTAGGTGTGTATGGAATCTAATTAAATATATAACGTAACTTGATTAAAGGGATAATATGACCTAATTAAACGTGTAACATGGCTTATTTGAACGGGTAACGTGTCTTAATTAAACGTGTAACGTAACCTAGTTGTGCATGTAACGTGGATTAATTAAACGTGTTAACGTGGCTTAATTGAACATGTAATGTGGATTAATTAGGTGTGTACATGAACTAATTAAATATGTAACATGGCCTAATTAAACAGGTAATGTGGGCTGATGGAACTTGAAACTTCCCTTAATTAAACGTGTAACGTGGCCTAATTAGGTGTGTAACGTAGTCCGATTATCCTAAACGTGTAACGTGGCTTAGTTGAACATTTAACGTGATCTAGTTAGGTCTGTACGTGATCTAATTAAATATGTAACGTGTCTTGATTAAACGGGTAATGCGATAAAATTAATCATGTAACGTGGCCTAAATAAATATGTTAATGTGACCTAATTGAACGTGTAACATGAATTAATTAGATGTATATGTGATCTAATTAAATATGTAATGTGGCCTAATTAAATGGGTAATGTGACCTGACTGAATATGTAACGTGGCTTAACTAAACTTGTAACGTAGACTAATCAGACGTGTAATGTGGCCTAATTAAGCGTGTAACGTGGTCTAATTAATCGTCCAACGTGGCCTAATTAGACGTGCAACGTGGCCTAATTAAATGGCTAATGCGACCTAATTAAACGTGTAACGGCCTAGTTAAACTTGTAACTTGGCTAATTAAATATCTACCGTGACCTAATTAAATGTGTAAACCTGTCCTAATTAAACGTGAAAACTGGATTTAATTAGACGTGCAAACTTGTGCTTAATTAGTTGCTTGTCACTTGGAAAGATTTTTAACAACCACCATGGTAATAAATACCACATGGTATTACCATTTAAACATTAATTATTTAATTTGTAGGATATTGTGATGGTAAATGGGTTATGAAGGTAGAGTAGGAGACAAAGAAATAACAGTATTTTTTACAAATAATTAATAGTAAAAATGCTTGTAAGCATTAAAAGGTCTTAAAAGAACCATTGGGGTTTTCCCAGGATAACTATCAACGAGCACACTCGGAAATACCATGAGGTAGGCTAAGTGAAGAATAAACAAAAAAAAAAACATTTTCATCCGAAAACCAATGAAATCATCTGTGGTTTGTTTAATCTATGAAAAAACGTATCCATCTTACAAGATTTATGGCTTTGGTGTGAGTAAGCAACATAAATTCTATAGCAGGGTCAAACTTGACGTATTCCAAACGTTAAAAAAGGCTAGAACTAAAAATACATGAGATTTTAATTAATCTGTTTAGTGCGATAACCGAAGTTCATCTGTTTCCAACCTCCAGTAAACAAAACGTTTCATAGTGTTTGTGTTATATTTGACATTCGCAAGGGTTTCTTTTTTAAATGGTAAACAAATGCAAAGCTCTTCATTAAAACAGTTACTGCCACCTGTAAGGATTAATGGGAATACTGTCACTCAACAGTAGTTGTAGCGCCCACTTCAGGATCTGCAGATGTTTTTGCTGTGTGGAAATTATTGTAAACCTATTTACGTTGGCGAAACAGCTGCAGGTCCCGAGTCGGGGAGGGTTTATTGGGGGTGGCGAAGGTAGTCCCGACTCCAGGGCTCACACCAGACCTACATGAAATAGAAATTCTAAAAATCTTTAACTATGGGGTGGTGGTATTTAAATAACATTTAGGCTTATCTTGTGACCAAAGGTAATATAAAATAATAACCAATGCCATTTGACAGTGAATAATTTATTATTTTATACGTTTCATTGATAACGTCTCCGTCATCAGTGGCTAACCAACGAAATTCTAAATTCTATATAAGTTATAGTTTAGAATGTGTGTCGTTATA